>SRLM01001475.1:0-151453 GCA_015708895.1 Populus ilicifolia | reverse complement strand
CAAACATTCAAACACACACAAATTTACGTGGTTCGGCAACTTGCCTACTCCACGGAGCTACTGGTTTGTATTAATCAAGCTCAAAAGCAATACAAACAAGAAAACAAGGAGGAGGAGAAAACTTCTCAACTCAACTCAACTCTCACCCTTAGCTCTCTCTCTGTGTTTCTCTCTATTTCGTGCTCTATCTCAGCTATCAATGCACATCTATTTATAGCTGATGAGGGAGATGATTGTTCAACAATGGTGGGCAAGTTAGGCACCTACCATTTGACTATGACTTCAACCATGGCTGCCACAAAACATGGCTGCCACCAACCATGGCTGCCACCGTCCATTTATGTCCACACACATAACACAAACAATCATTCGCCACTCATCTGGACTCGAACTTCAATAAACAAATAAAATATTATTAGCTTTTTTTTTTGCAATAGATTATTAAATATCTAATTTTATTATTGTGAATTATTTCATAATATGCTTTATATTCCCAGTAAAGTTTTGTCGTAACTCTAAGCTTTTGATAAATCATAAATGTCAATCAGATTTCTTTTAAAATCAGAAATTAACTAGGTGAAGTGGTAATTTGATTTTAAATTTCCCTGGCATTTTTTAACTGGAGACCGATGGCTCGCCTCCCCTGCAGGCTTCGCAAGGCCACGCCGTGGTAAAGAAAATAACACATGGCGCGTGATAAATATAAAAAGAAAAATGGACGTGCATTTATCAGTAGAATATCAAATTAATCACCCGAATCATTGACCATAAAACAAAAAAATTTGAACAGGTGATCATGAACTGACGGTTTGTGGCAACTCATGAGTTCGGAAAGGAGGCACGACCACATAGATCTTGGAGAAGTACAGGCAATGCTCTCGTCACCCGACAGGAACAGTATCTCTTGCCAGCAGAATTTTATGTTTTTATATTTATGTGATATTCTAAAGAGTTTTCGATAATGGAGCAGCAGATCAAACAATAAGAAATAAATCCAGAAGAAAGAGAAAAAATTAAAGTGCCTGCGCGGTGTCCTTCTGTGAGGGCACTATAGGAATCATGGCGTGTTCTATGACTTTGCTAGGCGCATGCTTCCGTGCAGCGCGTTCTCGACACTCGGTGGGCCTAAAGCGCACGCCGTATGCAACGCCACGTAATTCTTTCAGGGGAAATGTCAAAGCGTGCCTGTGAATACATCGAGTCAGCTTACATTGACTGAACTGTATCTTTATACTCCAAACAAAATTTGTAAAATAAAATTTATACTCCACGTCCATGACCATCAGTATTGGTGGGTAAAAGAAACTGAACCGAGAACAAAAAGGGCATAGCCTGATCGTTTTAGCCACTCAAGGTGGCCAAATATGCGCCATTCGGTGATACATCGGCTACATTTACACGTGACGCATTCCCTACTTCTTCTTCTTCTTCTTCTTCTTTTTTAAAAAAAAAGTGGATAAAGCGTCGTCCCTCCATTTTAGATGCAGGCAAGTCTGTTTGCTCTTCTTTTATTGGGCTAGATATGATGGCTAAACGAGGCCTGGTTTTTTTTTTTTTTTTTGCAATTCATTGGGATAAATTAATAAAAGATTATTTGTATTGTTCTACTAAATGTCATTCTATTTTTTTATTTTTTATTAAGACTATAACATTTTTTTATAATATTAGCAAGTGTTTTTTTAAACCATCCTTTACAACAAGTAAAATATCTCATGGCTCTTATTTACTTTACCAACTTAACCACTTGCTAATGATTATGCTGGACAATATTGATTCAACTGGATAGAACATGGTTATCTTATTTCGTGTTTGGTATGTACTGAATAATTTATTTTACTTTATGTTTTTTTTTTAAAAAAATTCTATGCCATAAATAAAAGTAACAAGGAAGACTTTGATATAAAAAGACTATGTAGAGGGCTTCATAATTATAATTATAAGATTGAAAAGTACAGCTACATAAATAATAAGCACTTATACTATTTTAAAGTTTTGACTCACATAAATAGAAATAAACATACTCAAATATAAAAACAGTAACATATACGCAGTCTCACAAAAATAAAGGTGGGGAATACGAGATCCACTCTAAACTTGATCAATGGTCATATATGGCTTATCTATAACTCTGTATTCTAATTTCATACGCGAAATTCCAGTATATGTATAGAGGATGATTAATTTATATGAAGGTTGTCTGTTCTTCCTGTTTATTATTATTTGAATTGCAAGTATTTAAATATACAAAAAGGAGTCTGGGTCAACGAAACTCTCTGACAAAACAAATATTCAAAAGCAGATATAAAACTGTACAAGTATTAAACAACGAAAAAATCAATAAAAGTTAAAAAATAAAATTGAAACCTATAATATAAATGGGAGGACCATTATCCCCTAATAAACCAAAATACGAGAACCTAATTGCCCAAATTAAAACCACAAATTATTAAAAACACAATAACCAAAGGGACTTGCAGTATGATTGAGCATGTTAAGATTAATTAAAAGGACTGTCTTGAGCACCCTATCTCAAGTTAATGGGGGCGCGGGGATACCATTTATACGTGCAAAACAAACTATATTACTCATCACCATCTTGAAAAAAAAAGAACAAAAGAAGCCTGCCTGAGTGTTATCGAATGTACCAAAATACCCCATAATTGAAACGAGTGCGCTCGCAAGAGACAATTCTCTCTTTTCTCTCCTTCTCTTCAAACTGCAGGGCAAAAACTAGGGGGTAGGTAGGGTATGGTGGGGAAGTGGGGTCCAGATGAGAGAAATGCCCAAGTGGGTGCCACATTCACTCTGTCCCCTCCAAACACTTCCTCTTTAAATGAGACCCCATTGGCATTGTAGGGATACACAGAACATGAGATTGTTATTATTATATTTGGATTATTGTAGAAGTAACAGTATGTTTTGCTGGGGACGTATGTATGGTCCTTCTGTCTTTGCCTTTGGCAAAGTGCCTGCCATTTTTGCACTCATTGGTCTTAGGGTTCCTTCGCGTGACCCTACTCCAAAACATCCTATGATGATGGATGGTGGTGGTTGCGATGGATGGTGGTGGACAGGGGGTGCAAGCGTCCCATGCCCACGCGTGATTCTGTCTCAGTTTCCGCCCTTTACTGTTGCTCTTTCTCCTCAAAACAGAAAAAGAAAAGAGTTAAACTCAAATGATCAAATGTCTTGCTCATCATATACCAGCAGCGACTGAATGAATGCAGCTTATCTCTACTTGAATTCGGTCAAATTGAGGTTATAGTTATTTTAAATTTCTCCGTGTCAAATTAAGATGAAGGTATAAAGATTTTTATTTTATTTGACATGAGATAGTTTCCAAGCCTCTTGATATTAGGTGGTCTTCATGAAAATAAGCTGTATATATTTCACCAAATCAACATATACATATAAATTTCGTTTTTTTTTTTTTAATTATAGTCAATTTTTTTCCAAATTAGTTCTCAGGTCTCGAATTAAAATAAGTTTACAGTACACACAGCCGAAGTAATGATTATGAACTCGATAGCTTCTTGCTGTAATGCAAGATTAAAATACTGGTCATGAGTGCAATTCTCTCACGCTATACATTTCATCGAATTCCCCTGTAAAAAATGTATGCTTGTATGTATATGTATCCTAATAAAATAGAAACTCAAACATAATTTTAGTCAAAATTTAATTGTTGATCCGAGTTGCTAACACATTTTAAATACAATGAATCAAGATTTTATCTAAAATATAATTTTCTCAGACTCTCGAGTATAATGGACTAGCGCACACCAACCTTTAATGCCCTTAATATAGGGTGCACTTGACTTAGCAAACTGCTGCCAGTAAGGTAACCCTATTGTGCATCTCTTGTGGGTGTTGAGCTCAATATTTTTTGACATCATATCCCGAGTATGGTCGGATATTTCATGCTTGCATGGGCCTAACACGTGTCCAGATTTAATATTCATAAGTTCAAATATAATTTTTAAATTCAGTATCACATCTCCAAGTATTTTATATAAATTTTAAATGAATTATTTTTTAATTAATATACTCATTATACAATTAAAGATTAGCCCTATTATAATAACAATTTACAAGATTCACCAATATTGATTTATTTTCTCAATCAAAGTCGCTTTTAAATTAAATCAAGTAATATGGACTTCTGTCGAGGGCATATCTAGAAGATCGTTGCATAACCATCCACTTGCTTTAACTAAGAAATTTATTTAAGGTTACATATACATGCCATATACTCAATTGTTCGTATATAAACGATACACTCATTTATACCATATCCATATTGAGAATATATCCCGAGATTCTACATTTGTTAGAGAAGATTCCTTAGAAGGTAAAACAGAAAGGAATTGCAAATTGTGTAATTCTAAGGAAATTAATAATCGCTTCTCGGAATATTGGAAGCAACTTAAACGTGGAAAAGGGGAAGCTGCATGCTTCACTCCCACAAACATGGAGTGTAGGCATTAGAAGCCATCAGTGGATATTGTGCCATAACCATGTTGATGATCATAACAGTTGCAGGGCTTCACCACTTTTGGGTCTTCAAAATTTCCAAAAACACTGAATACACAGAAGCTGCTAAATCCGAAGGAAATTATCACTAATTTTATCTGTACGTGCCTGTGGTGTGGTCCTAAAATGAATATGCACAACGCAAAAGAGGTGCTGGTGTTGAGGCTATAAACTGCGTGCATTCAGGACCATTTGGATTCCAGGATTGCATGTCTCATAAAAGGGTAAAATCTGCTAAGCAACCAGACACGCACACAAAGCAGAATCATGGAGCTAAAACTTCGCAGTCTATAAAGCAAGGGAAACTAGAGGAAGAGAACAAGGAGCAAAAGCCGTAAAACAAAGCAAGCAGCCATCATCCTATCTTGTAAGCTTGTGGCATGGCTTGCCATAAAGCTCGCACTTTTTCCTGCATGCTACACTTCAATAAAATCAACCCGGTGCCAGTGGATAAAAAGAAGAAGAAAAGGAATAGTTGAACGGAATTTTTTTTATTTGTAGTTGGATGAAACGGAATCCACCTAGTAAAAAGTTTGCGTCGAAACTATAGTTATCATATCGAGAAGGGATCAAATTACTGAGTCATCGAGTCAGCAAATGGCCTAGATTAATCGTTGAGTTTGGTTCGTCCCTACAGGTACAAATGAGAACCAATAGATTTGGAAAGAAGTCAAGCTAGTTAGAAGACAAGTCTGACTAGTTACTTGGGATGAAGAAGTCTCGAGGTGGCTCAGTTTCACCAGGGTTCTGTTGACATCACTAACGTTGAAAACAGTCAATCTCAAAGCAGCTAGTGACCCACATGTGTGAGTGCCTGAGTTGGGGCTTTTTACCCGAGAATATTGGTTAGTGTGATAATAATTGTTTTTTTATATATATATATATTTTAAATCTATCTAAAAATAAATATAAAAAAGAATTATTATTTGTCAAAATCGCTTATACACAACAAAAACAAACAAACTTTTACTTTATGGGACAAAAGTTACGTCCTTGTAGATAGATAGTTTTCTTAATAAATTATGCTCCATGGAAAGATCATAAAACTAACGAAAGCTAATTATTAAAAACATTACAGACACATATCCATTTATACTGTTCACTAAAATAATATAATAATATCTTTTTGTATTTTCATAATATCTTTTTTCCTATTATTATCATGTTTGGCACTTTTAGGAGGTGCTTATGCCCTTTACATTGTCTTCTACTGGTCAAGTTCTCATTCCTTCCATGTCGTTGTAAGCATTGTATTGTTTTTTTATAGAGGATGATTAGGGTAGTTGATGATGACACGGTTTGTTGCTGGCTTTGCTCTCATTCTCTTCTTCTCCTCTTGATTTTTGCACCGGCCATGTAAAATTTTAAAGTTAACATTTGATTTATAAGTATTTCCATGTTGGTTTTTATTTTTTCAATTTTTTTGGAGCCTTTTGTAAAATCTTAGATTTTTTTTAGTTTTATTATTCAATCCCAATTTGCAATTTGCATTATGTTATTTTTTATAATTGATTTTCAATTTTTTTATTGATATTTTTTAAGTTCTTACGTTAAATTGTTTTTTAAAAAAAATTATCCTTCAATAAAAATATATTTTTTATATCAATTTTGATTTTCATTCTTTTAATTATTTTTTAAGATCCTTTTGTTAAATTATTTTTTTAAAATTAATATTTTTTTTAGTTTTACCCTTCAATCAAAAATAAAATGTATTTCATGTTTTGATTTTGATTTTAATTTATTTAATGGCTTTTTTTCAATCCTTTTGTATAATTAAAATAAATTTTTTAACTTCATCTTTGAATATTTGATTGATTGAAAATTAAGTTTTATAGTTTTTTCAAATATGATGCTCCAAATCTAATAATATAGGTTACGAGTTTGAAAAATTAATGCTAGTTAATATTGAATTTTTATATAAAAAATAGGTTTTATAATTTTTTTTAATTATCTTGATCTCATGACCTGAGTCGCATATATGGTGAGATAACTCGAGTTGAATTAACCTTGATTACCAGGGTTATAAATTTATTATGATAACTCGGGTAAATCATGATTGATTTTTCAAGTTTTTTATGTATTTATTGAGTTGAAAAATTAAAATACATTGTTTTTCTCATTTAAAAAAATATTTTTTTATATTATTACTATCATTTTTATAATTTTTTGTATATCTACTACTACAAGTATTATCTATTATTTATATATTTAATTAAAATAGAAACAGATTTAATCCGGTTGTTAGTGTAACTTAAGTCATGAATTGTTATTCCTTTCTTAAAATGTACTCGGTGTGCCTGAATATTTACATAAAAAAATAAATAGTTTGAATCCGAGGTGTAGTGGGGATCCACAACTAGTAAGGTACTACAGTACCATGTCTCCATTAAAAAAATAACAAGGAACAATCTTCCAAATGCAAGCCATCTATGAATAATCCTCACTGGCTGCCTGCTTGCTGGGACCTGGCAAGCAATTCAATGCCACGTGGAGGAGACACACACACACACACACACACACAAGGGGCCTCTAGTCTCTACTCCATCCAATTCACTGTTCGACATCAGAAATTACACTGTACTTTTTTTTTTATAATAATAATAATGCAGGAGAAGAGGCAATGGTCATGAGTTAAACAAAAATATATTATATAAAATTTTAAAATATAATTTATATTATTTTTTAAAATAAAATTTTTTTAAATTAAAAATATATATATATATATTATTTTATATTTAATTTTTATTAAATAAATATAAAAATTCATGATCACTTGATTATAGAAGTTTTTATATCATAACTATTTTATTTAATAATTTAAATTATTAAATAAAATTTTAAATATAATTTATATTATTATATAAAAAAACTAATCCTACGTTTTTTTTTGGATTAACAGCATCAAATCAAACCACTTCTTGGTAGATAAAAGTCAACCAATGAGCTTTTATGCATTAATCCCGGCAGAGAATAATTTTGCTCTCGTTAATCTGGCATCCGGCACGCAAGCACTTCTTCAAGTACTTGCAAAGCCGTGGATTGACCTATTAATTAATTAAACCCTTGAACTGAGCTGCTGGTGCGTGTCTAAATATATAGGAAATTAAAACAAATATATAAACATGACAGATTTTAAAAGAAAATCAGAATAAGTGGTGCAATATATGGAATCATAGAGATCCAAGATGATGTAATAGAAAGGTAAAGAAAAGGAGATGGAGGGTTCCACAGGAGAATGATGAAAGAATTGAACATACTCAGGAATAAGATTGGCAAGACAAAAGGGTGGATATGAAAACTGGGTCCATGGGGGATTTTTCAAAAAACAAAAATAACATACCGTGTTTAGCGTTTGACTTCACAGTCACACCCCGCCATCTCTCTCATGAGTCATGAACAGTCTTCTCTCATGACAACAATCCTCCTTTTCTGTTCATATTCTAACTTTTGTAGTGTCTGAGTGGAGAACAAAATCATTGGGGTTTGAAGGATGCGTGAGATATTGGGGGCATGCATGTGAGAGACCTCTTCTAGTTTAAAAGCGCCAATCGTAGACTTCAACAGCTCAACCCGGTATTATCCACTCCTAACAACACGCCGATATATATTCTTCAAACGAGAAGCATTGTCTGATCACATCACTCTGGTCACTTTAATTCATGATCTTCCATAAGCTGTTTACTGTTGGAGACGAAACTCAGACATCCTCTTCAAATTTCTTGGTGCAGTTGTTTAATAGTTATAAAAATTGTTTCACCTAATTAATGCTCCCCCCCCCTCCAGTAACAATGTGCATTATCAACAAAAACGAAAGTCACTTGGGGTATAATGAACAGGCGATACGGTTTTGTTGTTTATGATGAAATCTTCAAAAAAACAGTGAAGCTTTTGGGGTGAAGTAGAAAGGTAAAAGGGTGAAAATTAAGGGGAGATCCATGTGATCAAGAAACTATTGCAATGACCACACATTTGAGACCTTTCATTGCTGATATTGATCTCCATGGCTTAATCAAGAGGATTTGGCAAGATACTTAACAAGATAATTGACATAAAAATAAAAAAGAAGGGTCCCCAGTCATCATTACATGTCATGTTCTATCATTTGGTTTTTGTTTTAAAAGAAAAATAAAGATGCTTTGACATGAAGATTTGAGAGGGCACCGCCGCTTATTTTGAGAGTATTGTGCGAGGGAATTAGAATAGACAACCAAATGATTTAGACCTTCTAAAGTAATTAGATATCTAAGGCGAAAAAGGGTAGGCGTGGAGGATTTAAATTAATGGGAAGGAGGGTTTTCTTGGGAACTTTGAGCAAGGATACAGATAGTTAAACAACCCACTCTCCATGCGCAACAGATTAACGAGTGTGAGGGACTCAAGACTGTTCATGTTTTTTTCCCTAATAAGAACTCAAAATGATTTTTACTATCATATAATTTTTTTTCTCAATCCAGCGACGTGTTGAAACCTGAAACCAATATTAAAATCAGCATGTTGTCTGCCTAAGTAAATTGTCGAACTAGGATAGGATTGCTGCTACATAAATGTAAATTGCTGGTTCGAATGGCAAGGGAACAGAACATACAATCTTACAAAACCATGTAAATTTTTTGTTCCTTTGTTCTTTAATTAGAGCTCTGGGGTTCGTGAAAGGCAACATGCATGTTTCTGGAGAAGCCCTGCTTTTGAACAAGCATGTCCCATGAAACTTAAAAGCCTCATTAATATCCATGGCAAAACACAAAAGAGAGAAGTTCCTCGAGGAGGGGTTCTTTTTATGATCAAATTGAGTCTTCTGCGTTCCTAAGCCTTGCGACTTGCGTTGCTTTGTTTCTTTGAAAATCACAAGCTTGGAATAATTTTAGTTTTTTGCCTAAAATTATTGGTGGTTTTCTCCTCTTTTCTTTTCCTCAATCCTCCTTGTTTTTTCGACATTAAAAATGGCAGTATAACTCTCATATCTCCACTCAACGTATAACTCTCATATCTCCACTCAACATGTGCAAGTGACATCCCCTCACTTCACTCCTGCTTTCTGAAGCAAAAGACTTTGTAATGTAGCTCACTAGGAATCTAACCTGCCAAGCAAGACTCAAACTGCCATCATTTTGTTTTAGAAGATAGAAGCAACTTTATGTTCATGGGTTTGTTGGATGTTTGTCCAAACTCTTAACCATAGTCTTCGTCTTAATCATCATGAGTTTCATTTTTCCCTCTCTATCTACCTTTTCTTTCTCAAGCTTTCAAAGCTTATAATTACAAAGCACTGCTACTGGAGTGACACCGGAAGAAGACAACCCAACACACCCGTGGATGTCCTATGAATCATCATTCTGCTCGTGGCCTTCTTCTATCACTTTATTTCTTGCTTTTAATGAAATTATTTTGTTCATTTGCCCATTTTCTCACCTGTCAAGGAATTTTTTTTGCTAGAGATTGTGAAGCGTCACATTTCTTGTTACGTTCAAATCGTTGAGCCTAGCAGCATGGGGCATCTATGATGAGCAAAGTTGCTTTTGTGTATGGCGAGAGGATCATTGACTACAAGCATTATAACGGGTTATTATGGCTGTTTAAACGTTTGCCACCTTTTTCTACTAAAATATGATATTACCAAATTTCATGCTTTTTGACACAAAGGAAAAGCCTTTTTAGCGCACAAAAATTGCAAAATAAAATTGCAATGTAGTTCGTAAGCTAAACAATGCAGTGTATCATTGTTTTGAAAATAAACAACATTACTAGCAACGCTGTTATTGAAGCGTGAAGTTCTAGGCCAAATTGAGGAGCAAGTGATCCGTAGTTCTTTGTTGGGTATCGAGTAATTCTGGCAAGAGAAGGAACCTTTTCACTCGTTTGGCTCTGGCTTAGATTCAACAAATGCAGCTATAACGCCTGCCAAGCATTATAAAGGCATGTCAAGAATAACTTTAAGAACGTAGTGGCATTCACAGTGACATGTTGGAGACACTACATTATGCTGTCACTTGAGACCTACATGACTTTGACATGAAGGGAGCAAGAGGGAAAGAAAATTCAAGCATATGCAGCGAAAGCCAGGACAGGGGTCCTGAGATCAAATCCAATCCAATGCAAATTGCAACCTTTCAAAAATTGTACTTTAGAGAATTCTCAAATGGTTTCTAGCTTGTCAACTTTCTTATTAGTCAATTTTAATGGTATTGAAAACAATGTTTTGAAAAATTGAGGAGAAACGGCATTTTTTAACTGAGGAATGGAGGGTTGCTAGTAATACAGCCAGCTTGTGAGTAACAAATGGCTATCACAACATTATAACTTTGCTTTTTAGTGACCTTGCTACTAATAATCCCACTGTAACATGAAATGGACTTCAACAGAGCAATTCATCCTCTTTCACTCTGAATCAAGATTTAACTTAACTCCCTTGCCCTTGTGTTTTTTGTGCTGCATTCAAAGGCCCTTGTTTGTTAGGGATAATTGGTTGATAAAAGGCCTCTCGCAGCAGTAACTGTTAATGATAATTGACAAAATTACAGGAATCTTAAAGCAAAATTCAAAGAGCATATGAAAAAAATTAAATGATCAATTATATTCGCACCTCAATCAGTTCACATAGTTATAGCATAAATTGAAAGAAATAAAAGGACGAGGGGACACTCACAAGATGAAAGATGCTATGCAGAAGCAACTTAAGCCAATAGAGAAGTGGATTTTAAATGCTGACCAGAAATTTTTGTGGTCCAGAAATAACTTCTCGGATATGAGAGTAATTACACCAGAAAACAACAGAACTGTCCAACCTGAAGGTAAGCAGCTGGTAAAAGAAAATGCAGAAGAATCCCCCACAGAGAAAAACACAAATCCAGTATAAGGCTGATGTAAATACCCACAAATATGGAAGACTTACAGCATCAAATCCATACCTGGAAATAGTGTTTGATGAATAATGCAGAGAATATAACCCTCTAAATCATATCCTCAGAATAGTCAAGAAACCAGTGACCAGAGAATTTCAATTTAATAAAGAATATGTCATCAATTTCCCACTTTTGTTGGATCTTGTCCCGTCATGAGAGGAGAAGCATTCAGCTACTTATGAAGGTAAACAGAAATACTTTGACTTCAAATTGATGTTGAAATGCATTTACTGCATGTATTCCAAATGTAAATCTTTCAGACCAAAAGAAAAGAAAGTGAGAATCTACAAATTCTTAACCATTCTGGCAAGCAAAGGAGTTAATCACACACACTATTCCAGGGAAAATGCCTCGTTGTGATAAGCTAGTAGTAGTAGTGGCATTAGCAGGCAAGTGTAATGGCACAATAATACAGAAGATGGGAAAAAAAAATTTTCCAGGTCCTGTGTTGCTGCTCTCAACAAAGTTTGTAACTATGTTTCTTAACTAAAAACGATACAGTGCTAGCTAAAAGCATAGGCTAGATTCAAATACATAACAAATATGATGAAACCACAAAGCAATAAAATGCAAAACAAAACATGAAGAGACCAGCACCATCAAGACAACATAAGCAAATTTGTCGAAAATGATGAAACCACAAAGCAAGAAAATGCAAAATAACACATGAAGAGACCAGAACCATCAAAACAACATAAGCAAATCTGTTGAAATCAGAACAATGTTAAGAGAACAAATGAGGAGAGAAATAAACCTGATGCAGACCCGGAACATGTAGCATGTGAACTTTCCTTGAATGGAAGAAACACCAATCTCACAACTAAGCTCCCTGGAAATGAAAAATTAACATTTATAACAAGCTCCAAATTATAAACATGCTATATTAATCAAACTCTCTAAATTAGGAAAAGATTCAAATATACTATTTTGGTTTATTTAAACACTCAATTTGATTAAAAAAAAACTGTTGTTATAACTCAAAGAGGCACATAATATCTGAACCAGCCACATACCTAACTTGTGAACAAGTCCATATGCAGCCTGGTTGTATGGGGTATCCAACCATACAAGAACAATCTTTTCCTCTTTTTGAAGAATTAGCTTTCGAGAGGATAGATGAGTGAACAGAAAACACATGCTAGCAGCTGCTTATCACAATCCATTATAGTTCCTAGTGTGTGAAAAGACATGGTGTTAACTAATATACTAACAAAATAGTTGTGAATATCACAAAGTTGCTAAAGAACCTTACCATAAATTCATAACGAATTAATATGATCAAATTGAAGACACTATCGAGCTCTACAGTTTGCAAACATTAACAAAACATACAGGTTTCCATCACACTACCAGTTTAAGCAATTTTTCCTTCCTTTGTTTTCTTTTGAAGGGACGGGGATGAATATAAAAAGCATAGAAACTTCGCTCACACACCAAAAAAAAAAAAAATCATTCCTGAAAGGGAAAAGATCAGAACTTCTAGATGCATGGAAAAGAACAAAATAACTCCAATATCCTAAGAACAAGCAAGCTTCATATGCAGTTTGTGACAATGCAAAAACAATTTCTTTGTCCCACGAGAATTATAAGTTTTATGTTAAAGTTATCAGTGAACAAGGGTATATAGCAAGAAATAAGTTTCACGTACACAAGTCTCACAAGTAGGAATTCAGATCAAGGAGATTACTTAGAAAAATAGATATGGAGACAGGTATAGATACATTTATCCAACCTTGTTTTTAATCAAATAGTCTGCAAATTGCCATTTTGCAGCTGATTTTCAAGGAATGCATACCAAAAAAAGAAAAAAGTGAACATAAGTTGAAGTAACATTTTGTGCCTTGCATAAAAAGTAGCCCAAGACTTCCACAAGAACAGAAGTGACAAAAATTCCAAGATCTTGAAGATGAGGAGAAACGGTCAAGTTCTGTTAAAAAAAGGTGGAAAGAGACAGTGAAGCTTACTAATTAGCGCACAATATCCACCACATAGAAGAATACATTCTCCCCAAATCTGCATATCAAATTACCTAATACAAACACATTGAAAAGTAGAATCTATATGATGCAATTAGTACAACATGTAGGCTCATCAAACTTTCAAATTGGGATGTTGTTGATGCATGTAGCATCACTTAACATCCTTGGATTATCTCAAAAACAGATGACAATGCTTTATTTCAAGCTGTAAAAGAATTCAAGTGTGTATCTACCACATGCCATTAGTCAGATCAACAACTTATAACATTCAAGAGTGTTGACATAGTCCAAATAAACTTTTACCTTTGCTTGGAAAGAATGATGCACATTGTCAGACAATGCAAAAAAGTAGCTGCTGTTTCAACAATCAACCACATTTTAAGCAAGAGCAAATTTTGGGAGAGGATATACAAGGGTTCAGCTAAAAGCTTACACAGCCTGCAACATAAAGTGAACTGATAATCATTGTTTATGTTATTTGGAAAAGGATAATGCAGATGAGATGAAGTACATTCAATTGCAATAAAAGACGTGAGTTTACTATAAAGGGACTAGTAAGCTAGTAACTGAGGTTATGTAATGCACAAAGCAAACAAGAGAAGCCTGTAAAAGAGTCCCAGGGATGGGGAGAGGAGAGACATATATGCTTAGCTACAGTAAAATATTGTGAAGCTCTGATCATTGATCATGGATGATGAAGCTAATGAAAACTAGAGAATTATCAATACATAAAAGATTTTTTACTCTTATATTCATCTCATAAATTCAACAACTCTACTGCTTTCTCAAACTTTCTGTAAGTTAAGCAACTACCGAGGTGTTCCTTGGACTGCCTATGATCCATTTCTAAAGGAACTAAAATGAAAGTCTCAATTCACAAGCTATACCATGTTTAGAAAAAAAACATGTTTAGGAGATCTAAAACTTTTTAGAGCATGCTGCTGGCAACAAAGAATGATAAGAGAACAGTTTGAACAGCCTGTCCGAACAAAATTAATGTTAAGAGGCTATCATAGCATTTTACCATTGATCAAGATTGCCTGTGCATGTGGATTTGAATAAATTAGTCCTTGCCACCAGAAAACAAAAACACAAGCTGCGATCGTAGTAACTATTCCAGGAGGGAATGTTATACAAGCTATTTTTAATAACTTTGACGCATTTTCCTCAGTTGATGCACCATCACCGCAGCATATATAGCACAGTTTTGCAATAAATCAGATAGAAGTTCAACTGCGAACCAAGGCTTGCCCACATGCTAGCTAATTAAAGGGTTTACAATCAATTAAACCCATATAGGAGATTATGCATATATTGCAGAAATCAATAATCCATTTCACAATTTGAGTATTTGTCTGACATTGAACCAAATTCAACAAGACTTTCAATGATAGAGTCATGTTTTGATGCCAAAAAAAATATTAAATGGAAACCCTATCAAATAGTTTAATACTAAACCTTGCAATTCCACAAATCGAAGCCCAATAAAAACACAAGTCACTTAAACTTGCAAAGGCATGTCCAAAGCTCTGCACAAAATAAGCAAATATAACTAAACGAGCCAACAATACCATTCAATGTCAGCCCTCGTGCAGACTCGGCGGAATCCTTCCCAGCTAAGAAACAACACGCTTGTCACGAATGGTCATGAAAAAAGAGAATTGATTTCAGTTCATAAAATAGATTAAAAGAAAAAAACAAATCCATGAGGCGGATTTCAAAATCAAGAAAGTCCTATCTGTGAGGAGCCTGACGATCCAGGAATTGAAAATAAAAGGGGTTCCTTGCGACAAAAACTAGGTTGCTAAATGAAGTAGAAAAGCCGGAAGAAGCAGAAACCCAACGTTATATATTCATAAATAGAATTTTTAATAACTTATTAATATTTTAATTTTTTTATAAAATTTATTAAAATTTTATAAGTTAGAGATAAAAAAATTAAAAATGATAAAATTAAAAAAAATTATTTTGAATAAAACAAGTATTAAAAAATGAAGACTGTAGAAAAAATAAAAATAATTAAAAAATCATTTCATAAATTATTTTAGATAAAATAAATAGTAATAAGATAATAAAATCAAATTAAAAATTATTTAATACAAAAATAAAAAAAATATTAAAAAATCAAATCAAATAGAGAAATAAATTAAAAATAATATATATACTAATAAAAACACTAAGGATAAAATTTAATATAATTAACAGTCTAATAAATATTTTTTATTTTTTATAATTTAATAAAAAGTATTTTTCATTATAAATAAAAAAAATATTAATGATAAGTAAACAGATTATAAAAAATATTATGAAAAGATTTTATAATTGAGTAATAAAAACATGGATGTATCTAGCCCTGTTATCAATGGATCAGTTAGTAAATTTTGATGATACACTATAGTCATGGCCACGAAAGAGACGCTTCCTTTGTACAAAGACTATTGTGTTGCCCGCGCTGTCACCATTGGTTAAAGCTACGGTGCTTATCATGCAGAAGAATTAGTGTTTATATTATTTTTATATTTAAAAAATATTTAAAAAAATTCAAAAAAAATATTTTTTATTTTAAATTAATATATATTTTTAGATATTTTAATGTATAGCGTACTCTGACTACTCAAAACTGAAAAAAGCGTGTGGCGGGAACCCAAAATATATTTGTCGTGCCGCGTGTAGACATTTGGGCCGGGGCCCAGTCAGCATTGGTGATGCTGTGAGGCCCACGAACCAAGCTACATCAAGGCAAACGCTAATCAAGGTCCGAATCACAAGTTTCATGTTAGAGTTCAATAAATAGTTTTAAAGCCCGGTTAGTTAAGTCTGATAGAGTTCAAAATTGTTCCGAACATTAATAATTTTAATATAGTTTGTAAACAACGGTATAATTCTTTTATAGCTCTTACTATATACTTTCACTTTGTATCTCAAAACTATGAGTGTGATAAAAATTAAAAAAAAAAAAACACTGCTGATTGACTGGATCTGGGCCTCGTACCAAATTCAGGGCTGGGATTGAGGCTGGCCCAAATTCAAATCTTTGCGTCGTTTTACTGATTATTTTTCAAATTCCATTTAAAATTATTAATTATACAAAAGACAAGCACTCACGTTTAAACTCTAATTTTTATGCCCCTTTTGTCCAGATCTATTGAGGATATTCTAGCTGGCAAAAAAATATTATTGAGCTTTCAATCAATTCAGAGAAGAAAAGGAGGTTTTGAACCTCTTATGGTGAATGTTTCATTGATCAAGTTTTTTTTTTTTAAAAAAAAAATCCTAAATCACTCTGAGTGAATGAAATGATTTAATTTGATATTAGTTGTTTTTTAAAGAATTTTTTAATTAAAAATATATTAAAATATTTTTTTAAAAAATATTTTTAACATCACTTCGTCAAAATAATAAAAAATATGAAACATTAATTTTTTTAAAAAATACCATTTCAAATATGTTTTTATATTACTTCTTTATAAAAATAAAAATGAGATATTAGGTCTATTTAGGGTTGTATCGGTAATAACGGTTTAAATTATTTTTTATTTAAAAATATATTATTTTTTTAATTTTTAAAAATTATTTTTTACATCGGCTCATTAAAAAAATTAAAATGTTAAAAAAATTATTTTAAATAAAAAATAATTAATTTTTTAAAAAATACAACTTACATCATGTTTTCAAACACTAAACCATTGCTTTCAGCTGGACATGGATGCCGTAGACAAACCCGCTTTGTTATTTTACTGAAAATAGCACCCTACCGATCCATGGTATCGTACGAAGCTTGAATGGCAAGATGATCATGAAAAGGATAGGAAAAAAATAATAATAATGGAAGAGGAGGGCACTCAAAATCAAGGGCGAAAACAACAAAATGAGGGTCCCGTTGGATTTTTTTTTTTTGATTTACGTTGGGGTGTCCGGACCAGCTTGCGCGTACCACGACTAATCCCCACGGCCCACTGAATACCCTGCAAACCCAGTAGGCATGTAAGGCACCGCGGGGGTGACAGGCGTGCACGCCAGGGCTCGAACCCAGGTGCAGTGGAAAGAGACAAGCCCCTTCCACCGCTAGGCCAAGCCCTAGAATACGGTCCCGTTGGATTTTGCTTGGCGGAGATGGAACTTCGTTTAAATGGCACTAGATAATAAATAAAAGAAGACGAAGATGATGCCATGGCTGCCTCTTCTTCTTTACTTCCAAAAATAATAATTTTAAATAAAATTAGTTGATTTATTATTAATTCATCAATTAAATAATTTATATTTCAATATCCAATACAATATCTAATAACTCATTATAATTTTTAAAATATTAACAAATACTGTTCATCTGACTTGACATATTATTGATAAATTTCTTAGTATAATTATTATTTTATCTCTATGGATGTTTTGACTTAGATATTATAACAATATTTGATAGTTTATCATTATTTTAGAGATATTAAAAAAATTATCAATAATTTGATATTTATTAATTTCATTGTGTAATTATTATCTTTTCACAAAAAATATTCTAGTATAAATATTATAGCATAGAATATATTTACTTTATTAAATCATATTTATTCTTAACACTATATTAATTGATTATCTGAATAAAATTTAAAGTTATTTTCACATTTCATTCAACTTTGCACAAGAATTTATAATTGATAATATTCGAGGCAAAATGAAATACTTTTTATAATTTACTTAGAATAATGAATTCTTTTTTCATTATTCAAATGCCTTTTTATATTTTTTATTATACTTAGTATCTACTCATTTGTTATCATTAATTAATATAATATATAATAGGATTAAAAACATGATATTCTACATATAAAACAATATAATAATTTCACATGTAAAAACAATTTGTACAATTATCACGTGAAACTTTTTATAAACATACATGATTTTTTCATATAAAATTTTAATGTAAAAAAATTAATTTAACATACATGACATTTCACAAGCATCTACGTATTATTTTCATGTATATTTTATACTTGGGTAATTGCTTTATTTTATAAAATAAAAAACATAATATATATCAATTTCAATAATTTTAATTAATATTCAACCATAATAGAATATTAACTTAGAATATTTAAAAACAACGTGTTGATATAATATAAATCTTATAATTATAATAATTTTATAATTTTTTTATAAAATATTTTTATCTAGATGACTTTATTTTTATTTTAAATTTACTAATTAAGTATTAAAATTATTAATAAAATATCTTATCAACAATAATAAAAATATATTTTTATTAAAATTAAATATATCCACACAAATAAAATGAATATCATATATAAATAACTAATTAGCCACGACAGATCTACTCTTAAGTATTATCGCCTGCATGCAATCATAATCAACGACTCCGCGCATGGCAAAAAAAGAAAAAAAAAATCATCGCACAGAAAGAAAGGACCTGCATATAAAAATCAGAACATCCCAGGTAAGACCTATAACGTAAGCACAAATCATTCGGCACATGAAACCACTGCAACGCACGTTAATTAACACACCTAAACAAAAGACGTACGTAATACAGATGATCCAAAATAGAGAAATCAATGCATCAGGTTTGAAATTGATCTTCTGAAGTGGATGAGGTGGCTCAGAGAAGGTTGAAACAACGGAAAGCAGTGGCGGCGTGCAAATCACTCTGCCCGGTGTTCCTACTCCTAGTCTTCCTTTCGGCATGGGCATTCCCGGATTGTGACGAGTTGTAGCATGTGTGGTGGGTGGTTCGGTTTTGCTCGTCGTCGGTGATAAAAAAACAGAGGAGGAAGGGTTGTTGCGTCTGGGCTATTTGATTTGGATTTGGTGGATGCTATCTCGGTGGATTGTGGACTGTGCTGCTGGCGGTGTGAGGCTAGTCGGCTGCGGTGGAGGGTGGGGAGAGAGAGGGGCTACTAGTTGTTCTCGCTAACATTTTTAAAAAGTATATATTAATAAAAAAAATTAAACTAGAAAATTATTTTATTTCAATAAAATTTAGATTATTACTTTTTTAAAGAAGCTGAAAAGACTTGAACAGTAACGATTGAAAGGAACATTTAAAAGAAAGAATAAAGTAAAAGAGATAAAATTCAGAAGCTTTCTATATATATATAAAGAAGGGAAAGAAAACAAAAGGAGACTTGGGCATTGTTTATTGCCGGGAATGCCCAACTTAGCACAATGGCATCCATAAAAAAGTCTCCACAAATTCAAATTCTAAAGGGATAGACAGCCAAGATAACTTTACCTGCGCACATTCACATACAAACTCCTTACTCTATCCAATCTCAAACACTACTTTACTGTCTCCACCACACACACTTCAGACTAAACTAAACCTTCATGCTCGGTGGAGGCACAGGCATGGGCGGTGGAAGCGGAGGAGGCAGCGTGTTAAGGGTCTTTGGTCGTGCTGTTGCCAGGGCTGGTGTTACCAATCTCCAGGAACCCATCTCCACTACCAACTCATCATCTCCTAACACTAGTACCACTGCTACTGTTACTTCACCCAGGGGAACCCGAAAGCTAATTCCCCCTAATAATTTGTCTCTTTCTTCTTCTGGCTCCGCTCTCAGTCTTCCAGCACCAGCTAATTCTGGTGGACCCGGTCCCACTTCCTGGTCTCCTTTTTCTGTCTCCCACTGTGATGATTACGACTGGGTTTCCGTTGATGACTGGAGTGAAGAGGAGAGGCCTGTTGGGTTTGATGATGATTTTGTTTTGGGTCCTGTTCCTTCCATTGACGAAGTTCATGGAGCTGTCACAGCCCTTACCCAGTGAGTTTCTTTTCTCTTTTTAGTTTAATTGTGTGGTTGCTCTCTTTCATCACGCTCACTGTATTTTTGGTTTCATCATATATAAGCGCAATGCTCTTGATTTTAGTTTTTTGTAATTTATTCATGTAGTTTTTGCTATCTTTGCTTTAGTGTGCTAATTTCGATAGAAGAAATTTCTGATTATTACTACTTACACACACACACTGTTTCATTTCTGACTATGTGGGAAAAGCAAGGATGGTAAACCGCAGCCGAAATAATCCAAACCATGCGCGGCAGACTCCACAGGGGGCCATGCTTGGCCCGGATTTTTGCAGTCATGACTTAGCAGTTCTAGGGGGAAAAATTGTTGCACAGTCTGTAGACTAATCTAAATGTGATTGGCGTGGTCCATAGAACAATTACTCGGTTTGTGGGGGATGCAATTACAATTTAGGTACTATTGTGTTTTCGTAATTGATAATTTTGAGGGTCGAACCCGTAAGAATCAAGTTTTATTATCGGTGTTAAATGGTTGGTTGTTTGGTTGGTGATGTAGCGTTTGGTCACGGTGATGGTGATAGGTTTGACAAAGTCCTCCACCCCATCTCAACAAGTGTTCCTTGGAACAGGTGTAAGAAATCTAGCATGATTGCCTCAAATGTAATATCACAGTCATTCTTCTTATAATGGGGATGATGGAGATGGTGATAGAGATGTTTATGGTTAAATATTAACGCTATCTACTAGATTACACCTTATATTTCCTAGTCAGAAAAATTTCTGAATACCCAAGGAAGATTCAAAAGAAAACTTGGGCTATTGGAATTGTTACGGCACTGTTTACAAAATTTATTTGCACGTTGATACTTATAACCAAGCTGCTGCTATTTGATGTGTCAAGACCAGGAAAACAGTGCTTCTATTATTTAATTCTCGTCCTGTTTCATCTGCTTAACTTGGCCCAAGTCTCCCCTAAAAAAAATAAGATTGGGTTGCTACACCTGTTTGCATTTTGTTTACGAGGTCGATTTTTCCAAGAGAAATGAGAATTAGGAACAATAAGTGTCAAAATGCAGACACAAAAAGAAAGTAATAAAACAGTTCAGAAGTTATCATGTATTTTATGATGCTTAGAAAATGCCATGCTGATCTGGTTTCGTGACGGAAAATTAGAAATAGCCTAACAAAACCGTGACCCAGAACTTCCTTGTAATAGTCCAACACCAAAAGGCAGCAGCCTGTATTCGGAAGCAACAGAATAGTAGAGCCTTAGAACATTAAATCTTTAATATAGTAGAAAAACATATTCTTACATGTGCCGCTGCTTCTAAATGTTATGTGAATGTAGTTTGTTTGCGACTGTGCAAGATACTGTTTCACCCTTTGTCTTTCTTGGTTGAGCATTGGATGCTTATCTTCAGCAACTTTGAAAACAATCTAAACTTTGGAATGTGTTTTTAATTTCATTTCACTTACTTAATTGGGTTTCTGGCTTTAAAATAAACCTTCCATTTTTGCCACCATAAGCTTCTAATTGCTGTGATATAGATGAAATTATTGTGCTCTATCACTTAAATGTTATCTCCTCTCTAGAGGGAGAAGTAAATCAACTTTAAATTTGTGAAAAATTGGTGTTTCCTTGATAGTTACAAGCTGAATGTGTAAGCTGTTTCTCGGCTTGTTATATTGCAGTTTATTTGATGCCCCCTCGCATTCCCAACTTATTAGAGATAAATTTTCATGTACTGTGGACAAAGATTTAGCCTATCAAATTTCATGCCCAACTTTGCTGAGCCGAGTTTCTTCAGTTGGGTCAGAGTTAGATTGGAAGGAGCCTTCTCCTGTTCCGTGTGATCCAAGAGCACTGCTCTCTTGTGGATCTCAGAGAGTTCATGAAGCTTTCCGTTTGTTGCAGACAGAGCCAACTGTTCAGGTGCCTAATGTTGTTGACAATTATATATCAGAAGTTTAGTTGCATGAATTTTAATTTCATAAGCAAAGGTCAACTTTGTGCACTTTGTTCAAGCATGGTGCATAGCAGATCCACTTGCTGGTATCGAGCAAAGTAGAAACATGGTTATTCAGTCTAAAAGAAATCCTTTTCCTTTTAAGAGAAGTAGTGGAAAAAGCGGTAGCATGTTACCTTTATTTAATCTTTTGGTATGGTTTGATCTACTATCTATATTTTGAGGATGCAACTTTCTGTGCAGAAAATGGTTGTGTCATTATCTTCTGATAAAGCTGTTTGGGATGCTGTTTTGAATAATGCTGTCGTTCGGGAGCTGCGGGAAACCTACTATGCAGGTTGGTGTGGGGTTCGGTAACTTAGAACTTTTGAGTTGAAGTCATGTCTTTCGTAGTTGATAATAACAAAAGTATGCCAGGGGGTCTCTCACACTTTAAAGCAACACTTTCGATTGTCTTGTGTTCAATGTATTGGGTTAACATTTAAATGCTTACATTATGAAGTATTGTCCTGCAGTTTAAGATGAACCTTTATCTGGCTTCAGAACTTCTCATCAGAACTTCATGCTTTGGAATTATTCATTGTTTTCCTTTTCTTTTGGAACTCAAGATTAATTCTAAGCAGGAGCTAAGAGAAGTTGTATCTGTCATAAAATAGTGTGAATTATATATAGATGAAAAACCAGCTCTTAGAAATTGTACTTCAACTCGGACTATGCTCATACTCAATTCTATTATTTGATCTTCAAAAAATAGTTGGTGGTGACCTAACAAATTTAGGATCTGTGCCATTGTACGTTAAAACTTACATTTACATTTCGTACTTGAAGAATGTCTTTGGAGGTTTTACTTGAAGTATGTCTTTGGAGGTTTAGGCACTCGTATTATATATATGATCTGCAAACACATCAATGCCTATCACAGGCTCACAGCAGGCCTGCATCCAGATGCATGCTTGTTTTCCATGCACAACATACAGAGCAATTATGACATTCTTACAGAGTCATATTCAGGATTATTAGAAGTAATGCTCTTGCACTTAATATTGTAATTTCCATGATATCTGCAGATGAAAACACTGATCCACCAACTTCTGAGAGCTTGAATGAGACTGGCGAAGAATCCAATCCAGCTTTGAATTTTGTCAAGTGGATATTTGATAACACAAGAGCGAGAGCCATAGAGGTATTTGAGAAAATTACAAAACTGGTGAACGAGTTTTTTAAGCCACCAACTGGTGAGAAGACTTCAGGAGGCACCAAGGATCCATTTGAGGACAAGCTGAGAATCTCATTCCTGCTTTCCATAATGGTTCTGCTGATTGTGGTTGTGACTCGAGCCCAGAAGGCGTGACCATAATTTGACGACATGACAAGTAGTATTCTCCCCATGGTGTTGTGGAAGGTCCCGATTGGGTTGCATAACTTGAGTCCATTAGCTCAATTTATTCTTGTGGATTTGGCGGTATATGTATATCCTCATGTAATGAATTATACAGTTGTTTGCTAAGAGAGTTACTCCCAGTAGACTTGAATCCTCCTGGCAGGTCATGTGTATATATTTGGGATTTGTGAAACTTAAAGCTGGTTTTGTTAAGCAACCATAGCTTGTCAAGCGGGTTGGTGTTGCCAGATTCATGTTTCGTTGAATTGATGTTTGTGTTTTCATTATTGGTGTCTGTCTATACATGTCTGTAAATTATTTCCGCTGGTGGGATGGCATGATTTGGAGATCATAGCACGAACAACACAACCAAATCTCTACTGCAGCGGAGAACTGGTTTGCATGGGGTAAAAGGTGGGTGGCGATCGTATCTTCAAGGAAGAAATACGAGAAATATCTGCATCTTGGAGAGTAAGGATACCAAGCTTCGTCAAGGCTATAGTTGCTAAACTGACGCTACTTCGATGGAACTACGTGAACATAGTAGGGCTAACATGAAAAACCATGAAGCCAAGGTCATGCGAGCTGGAGATTGCTGTTGCAAAGAGCAGGAGAAAGAAAAGTGAAGAAAGAATATTTGCTTTACTATTATAAATCACCCAATTGCACGATTCTTTTAGATAACATACCAGCAAGAGTCTGTGTCCAGTGATGGGAAATGGGTGTTCAAAGGTTTATACATTGCAACAGACCTACCGTATAAGAATTCCAAACCTAAACCTAAATCTTCACAAAAGGATGAAGAATGCCACCTTGCCCGATGTGCCTTGTTACCTCGTCTTTCCTCCTTATTGGACAAACTTACTTGTTCCCAGAGTTTTAACTTTATGTGATCAAACACTTGTGAATTTACCCAAGGGTTCGCCTACTTCAAAATGACCAGTTGGTTCTTTGTGCAGGTTATTTTGGATACCGCTGGCAACTTGCCTTGGATACAGAAGAACATGCAATTTCTGTGCGGAACCGGAGGCAACATGAACACACAATGCATTCAACATGGATTATTCCATCCCTATGCAAAAGGGATAATTTTTTCTATTGACCTTAAGAATGCATGAAGGGCATAAAGGTAAAGAAAGATCCTGCAAACGCCCAAGATCGATTCATTTGCTAACCAGTCAGAAAGACCCTAACCCTAATTCCTTACTTCTTATACACATACTGCTGCTAGGTCTGCCATATTCCTCTACCGTGCTGTATGTACCCTTCCTACAGCTAATGCGTCTATTATTTGCATTCTAGTCCAAGTTGATCACAGAGTTCAAGTTAAATTCGACATCAGGAGTTACAACAGCACGTTTCCCAAGCTCTCCAATAGCGCAGCAATCTTTACCTGCAGTGTTGATCGCCATAACATCTTGAGCAAATATACACTCTGAGCCTGGTGAAACCTGCACATAGTAAATCTAATGTTAAAACTGAGAACGAAGAGAAAAACACATGGTTTGATGCAGTTTCTAATTTAGAGCAGAGGCATCAACATCTTCTGCGGTACCCATTGAGAGCAGCGAATCTAGTGTAATGAAAACAAAAGATAAATGTTGTATTCCGCTTTCCTTCAAGACCTCTGATAAAGTGGTCGCTCTTTTGAATGTCTAGAGCAAAAACTCGTAATGGAAATGTATCCCTGTTAGTTTGAGGATAAAGGATGCACAATGCCTTTTCACTTCATGAAATGGCATCCATGAAGAATTGAGAATTCACACATTTATTTATGAAAAAAATAACCAGTTTCACGAATTAAAAAAAAAAAAAAAACATTTCTGATTCTTAAAGCAGGATTCCAGCAGGAACTGAGCCAAATTTGGCCGCTACAATAAGAAATGTATAACTGTGCCAAATCTGGTTGATACAACAAGAACCTAAACCTGCCACCTAATTGATAAGTTATAACCAGTATGAGCATTAAATTCAAAACTTGTAACTTCAATAAACGATGAAAATAGATTTCCTTCCAGTATATTGACGAACACTGGGAGTAGTTGACTTGAAACTCTTTTCAGGATTGCAAATTTGTGATGCAAATCTAGCATGATGTCCTAATGTCCTATAGAATCTATCTGATTTGAGGTCTCAAAAACCAGGTGAACAGAGACAATGCAAGATAACTCAAGTCCATTCATTATCTTTATGTAACGAGTAGCCAAATAAGTCTGTTTGCGAGAATGCACTTGCATGTACATGTGCAAAGAGAATGCGTAACATGACTTACATCATATAGTGCATCGCCAAGCTTAAGCTTGATCGCTCCACTCCTGTAAACCAGCATTTTGCCCATATATCCCTTTGGCAATTCTTCAAAACTGGTCTTCCTAGCAGCACTCTTGCTTTCTGATGGCATTGACATATCAGCTCTCTCCTTTCCCTTTGCACTTGCTGATCGCTTCAAAAAGGGCAGCTTCTCAGGAACTTGGAAGAAAAATAACCTTTCATTGTCACACTCCTCCTGTCACCAATTACCAGTAAATTTTAACTAGGATGCTAGAAACAAAAATGAAAACTGATAAAATTTCAAAGCAGAATATATAAATGCGAACACCAACCAACAGCCCAAGATCAGAAGCAGGATTAATAGTAGTCTCATCATATTCCAAGTTCCTTGCTTCCTCCCCAAACTCAGCCTCGTCAAGAAGCTCTAAAAGCAAAAAACAAGCATATTGTACTCAGCATTACAGAATGACACCTAACAACAAGGCATTAAAGATAAAAGGCAACAGAAAATTCTTGGGCTATCTCTGCACTTATGAAAATTCTAGGTCTTGTGAGTAGTCATGGCATTAATTAATTGCATGAGATAGAACCAACTGGGGTTTTGAGAACTAAGCTCGTTGTCTTTTCTTACCATAATTTTGAGGAGATCCCAACATTAAAAAGATTTTCACTGGTACAATGTTCCAGCAATATCAAAATGTTGATATTAGCAATTAAAGCTATGCAAAAAGAAAATGGAACAGTCTAGCATGACATGTGTCATAAAACAACAACATCAAGGAAGTTTATTAATTTAGAACTTCAGGGAAATGGAAACAGAGAAATTCGGTTCAAAAGCATGCTAAGAATATATTGTTCTCTTCTAGATGCATCCAAAAACTTACTAGGGTCGCCAGAGTAAGGCGGCCTCAAAGGAAGAGTATTTGGATAATAGATATGGTGGTAATCCTGCAATAGCATCACAAAAACCAGATCTTAGTATCCATGCGATGGAAGAGAGACCGAAAGAGAGAGGGACTGATGGAACCCTTACCCAAGGTTCTTTATACCGTCTCTTCCCTTTCAGGGATAACGGATTGATAGCCCCATCTACTCTGGCAGCTGAAGGAGGAACAAAAATTTTCCCATCATCATCCCTGGTATCTTCTGTCCCTGACCAGCTGCTACCAGTGTTCTCATGCACAGGAACATTATATTTCCTTATCAAAAGAGGTGGTGATGGGGCACCTGGCCCGAAAGCAACTTGCACTTGTGCTGCAGGTGTGAACTTCAAACATGAGTGGATAACGATGATTGATATCACAGTAACAATATTTTAAATTAACCCATCCCAAAATTATTTATCTAGTAGTGCAGATTTGACTGGGAAATCTGGCCCGTCAAAAGCATTGTATCTTATTCCAATTATTACAAGGATGGTTAAACCGTCAACAAAAGCTATCGAGTAACAGGACACAAATTATTTTCATTTAACTGTTATTGAGTTTCTAATCAGAAATTGTGAAGCATATAGAATCACAAACAATTAGGGGTCAATGCGTATTGAGATGGTATAGCCTAAAGCTTGGAACCACAAGGTTGCAGACTCAATCATTACAAGCAGCACTAATTTTTCTGAATATAGGCACCGATACCATAAAATTTTAGCATCTTATTAAAGCTTTAGTATGCAAGGAAGCAAGTTACATGGACTGACAGAGAACACTAAGTAGAAGCAAGGTGCCCTAAATCCCATGAGACACATATTGCTGCTAACATATTCCAGTTGCTAACTGAATTCCCAACGGAAAGGGCTTTAATCAAATCAACATGACGTTGGACAGTGAAGCCTAGTCCATGTAAGCAAACTTAGTTAACATAATCAAAACAGAAGAAAGATGAAACGCAAATGATGCGACAGAATAGAGTGTCCAAGCTAAAGAGAGATTACGTTTCTTTTCTTTAGGGACTTGTCTTCTGAGATTTTCCTGCACAAGCAAATCACAGTTGAGCTAAGAACATAAATAAATAAATTGCCATATTAGACTGTAGCATTTATTAAGCTTAGGATACTGCATAAAATGAGTCCACGGGGGGGATGCATAGAATAACAAGATAGTATTTAGAATTACGATGATAGTTGTTTTTTAATAAAAAATATATTAAAATAATATTGTTTTTGTTTTTTAAAAATTCATTTTTTATATTATCACATTAAAATAATCTAAAATAAATAAGAAATAATAGTCTGAAGAAAAAGAATTTTCAAAAACATTTTTTGAAAGCAAAAACAAATGCAGGCTGTCCTGAGATTTTTGTGGATCGGTTAAAAAGAGGTTATTTTTCTTAGACTCCTACGACGACTGCTACTACTAAATTGATTACACAGTAATTGTTTAACATAATTAGAAGAAGAGCAACAAGGATGGCTACGGTGTTATGACTGACTGACTAGTCATAAGGCACGACCATGAATGGTTGAATGAACGGGGTGGGTCCGGTTTCGGATTGTGAATTTCGGAAAAATTAAGGCGCATCAAGGTATAATTAATTAATCTATCTTTTGTCTTTTGGGTGGGTCGCAATTCTATAGGGCAAAGGAAAGAAATGGTAAATGATTAGAGACCAAGATGAAAAACCCAAACACCATATTTAGGTTGAAGCAAAGAGAGAACATAGCACATGATCTGCACACATACGTTGAATTTATGGATGAGCATCTGAGCCTGTGCAGCTTCTTCATCCTCGTTACTCCTCCTTTCATCATTTATCTCTTCACTGCATTTTCCACATCCAACACCACATATTAAAACTAAAATTAATCTAACGTTTTATGACAAAGAGAGGAAGAGGATTTCAATCAAATACTATACAGAGAATAGAAACGGAATTACGTTTTGGGGACGGAGGGTCTTCTCTGTCTACGCGGAAGTTTAGGCTTGAACTTAAGCTGCAGTCAGTTCACTTTTTGTTAAGAATTATTACTTTCAGATCTGAACTATTCATCCAACACAATCCTAAACAATCACACGCGAAATCATTGATTATCAGTAAAACGATTGATTGATACCTTTGTGCGAGAAGTAGAAGATGGATCTACTTGATCGTCCATGGCTGGAAGCTTGATGATGACGATGAAGCAGAAGAGAAGATGAAAAAGGAAAGGAAAAGGACTCGAAACGCAAAACCGTAGGGTTCGAACTCGAGGCCTCGCCGATGGCGTGACAATGTCTTGCACACCAGGCTATAAGTGATGTTTGACTCGTGCTGACATATTTATTTATATCAATATATTCTAAAATTATTATCTTTGTGTCTTGTCTTTGTATGAAATCAGAAATTAAACTAAAATTTTGGGAATTTAATATGAGCACTATCGTATCCATCCATTAATGGCAAAAATTCTTGATTTCAATTTAATTTTTTTAATCTTACTAGTAATATCATTTTATGCAATAATATTTATTATTTATATATATTTGATCTCAAATGAGATGATAAGTTAAGTGAAGCAGATATCATCTAAAAATTCATTGTGACGATTCATCATTCTCTATTTATTATAATAAAAGTTTTCTAAGACATAATATTAACCATGCAACATACAATATAATTAACTTTAATAAAATAAAAATAAATAATCATGTTATATATATATATGATAATATAACTCTCAATCAGGAAAGGACTACTAAAAAACAAATCTTTAAATTTTTTGGTTTATCTACTCTACAATCTTGTAATAAAAAAAAATGTGAAGGAATTTAGTAATGGTATTGAATATTGTCACTGAAAATCACTATTTCATTATGATTTCAATACAAACACATATGTATTTATTTTGTTTGTTCTTGTATTTTAAAAATATTTTAAAAAACTTTAAATTTTTTATTTTTTAAATTAATATTTCTTGATATTTTTAAATATTTTGATACACTGATATAAAAAATAAATAAATTATTCTAATACATTTATATATAAAAAATACTTTAAAAAATAATTGCAGTTATACTCTTAAATAAATTCTTAACATTTTTACTGAAAAAAGTTTTAAAAGCAATTGGATTGAGAAAAACTTTTATTAGAAAATTAATTAATATAAATAGAAAGGTGTAATACTATGAACTAGATTATTCCCCACGTGATATTGTTGTCGAATCAAATCGTTTTTCAAATATAAAAAAGAATTGAAGGACTAAAAGATTGTATGAAAGTTATTATGAGGCAACTGAATCAACTTATAAGCCCAAACAAAAAATAACAAAAAACAAACCCATAACAAAATTTAAATAATCTATAAAAATTTAATTTTTGAAAATATAAAAATAATATATTTTTATTTAATATCATTTAACGAATTTGAAAAAACAAATATACTAAAATAGGTAATTCACTAAAACCAGCTCTCATTTTCCTCAAGTTTTCTTATTCAGCACCATAATGTGATGATTTTTTTACTGAGAATATTTTGATATTTTAATACACAACATGTACCCTTGAATCCAAGACATTTAATTCATTGGGTTTAAAGATATCATGGTCTTTCAGCCATTGTGTTTAAATTTTATTTTTTTTGTTAATTGTTCGTGTGGTCAAGATGTTTAATAATATTTTTGTTAGTTCCTTCTTCAAAATACCATATAACCAGTTTGAAGAAGGCAAGTTCCAATAGAAAAAAAAAAAACCATAAATAAATCTAAACATCCCTACAATCTAGCAGAAATCATCAAGAACGTTCCATGCCCATGGCATGCTCGAGAACACCATCAGTCAGAGAACCATATCAATAAAAAAAAATAAAAACGAAGCATTGCAAGGGGGAAAACGAATCCAGCCCCCCACAGCCACCTTCCCCAAAGCAGCACACACGGAGACGGGAAAAAATCACAGAAAGCAAACAGGGGGCCACAGGCAAGGAACATTATGCGGGGTGATGCATGGAATGAGGCCTGCATGTAAGTTGTACCAGAGATCCGACCACCAACATCAACCCGTATCAATGAGCCATTACAAAATGCAGTATGATGTGATCAATGGAGAATATAAACTCAAAGAAGCAGTAACCATTAAATATCAATACATTCAGAAGTGGCAGTATACAGAAAATTATATGACTGCTAGCTAATTAGCAATATCCACTTCAGAATCAGGTTTTGATGACGGAACTAAACCTCTAAGATCCCTAAAACCATCTAGTTAAGCACTACATTGGGAGCTGACCATCAAATATCTGACAAGGTCCATGATGCCCATGATAGCAACTTCTTTTCGTCTCATGGAACTAAATCCTGACCATCTTGCACACAACAAAGTTAGCACGCAAAATGAAATAGACCAGGAAAAATATTAATACATTAATTGAGGTATATAACATCCTCGCCGCAAGAAAAATTACCACAATGCCATTACCACCAGAAATGCATATACACGCCATGAGACAACTTAGTGCCTATGACCTGCAGCTGATGCAATAACAAAATGAATAGATGCAAACATCGAACTCTTCAACTTCCCAACAATCAGGGTGCTAGGTTTTGAACATAAAATAGCTGAAATACTGAATAATTGAGCAAAATTATGTCATCTCTAAAGTCTTCCTTGCCACTTAAATACATCTCTAAAGTCTTCCTTGCCACTAATATTTAAGTCGCTACATGTCAATTTATCCGAGCAAAACACCAATCCTTCCTTCAGAAGGAAAATTCAATTCTATTTTATTTTGGATATTTATTTATTTGGAACTATGATTGCTAGTCAAAGCTTTACAAAAGAATCTAGTTGGAGAAAACAGATTATCAAAAACATACCTGCAGCTGTTCACAGCTCACCAGTAATTAAAAAAAGAGTTGTGAATGTACATTCAAGAAGGGTACAAATGGGTAAGAAGAAATGACAGAAATTTAGGAAGGTTCTATGCAAAAACAGGTCAATAGAAAGTTCTGTGGGTGGCAAATTTCATCTTAGAAAAAATACAAAGCTAAAATGTTTTGTTTATTATACCACAGAGGCTAAGGTTCGAGAAATTACCAACAATCTGAAATACCACTGACAAGATAATGATGCTTTCAAATCATCATGCAATATGTTTAACAGACTTTCTTATGTAAACCACTATGTGCCACTTTGGCACTGCAATCACCGAAGCATATGCTTGTATTGCAACTAGTCTTCACACTGCAGCTCTAAATGGGTCCTTAATCACACTTCATTGACCCAGCTAAACAGGAAAATGATAACTCTCTTAATTCAAACGAACAGTTAGCTCCCTCAGGTTCCATATTCAACTATATCCTAAATCACATAGCATTGTATTTGATAAAAAAAAAAAAATCACAACCAAAACTAAATATGTATTTGAGATCTTTTAACTGCCATGTAAAAGCTAGGAAGAGACATCAGAACAACCTTACAAGCAAACAGGAGAGAAAGAAAAACAAATAAGCAAAAAGAATGAATTGAAAGCTTCTTACACATACCCAAAAGGCATTCATATTCTAAGACACTCACCATCTTGAAAGATAGGATGAACAAACCTGAAGAAGCTTCAACAGCATAGCAACTAGGATAACTCAACTATCCTCAAAGTAAAAGGTGAACAACAATAAAAAATAACATTAAAGCCAAGACAAGAAATGGTTAAGCACACCAAAGATGGTCAAATGTAACACAACCGTAAGTGAGATATTCCAAAAAAAATTCAATTAAACAAATAAAAGTAGAAGTTAGCAATAAGACATCATATAGGAGGAAACAGACATTGATAAGAAAACAATGTTAAGTTCAATAAGAAAACAAGAAATAATAATATCAATAAGATTTAAGCAGCTTCTCCAAAATGTGTCTGTATGAACTCGCTAGCCAATATCTCTGCAAATGTGATAATAGTACAGCAAGGTAAAAGATGTGAGTCCCAAACTTCCAACAAAGTCATGGCAAGAGGTAAGAAATCAGGCTGCGCCAAGAAACATCAGCCCTGTCAAAATTATTCAATAACGGCAAAAAAGGATTAAGAAATGTAAAAAAACATGTTGATAAGAGGACTGTGTAGATTTTTTTCCTTTCAGTGAGACAACTCAAAACTATGATTAGAACTGACATATTTGACTTAGTAACTGTTTTGATTAAACATCATTTCATAAGCAATAAGATTTAATAAAGAAAGATAAATCAGGAGAGGTTGTTCACACGATCTACCACTGCTAGATGACAAGGCATAAAATACCATTGCAAAGAAGGTAAATGGTTAGAATATCACAAACAAACCAAATGGAAAATTATAAAATAATATGGAATCACAAATAATCTACAATCTCATCTGCATTTAGAAGGGGTAGACTTACATACTGAAAAAGTTATAACCTCCTTCCTTTTAAATACCTTTGGATGTAAAAAAAACACACCAAGTGAGAATCCAGAATGCAAAAGTGAAATGCAAAGCTAAAAACTTCCATTGCCCTGAGTCAACTTACATTGATGGGGTAATTTTTTTCTAGTGACAACAACTTTTTAGCAAAAACAAAAGAACAGAAAGCCACGTTGTATGTTTTTTTCCATCTTTTTAAGAAATAATGTTCTAGTATAAATAGTTCACAATAACTACAGTATACAACAACTCCTACACATAACACTCTGTCACGGATACCAAACATGAAACTCAATATCTGCAAGGGCTGATGTTTCATAGAACTTCCGTTGAGATTGACTCCAAGAAACAATGACTTCAAAATTTGCAAAAGTGCAATACCATAAGGCAAGAGAACTCTATGATCAGAAAAGCAATGCAACAAAACAGTTGGATGGACAGATTTTGATAGGATTCATACTGTCTCTAGTCCTATAAAAGGCATGTCTAACTCTATGCACGAGTGTAAGATGCCCACAGTTAAGAACCCTAAGGAATCATAACAAGTAACAAGAAAATGGACATTCCATTTACCTCTTCAATTGAAAGTAACTAGGAAAGCAACTGGCCTCATTTCATCTCTGCCATAAACTTCTCATATTCTGCATCTGCACCATATCTTGATTTCTCTGCAGAAGAATGTGGAGGTGGCATGGTCGAGTTTGAAGCCCAAGGCACATTACCCATTCCCTGTGAATGGTCCGTTGCTGGGGGGGGAGCAGGAGGAACTGCACTGTAGTAAGATGAATAACCTATCGAGTGCCCATACACATTTGAGGCTGTAAGTGGAGCAGATAAGCTGTTTTCAGATGGCACTCCTGGTGGGCAGCTTTGTTGAGCCTCACTAGACGCCACAGTTTGAGTCAGTGTGCCCGAGGGAACTGGCTGCACTGGTAGAGGATATTGCACGCCATAAGGAGGTATAGGCTGTCCAGGAATGGGAGGGTACATTGCTGACCCAGGAGGAGCATAAGAACCATAAAGAGAGGGAACTGGTGGTCCCCATGGAACCCGAGTTCCTGTAAAGCTGGTGTGCGCCCCAACAAAGCTGGTAGGTGGACCATGTGGAAGGGGACCACCTGCTGTAAACTGCTGCGAGGGATAAGCACCTCCAAGTGGTTGAGTTGAGACCGGGTATGCGGGCATGGTTGATGTTGGAGGACCTGGCGGGACAGTAGGCTGAGGTGGCTTACCAGCAACTCTCACAGCAATGGTTCGACCATCAAGGCGATAACCATTCATGCTTGCGATTGCATTATTAGCCATTTGAGCATCACAATACTTCACAAAACCATAGCCTTTACTCAATCCAGTAATCCGATCCTTAATGACCTTGGCCATCACAATTTCACCAAAAGAAGAAAACAATCCAATCAACCCATCATCATCAAGATTGGGTGGCAAGTAACCAATATACAAATTCGTACCATCATATTCCTTAGGTGTGAGCCCATTAGCTCCCAGCCCTGTTTGATTCGCACTACCAAGACCCCCGGTATTACTACCAGCCCAGGGAGGATTTTTTCCAGAACCACTTGACTCCAAAGCTAAGGTAGCAGTTCGCTTAGTTGCAGATTCAGGCATAGTCCCACCTAACTCAGCCAAAAAGTTCTGATACTCATCATCCATTTTCTTCCCAGTTGTTCCCTTCATAGGACAATCAATTGTTGGATGTCCACCATCACCGCAAATGTTACAAAGCACGTCACTCTTAAACGCAGAGGTCCGCGAAGGGCATGCATATTGCCTATGCCCTGGCTCACCACATAGCCTACAATACTCCTCATCCCTAATTGTTCCATTCAAAGCAGCAAGTTCCCTAAGCTGCTGCCTCTTATGCTCATTCAAGACTTCATCCACAGGTTGCAACAACTTCTCAACCATCCCTGCAGCAGCATCCAATGCCTCCTGTGTCTCCGCCTCGACCAAAACATGCAAATCCTCATTCTCTGATGGATCTGGTTTCAGATCCCTCTTCTGCTGCAATCTCCCTTCCTTCACTGACCCCTTACCTCTAATAACAATTTTACCACCTGTCTCCCTCTCCATTCTCTTCTGGGTATTCCCTCTTGGCCCAATAATCAACCCAATAAAATTATAGCCTGGATACTCTTTCATAGGTATATAAAGCTTCTTTTGAAGCTTGGGGGGCCTATAATCTGCTGGCGGTTTAAAGGCCGGGTTTCTCTTAATAATCTGCGAAATAATCTCTTGTCTTTCTTTGTTCAGTCTTTCTCTTGCCCTACACTCTCTAGTGTTAATCCTAATTCCCATATTATCATAAATTGGTTCAGGCGAAGGAGACCTAGCTCCTTCAGGTCTATCATCAAGAGGCAAACCAGACTGCAACATCCTACTAATCTCCAATAGCCTAGCATTCAAAGCTTGAATTTCCGGATCAAATTCAATACCTCCAGTAAAATCTTTCATAAAATCAGGTAACTGAATCACGGGCTTTGGCTCGTCGTCAGCCCACCTCGATTTTCGCTTCCTCGTGCCGCTACCCGAATCATTATTATTACTACCATCGGCACCAGCATCCGCCGGCGGGTCCCAACGACTGCAACGGCGGCGGCGGCGGCTGGTGGTTTCCTCCTCTCCACCAGAGCAGTCTCTGTCACCACTGTTTGTGTTAGCGACGCCATTTTCGGAGAGTAAGGGCTTCGGGATCTCGGGTTTTGGTGTGGTAGTTTGGGGATTGTGGCCATTTTCAGGAGCAATTTGGGGAGGATTGGAGATTAGGGTTTTGTGTGGGTTTTGGGGATCGGGAAATTGAGCATCTTCAGATGGAGGAGGAGGGGGGGAGTTAGGGCAAACGGGGATGAAATCTAGGGTTTCCGGTGGTGGTGGAGGTGGATTGGATTGGTCTTGTGGGGTTTGAAAATGAGGGTTTGGTGTTTGATCGAGAGATTCCATTTATTTTTAGAGAGAGAGCGCGCGTAGACGTTACCAGTTTTTGTGGTTTCCGATTTTCCACTCTTCGTTTCTTTTTATTGGATGAATTTTATTTATTATCGAGAGATTCCATATATATATATAGTTCTATGTTCTAAAACTACAAATATCCCCCCCTCCTTCGAGCTAAAATCATTTCTAACCTGTTTTTTTGGTTTCCAGTCCTTCGTTTTTAGTTTTGATGGTGATAGATGTAGATAGATAGATAGATGTTTTCTACTGGTTGATCATCGCCATCAAAACTAAAAACTAAGGATTGGAAACCAAAAACGAAGGTTAAAATGATTTAGTTCGAAGGAGGGAGGAATATTTGTAGTTAGTCCGAAGAAAAATCTTCACAAGAGAGGCAGTAACTTGACAGGAGAAAATCAATGCTAATTCACACCCTACGAGGTCATGCACGCAGAGACCCCCACAATTGTTGGAGCTAGCAGTCTTTCAATATCCGAAGTGTACCTCTCAAAGAAGAACAAATGTCCAGTAATTAGACTGGATGCAGTGATCCAGAAGCGTTCCTCTTGACTCTCTTTTCTATCAATTATTGACTTTGTTAGCACTTAGAAGACTTTTTTTTTGGTGGCCGCCACCATACTTGGCAGTTCTTCTCTTCCAATAGTCATGTGACTATGAACAGATTACATTTCCATGACTCGTGTTTTGCTCGTCATTGTTGCCGATGATAACAGAAACCCTTTAGGGTGTTTTAGGGATACTAACCGAGGAATTCTAATTATTCTTGTTAATCAAAGTGGGGCATATTTTGGTCTTCCAACTCATCGAAGACCTACAAGGAATCCAGTTTTGTAGACTGGATTGCTCTCCTACTGATCTCAAGAAAAAGCAGATCCTCTAACATTCTCCACGGCGAACTTCCCGTTTTTTCCCTTCTTCAAGGCACCATCCCCGATTCTGCATCCATCAAGCAAGGCAGTTAGCTTAAAGGGTGGAACATCAGCAGCCAACCATTGATCAACATAAAATATAGTCTGGCTACACTCCTTGTGCGGTCCTGTGGAGGTGACTTCCACGTAGTCACAGTACCAGCCATGGTGAGACCCTTGGCCATCAGAGGTCAAGTTTAGGCGGCATATGGGTGCACTGATGCACGGACCGCGGCCACTAAAGATGTCAAGGTTAGCACGCTCGTAGTAGTCGTGTTTGAGCATCATTAAACCCCATGATTGAAGGTCCGGAACCCACACTGATCGGCCTTGCGCGTCTCCTAGTGTCAGGCTGATTTTTGAGTCTGTTCCTGCCTTCATTATTGATCCAGTCTTGACGTAGAGAGCGTATACACAATCGCCGCCGCTGCCCTGTTTGTACCAAAGATTAAGGTACGTATAACTTTTTTTTTAAAAAAAAATTGAACAATCAACACATAGAATCTTTGTTAAATGTCTGATATTCTCGTTTTCTTATATTTAGATTCTAGTTAGTAATAATGACGAAAAATATATTGAATCTCAACTACTGAAAATCTTTCCGAAATCACTCCTTGAGATATAGCCTCAACCATTGGACTTCTGAATTCCATTTATCCAATACGTGAGATTTTCCGGGAAATTATTTCGGAAAATACTATGTAAAACTCAATTACTTAATAGAGCAAAGGTGGTGTTGATAATAATATTTGCTAGATCTAGCCAGCATATCAAAGGCATAAACAGAAATAGCTTAATTTTAAAATAAATAAAAAAACTTAATATCCACTATAATGTGGATTCCACATGATCAGTTCTTGTCTAAATGGATGGATACATAGATTTATTTACGTAAGATCAATGGCAGATAATATGGGGGAAGGAAAGGAAAATAATTTGGAGTTACGGGGGTGTTCAAGGTACTTACATAGAAGCCATTAGCATCTGCAGAGAAGAAGAGAGCGATGAAAATTATTGATAAGCAGAGAGTTCCCTTCATTTCTCTTTCTCAATGCTGACCTTGGTGAGATTGAGATTTGTAGAATGTGATTTGAGAGGGCAGGGGCTCGTAGAATGTGTTTATATATTCTACTGGATAGATGAGTGCGGTTAAAACGACAACCAATACCTGCCGTTGGCTTACCTGGTGCTCGACCATTTCTATGAGATGGTGCTTTGCTTAACACGTAGCATTACCATGTAGATCTTGGTGTGGATATGGTACGTGTTAGCACTCCAATAAATGTTTTTAAAAATATATTGGTATTTAAGTTTTGGCAAAATAACATTATTTAAAAAAGAAATTCTTGAGATTTATCTTATTATACCTCAAAAATATAATATTTATTAAATATTAATTTTTAAATACACCGTATTTTTAAACTTATCGCACTACTATTCATCTTACTCAACATGCAACATTCAGTTACCGACCACTACATTTAATTAATTTTACAGAACAAAAAAAGCACAACATTTAATTAAATATCAAAGTTTACAATCATAACATTCAAAAGTGAATTATTTTACCCAAAAAAAAAAAACATTAATGTTCCCCATTTCTTTTTATTTTGTATACTAATTGCCAGATTTGTCCCCAAAAAATGCAACAAAACGATGGGTTGCCTCCTCTGCATGTGCAATGTGTTATTACTGGCCAAAAGCATCTTTCAACCTTGAAATAATTCTGCTGCTTTTGCTAGTACCAAATAATTGATGTCAGAGTTTAATAAAGTCAGTGACATGTACCAAAACAGCTGACATGTAAAGGATTTCCTAGTGGAATTGCATTGCACCTATTCTTGGTAGAATTTATATTTCACCCCTCGTTCCATGATGGGAAAATAAAAAACTTCAAGATAAACGGCTGTTTCTATATCAAATGATTGACAACAAGATTCCGTTGTTTCGCTGACTTGAGATCATCATAACCATGCCATGCAGTGAGCAAGCTAACGCCCCAAGCGTACTGAACATGGCTTTTCACGATAAACAATTCAAATAAAACTGTGCATTTACATTGTATAAATAAACAACTATATATGATCATAAGAACACAAGGGATTCACAGTTATTGAGGCATATCAGTAAGAAATTGTTTATAGGATTTATGTACAATAATAATTGTTATGGAAGTTGTACAGTGCAATGATTGCAAACACCCCAGAAGATTTTTCTTGAATTTACTTCAATTTCAGCCTGGCAAGGGTAAACAAACATGATTTAAAAATCATCACCAAACTCAATAAATAGTTATATAGATGTCAAGGTGCACTTAAATGGAGGATCTGGGTAGTGTAGGAAGAAAAGAAAACAGCCCATGAAATAGAATTAAAAAGGATCTGCTCAACTGACACCAAGAAACCAAAGGTAATGCTTAGTGAGTAGATCAACAATAAGAATCCAACCAGGCCAGTTGACATACTTTTTATAAGCATATTCTTTCATTTGGAGAGCAGGAGCAACAATGGCAAAGCAAATTGTTTGACATGCACATGTTACAAAGCATAGCATTGTAATACAAGGGAAGAACAAAATTTGCAAAAAAATTTCGACAATGCTGGAACAATGCCGGGAGGGGAAAAGAGATTAATTATGGATATTACCTCACATCAGCTACTTGAGCTACCAAGATCGAAATCCATGGTGTAATCATATTCAATGGTTGGAATTACAGAGGCTAAAAATTTCAAAAATAAGAAAAGGTACCTACGAAGTAAGAAATTGCAATTGTAAGATACACAGAGATGGACAAAAATGAAAGCTGGAGATTATGAAAGATGTATTTACATGTAATTGCAATCACAAAATCTACAAAATAACAGAGAAACATAGATAGTAACCAAGACAGGAAAATTGTACACTGGAACAAAATGCCATAAACTAAGGGGGAAATAGAAGTAGGAGATAAAACTATTAATGATCCACAGATGTTGCTGAATAGTACACAGACTATGAGACATCAGGCCAGGAGCTACGAGTCTGTGACAGGATTGAGGTTAAATAATCCAGAGATGTTGCATGTCTTATTGCATACAAGCAGCTTCTTTTTTCTGTTCTTTTTTAAAAAAAAATTAAAGAAAGAAAAGCAGATTACTGGTGAGTAGTTTATCCCATCAAAGAGAGGTATGGGAACCACAAATAATTGAACTGCCTTGGACAAGGATAGTTTAACCTGGCAAAATCTGGTGACTATACTTGACTTCCAGAGTAAGAAATTCATCTGATTTAGGAAGAGAACATTCTATTTTGTTATTAAGAAACTTACTCAAGCTCTGGATAAAACAATATGGACTCCACTCAGACCTATCTTTAAGCCTCCAACCTAATATCACTGGGTTCTCATGAGAGGAGTCCAGGACATAATTACAATTAAAGGCATTTCATTGAATTTCATTTTTCCCTCTATTGGTATAAGATTAAAAAAAAAAACTCACTTGTCAACTTCTGGCTCAACTCCATGAGACATTAGAACATCAATAATTTTCTTCATTACAGCCCCATGTCGGCAAGGATGCACTGATGCATGCTTCCCAGGTAAGTGAGGATGGTCTTCAATAGTTACCTGTGTAGGATCAATTTAGATACAAGGAGAAAAGACTATATGAAGCAACACCTAATTTATTCTCTATGAAATGACACACAAAAGTCAGGAGATACAAGGAGACAAATGACCAATGGAAAACTACCCAGTTTCTCAATCTGACTTGAACTTGAGGGGAAAAAAATTTAGAAGCACAAGGTGATGGAGACACATGCAAAATGGTTCTGTAAAAACTGACACATGTTCAAAATGATGCCACTCAAGGTCCACAACCTTAAAATTCCATTGCAATGCAAGGAGGGTTGTTTTACTTTAAGAATTTTGATTCTAAAGCGACATCTCATGAAATCATTAAAATGTAAACTCACATTCCCCCCCTTTTTCTCATGAAATCATTAAAATGTAAATTCACAATCCCCCCTTTTTATGGATCTTAAGGTCACAACCACATGACGCCATTGGTGAGCCATGGTGACCTATTTGTACTGTAAAGTCATGCAGGCACCCACACTAAGATGCAGACATGCACGCAACACCACAATAATTTTATTCAACAACATCATGACTCTGCCAAATAACAGTTCCTTGGTCTACTAATAGCAGATCCAAAGCAAAAGGGGACAATTTGTGTATGTGTACAACACATCCAATGTGCACAATATCGATTGGTAAACAGCATAAAAATCTCAGCACCGTTTTGCGTGCATGGTCTTGGCTAACATCTTCAAGTACAAGCTCTGGGTGCAAAAGCATCCTTGACTGCCATGCAAGAAAAGAACACAGTCAGCAAATGAGTCAAACTGTATAGATGATGTGCAGGAACAAGTTCAATTCAATACAATACAACCTTGCCTATAACCATGTTCAGAAATCAATTTCACAGACCACAATAAAAAGAGATCACAACCTTCATGTGCATTTTCATTGCACCAAAATATCTTTGATTGATAAAATATATTGTTCTAATACTCACTATCCAACTGAAAAGGGTCGAAAATATTTGATAGAATGGCAACAAACCTCATCATATCCAGTAAGCCATACACGAGGAGTTTGATAATATTTATCATACCTGAAGATACAAGGAGAAAAACCATGTTATAATAGGCTTAAAAAACTGCATCAAGTTTCTGAATTTCCTGCAACCATCATTGGACTATTACAATGGTGTTTGAAAGGAAGCATGAAGACCTCAGCTATGAGAATCGTAGCACAGCTAAATCACATAGTTCAACAGAACATGGAAAATGCTCTAGAGATGTGTTATCAAACCCAGATTTAAGAAAAAACTATCAATCAAAATCCATCTTACGTGATGCTGACATCATATGTTCGAGTACGTAGAATGTTATCATCATCATCAGGTTCGTGAGCCACTAGATATGTAGTCTGAAATGTTGCCTACATCACTCAGATTTGAATAGATAACTATAAAAATATTTCCACCTTTCTAACCAGAAAATAACAAGGGTGTGAAGAATAGAAATAGCAAGTTACAGGATCTGATTTGATTAGATTGTCAGGGTCTTCAAAGTCTGCCATGTCAGGAATATCTTCCTCCTCCTCTTCCCCGAAGTATGAAGGGTTTGTTTGGATAGGAATTCTTTTAACACTGCTATCTAGAGCGTGCATTGAAGGCACATTCTCATCCTCGTCACCTTTAGTTTCTAGACCAAATGCAAATCACAAAAGTCAGAGCTGAGAAGACTAAACATTGGTTGAGGTTATCGAGCTCCAGCAAGAATGGATACCTTTAGGTTTCCCATGAGTTGCTAGCCATCCATCATTATCTTCATTATCAAGTAGAACTTCACCTCCAGCAGCTTCATACTCTTCTTCCACAGACGTAGCTCTTCGTAGACAAGGAACTAAAAGTGAAGTTCACAATTTGCATTAACAATATACAATAAAGCAAAAACTGCAAACGTATTCATCAAATTGAATGAGTATAAATTACCATCTTTCTTTACATTCAAAACAATGTGAACTACGATTTCCCTCTGTAATTTTTCTTCACTGAACAAGAACATTACAGGTCTATGTAATTGCTAGTTGCCATATAAAAATAATAACTTCATATTTGAAGATGCAAGAAACAAATAAGAACACTGCTGATAATGGCAGAACTTACCATTTCGAGTAATCAGAAACTGTTTCTCAGCAGGCAAGTAAGGCTTCCTCTTGCTCGGCTCGCCAGATTCCCTATTAAAAACAGAATTAAAGCATATACTTTATGATTAAAAACCGAAGAATTTTACACGATGAAAAGATGGAGGCTTTGTAAAGGGGGGAAGTGGCAAAGAAGCAAATTACCAGGACCAAGTGGGGCATTTAGAGACGAGATTGTCGCCGGCCAGAATGAATTCGCTGACACTAAGAACGCCTTTCTCTTTAAAGGCAGAAACAGTGCGTGGACCTGTGATTCTCTCCACTGTTCCTTTGAATGCTTCGTGAATCTTCTGTGATAGAACCATCTCTCCGATTTTTTAATCGAGTCGGGTAATCGAAAACAGGAAACCCTGGAAGTTGCAGAGAGACGGGGAGAGAACGCGGGGCTTGAGGGTGTTTGTCGAGTTTATTTTGTCTTTTGCTTGAAATAGTTGGTCTAAACTATTATCTCAGTCCCTGAAATTTTAGTCGTTTTCGGATTTTAGCACTTTTCTTTTTCATGGTTATGTACAAACTGTTTTATGACCCCAATTCTTTTGATTTTACTTCATCTTCATCCTTGTATCCTCCTCCCGAGTGGAAAGTTGCCAGAAAGAAATTCTTGTAAATAGCACTACGGATTTGCCTATCTAGAAGCTAACCGGATATATATGGTTTTTACAGAGTAATTTGATTCTTTTTCTAAACTCTCGATTTATAAAAGTTATAAATATATTTGGTTGGAAATAGTATTTGATTTAAATATAGAATTTATTATTAAATAAAGTCAGTATTTTTTATTTAATCAAAATTAAAAAACTTGACTTTGCGCTTGTGATTTTTTACCATACTTCATCCGTTCCTAAAAAAAATATTGCCAACTTCAAAGTCATTTTGGTAGTTATTATCAAATGTATTGCTAACTTGAAAGTCATTTTTTTCATGAATTATTTATGACAAATAATTTTTAAATTATAAATTAAATTAAAATTTATTTTTTATAATGCATATCTTCCTTTAACAGGAGCATGTGCTGCGAGCATGTGCTGCTAGCATGGCTCCAGCAGCCCTCCTTTTTTTTTCTTTTTTTTATTTAGATGATTTATACATGTAGATTCAAAGAAAAAAAAATTTGTAAAAATTATTTTTTTAATGTATTTTAATCACTATAACATATTTCATAATATGAATGATTTTATAAATTTTATCAAAGTATTATAAAGAATCTAAAATCAGAAAAGAGAAGGGAAACCACTATTCAACAAATAAAAAACTATTTTTTTATATGAATTATTTTTTATATATATAATTAGAAGAAATAATTATTTTTTTAATAATTTTTTAAAAAATTTGGATCAAATTCTTCTATCATAGACAAACAGATTAAGTCTAATTCAATAATAAAAATCAAAAATAGTAAAGAGACTTCAATATTAGGAAATAAATTTTTATAATTACTTTTTAATTGCTATTTTTAATAATTAGCAAAAGAATCTCTCTAGACTTGTAGCCATAACTTCCACTCTCAAGACTAAAGCCACTTTATTTTTTTTATTTTAAAAAAATATTTTTATATTTTATATTATTTTAATATATTAATATCAAAAATAATTTTTAAAAAAATTATTTTAATTTATTTTTAAAAAATAACAATTACAATAATATTAAACAACAAACTCAAAAAAATTTATTTATTTACGAGGTATACGATACAACACAGCTCACATAAATCATGAATTTCACGTTTTTCAAAGAGATAAGCTTCGCGTCGCATGCTTAAATAAACACACCCCGGAGTCTGCAACGAAAAGAGGCTCTGTTGCCAGACAAGTTGGCATGAATTATAACGTCGAAGTCCACTACTGTGGCGTCTTCGATTACTGCAACCTACGCACAGTTCATCATTGAAAATTCACATCTCTACAGATTCTGGCCGGATCATCTCAGCAAGCTCTATTTCAGGAAGACATGGGGATGCCAAGAAGATCCGGTTTGTTGTGGCATCTTGCAAATAATCTCTTCGTTTCTAGATTTTGCTGCTGAGGTCTTTTCAATTATTTTCTAGTCTGGGTGGCTTAAGTTGGCTTTGCCAAGAACATAAGAACAGCAACAATCTTAACCATTAAACCATTATTTTCTCTTAACTCCCATAACCTCAAATGAAGCACCTCCACAGCAAAAGGAAAGTTGACAGAATCATAGACAAAAAGAAAATGCATATACAACAATAACTAGTGCAGGTCAACTACGTACCTCCCTATCGTTACAGATTTCCAGCAAAATCTTTAACAGTAAACCCAACCTTATCAAACCTACCTTTCTCACTGCTCTCTCTGAATTTCAAATATTCTCTGCAAACAAATGGGTTATAGATCCTCATACTCCCTTCTCCCACCACTTCATCTGGGGCAAAAATCACCTTCTCATCCTCAAAGCACCAAAAGAAGGCTAAAGAGAATCTGTGTACGTTTCTTTTTAAAACAACTCTATGTTCACATGATCTCAACTTCCCATTGCTCCACGCATGCATCAAGTCTCCAATGTTCACTACAAGAGTATCTTCACGTGGGTTTATGTCCATCCACTTCCCTTCCCTGGATCTTACTTGAAGCCCTCCAATCTCATCTTGACATACAATTGTCACACAGCTCATGTCTGTGTGCATTCCAAGCCCCTCAACTTCTTTTCCTTCCACAGTACTAATTTCTGCTGGCGAATAGCTGTTTATTCTCAAGTATCCGTGACAGTTATTGAAATCAGATTCATAAAACTTCCTTGCAAAATCTCCTCCCATGCTCATTAGCACTGCCCTCACTATTCTTCTCGAAAGCTCAGACATTTCGATCCCGTATTCTTTAACGGTCTCACTGGTGTAAACACAAGGTAACAGAAATATATTCATCAGAAACATGCTCTATAATAAGAATATAACAGATTTCATTTTATTGCTTGGCTTCATGCTTCATTCTCAACTGATTAAAGGAATGAGAAAATTAGGTGAAAATAGTAGTTCTGACTTGTGAATTACTATTTATTACCTGAATTCATCAGGATTTGGATGGTCCAAGAGAATTCCTGTGGAACTTTGTGCAGAAGCAAAGAAGTCTGGTCCGGAAACACGAAGACTTTCAAAGAATGGAGATGCAATAAAATGAGGGGTGTAGGTTCTTACTGATGATGATGGACCTAACTTGATTTTGGACTCGTAAGGCAGGCTGAAGATATGTGTTGAGAGGGAGTAGAGTTTCCTGTAAACATCTTTCGAAACTCCATGGTTAATAATATGGAAGAAACCCCATTCGTTGCAGGCTAGAGAAAGGGAGGAGAGACAGGATGGACTAATGGGCTGTGAGATGTCAAAAACGGGAAGATCTATAGAACCATGGGATCCAGGCATCATTTAGGGCTAGATAACAAAAATCAGTTTGATTGGTATGTTTAGCAAGTAAAGACAACACCACACCCGGCGGCACGCCTTCGTTTATATGTTTATATTCTTAATTGAATCACCTGATAAGGACAAGTTTACAGCTGTCCCTGCATGTAAGACAAAAAAAAAAGAACAGATTGAAGTTAATATCAAGGTCAACACCGCAGCCTGGCTGTTCTTGGAAGGAAAGTAATTATTTTCTTATAGTTGTATCCCCAGTAAGGTCAACAAGCAGAAACTTGAATTTCTTAAATTGTAAGCTGGTGGCCAGCAGCAGGCAGGAATGAAGGAGGTGTGCTGGTCACTTATACTTTGTCAGACCATTGCACAAGTTCTTGAGCTTAGATTCTTTACAGGGAATACCATCTGCATCACCGTGTTTATCAAGTAGGTCAACTTGAGTTCAGATTAAAATATTAGTACTTCTGCTTTAGGCAGCTATTCTTATAAAGAGAATCAAGTGAATAAAATATTTAACGATATAGAAAGCAGCTAGCAGATTCATAGATGTCTTTTTCTCAAAGTTTTAATTACCAGTTGAGCAAAACCCTGTGCGAACCAGTTGACAACTTCAGAACAAAACCCTAAAACTAGCTGCTGTGATCTTCTGCCTTCCATGCGTGAATTTGCTGCGGGACTGAGAGACATTTTTGGATCAATAACTTCACTAATTAGAGGATCAGACACCTTGACACATGTACATTACCTCTGTTTATTCTCAAAATAAATGAGTCATTCCATTAGCTCGGGCAATTTAATTAGCAATTTATTTCATGTGAGATTGATGTTCGAAATAAGACATATTGCTTCCGAATTCCCTGTCTCCATGTCGCATTTTCATAAATCCTGCAGGAGATGATATGACTGGCTAATTGATGCATGGGATTTTTTTTCCCTGGTATATGAATTTTATGTCAATGGATATAATTTTCCCAAATTCAGTCCACAATCTATTGGATTGGAATGAAATTTTAATAAAAAATTTAAAAATTGTATTTTTTATAAAATTAAAATTACATGGCTATTAGAAATCAGTAAGACATTCAAGGGAGGCTGGGAAGTTGCTATCTAGTATTTATAATATTTTTTTAGTTGATTTATAATTTTTTTTATTTAGAGTTGTTTTATTGTTTTTTTAAGTTTTAATTAAGAATTTTTTAATATATAAAATAGAGTTATTTATCATGCATTTTAGAAGACTACTTGAAAAAAAATATTTAATAATAAAATTTTAAATTATAATTTAGATGGGATCTCTATTATACATAATTATATGATATTTATTTTTATTATCTCTCTTGTATTGTTTTTGTAGGCATCACATCACTAATACCTGTAGTCATGTCTTTGCTTGACTGGGAATTCATTCATCACCCAAGGTTATATTTTTTTAAAGAAAGAATATAGAAATTTCATTCAGCATATAATAATAATATCAATTATATTGAGAAACATGTTCGGTAAAAAGGTGAAGGGATTGAAAATAACCTAAATGCATTTCCTACACATTCTGATTTATTTATTTATTTATTTGGGGGGGGGNGGTGTGGGGGGCCGCTAGCGCTTATTTCCTCTTATAATCATTTTATTGGGGGGATGGTTATTAAGTTTTTAGATAATGTTGGGTAAGTCAAAGAATATTAATTGAGTTTGACTGGACATAGCTATCTGTCATGTCTTGTGTTAGACATGCATATAAATTTAACTAGAATTGACAATTTGTTAGTTTTGTGTTAGGTATATATTGAATGAGATAACATGGGAGTTGATATAAAGTGATTTCATCAACTTTATATTATAGGTTTGAAAATAATTTAACTAATTAATTAAAAAATAATTTATAACATTATTTTTAAAAAACTATTGAGATGATAATATATTTTATAGATATGATATAATATTTTAAATTTACAATTTGAATAATAAAATTACGATAATATAGAAAAACTAAATAAATTATAAAGCTTAATTTTTAATAAATTTATTATTAAATAATGAAATTAAAAAAATTATTAAAAAAAATAAAGCAACATAAGTTTATTCAAATTAATTCACAAAACTCATGATTTAAATCATAAAATTAAAAATAACTTCATAAAAAATAAACCAAACAAACAACAAAGTTTAATTTATAATCAACTAGACGTTAAAAATGTTAAATAATAAATGTGTGTGTATTAAATAAAAAATAATCAAGTTAATTAAGTTAACTCATCAAGTTAATTATGAGATATAGACCGATAATAAAAACTACAATAAATATATAATATGAGATTTTCAAACCGTTATTATGCAGTAAATAACACATGATGGAATGGTCCAATGTTAGACCATGTTCTTTGAAAGTTATTTAGTGAGGTACTAAATTATGTGTATTAAATGATCTTATTACATGTTAAATAACTCATGATAAAACGGTACAATATTAGGGCCTTTTCCTTTTGATATTAATTAGTATACCACAGGGCCAAATAATATAACCTTATTATTCACTAAATGACAATGACATACTAAGGTCCGGTTTTGTTTTCTTGAATGTTGTTTGATGGATAATAAAAATAATATCTAAATAATATACCATTTAAGAAAAATATATAATAATACAACCTTCCTTAAATAGAATATATAAAGATCTTTAAATATTAATTAGAGTTTTTTGTTACTATATGATGATTTTTTTTGTTTTTTTATTCTTCTTACACAACTTGACTTGATATTCCTTTTTAATATAAAAAAATATTTAAATGTATTTTAAATAAAAAAAATTAAAAACAATATAAATTACAGCACCGAAAATATACTATGTCATACATGCACGAGAGAGAGAGAGAGATAGAGAGTCATGTAGACCGGATCATATCGCCATAAAAGGTCCGAACATAACTGCATTCATTCTGAAATTTTGCATCTGTTCTTGATATTATTTTGATTAAACAAGCCTGTTTGCTAATGCGTAGCTGTGGCTTTTTTCCTCAGAACTATAACAGCATTCTGTGAACTTATTAGTCAATTTGTAATGCGATCAATCAAAGCTAAATTGACCCACCTACATGAACAACAAAGGCAGTGGAACATAATAATTCCTATATTATTTCCTGGTAGATAAAGAGAACATCAGAGTAACCAAAATAATATCTTACGCGTAAATCGTATTCCACACTCTCCTCCTTTTCCTATGCGCTAAAAGCTCTTTGTGCCTTGTATATGCAATATGTATATAACTATGTTAAGAAGATTCCTTGCCCAATGACAAGGAAGGCATTAGGTGAAACCCAACCTAATCAATGTTTTCTCAGGGGTTTAACTAATAATCACTCTAACATAATAAACTAGCCATTATTACTATTATTATTATTATTATAGATTGTTTAAACCCTTTTAGATCTGTGCTCCACGGAAGCCTTAGAAGTAGCCAGAGCCAACCAAGTCGCCTTTCCCATTGGCAAGGAAGATGCAATGGAAGAGGCAGAGGAGCAACCCTGTTGCTGCTCACACTGCTCACAGAACCTTATCATTCCTTTTCTCCGATCACCTTCCTCCCATTGGCTCATCATCTCTTTCTTTGTGGGTCCCAACTATGCAAAACATACAGAAAAATGAAAAAGGAGTCAACATGTATACTATGATAGTGTCACTAAAATATGGGGATGAATTGAAATTGAGATTTGATGATTACACATACACTTGGCATGGCAATACTGGTGGTCACATTTTGATGATGTCTTCTTTGGTAAGTGACAGGGTGAGGAGAGGCTTCAGCATGAGACTGGGACCCACAAAACAATCCATAATCATCAGTTTGATTGGTATTCAGTGGCTCATTAAGGTTGATGAGAGGGGTTTTGGTAGTGGTGGTGATGGTAGTAGAAGTGGAAATGCTGCTATTCTGATACTGGGAGTGAGTCATTTGATCAAGGGGAGGACAGGTGGTTGGAGTCGTGGCAGCTGTGGATTGGGGAATGGTGACAGGCCTTCTCTCAGCTAATGGCTTCACAGGGAAAGTACGGTGGGGTGTATGGGTTTGAGAGGGAGGAGCAAAGAGGAAGTGAGATTGTTTTGGTGTAGTGGAGGACACTGAGGGAGGTGTGTGTACCGCAATGAGGTCTTCTAGAAGGACCACAACCTGAGGGTGAGGGGTTAAGGTAGTCATATCCGGCCACAGGAAACTTCCCTGGGGCTTGCATATTCTAAACCCACTTTTCAGCCTCTCTATCCTTGCTGCCCTGTCCTCTGTTGGTGCTGGTGATTCTGTTCTTGGTACTATGATGCCTCCTGATGATGGCTTGCATTGTTCTTGTGCTGATTCCCCTAAAACCGTTGCTTCTTTTTCCAGATGCATTACTCCTTTCCCCTTTCTTCCAGTTCCTGCTGGCGTGATTGACTCTGTTGAACCCATTAATAAAGCTGGCTTTTCTGTTGATTCTGCTCTGTTTGATTTCTCCACTCTGGTTTTTAGCTTCTCCATTTCTTCCTGCATTAATTAAATATCTCCATCATCACAATAATGACCGTGTTCAATGCATAATTAAATGCTACGACAATAAATGCAGCCAAGCCTCCCCGTTGCACTCCAGGGACAACTAAATTCATAACTAACCAATCCATCCTAAGATCATCATTAAGCGTATCATTGTTACAATATAAATGCTGTCCAGACTAGAAAGTACCGCCAAGGACAACGGAAATCCACTGCCAGAACATTCATCATTTATGAAACTATTTAAGATGGGATTTTGAGCTTTAAATTGAACTAACTAATTGCAAACATCTAGTCTGGAATAAGCAACACTCCCATATCAAGCCTCTAAAGATAACAGCTTCTCAAATGGTTTCATGGTAATTTATGCATCAACTTATTATCTAGAATAGATACATACATCAGATGGTCAGTGTGTTACTACCATCTTTCAATGGTGTGGATCATGCAATCACCCAGGAATTTCTTATTTGAACAAATCTTCTACACACCAGTAGCACCCAGAACGTCATAACGTGGAAAGAATCATTTATATCAAATCTTACACACTCCAATTGAAAAGAAAATGATAATTATTAAAGGAAGAATTCTCATACTCTCCTACCTTCATCCCATACAAAGATTCTGAAATTTCCTTTAGTTGTTCCTCCATCTTTACCTTCTTATTCACCAAATCAATGTACATTTCCTGCAAAAATAGTACATGGATTGTCAAGAGAAGAACTTGGGTCAGTCCCAAAAACTGGTCAAACTTACATATCTATTACCTTCAGTGGAATTAATAAGTTGTCGTGCGCCATGTCCTGACTTGTATGAGAATAATTCGGTGCTGCCACTATTGCAAATCCCTCCCCGAGTTTTTTAGACACCATTGCCTCCATCTCCCTGCCCTCCATAAGAACAACACATACGCGAGAGATGCAATCAGTAGCGCACACAATTCACCCCAAGAGAAACGGAGAAAAATTGGTGGCGGCAGTACCAGATCAACAGCACTGACAAGCTAAAAGACCACAAAATTGAAAGACAATCAATCCTAGTTAAAACAGAAGGACCAGTACCCCTTAATTTTAGCAATTTCTTCTCTGAGCTCCTTGATCTCTCTAGCACAAACAGGATCCTGACTAGGATTATCACCAGGTTTCCACCCTGGTGGAGGTGTCCAATAAGGATCCTGCACGCCAGCCTCTTTCCTGATATCAACCAGATCAGCCTTCTCCAGCCAATATTCCATTGCTCCATCTGCGTTATGCCTCCTTCTGAATCTCTCTTCTCCTCCCGGAGCCACCTTCCCTGACATATGCTTCAGCAAGTGGTCTAACAGCCCAGTATCCCCAATCAACTTCCGTGCCTCAGCTCTCAATTCTGGCCTTAAAATTGGGCGTCGAAACACGGCATTTTGCTCTTTCATTACCTTTAACATGTTTTCCTCAGCCAATTTATATCTTCACAGAAATCAACCAACCAAATTAGCTAGCTACATATAGACACTAATCAAAAAAAAATATTAACACAAATGACGATCTGAATTTAGTTTATTAACTAATAAAAGCTTTATTACCTCCCCGCAGACCATCTGTCAATAGAATTCTTGATGAGTTTGTTCTTCTTTTGCCTGTAAGCCACAATCTGGTTTTTCTTTTCAATTTTACGCCTTTTCTTTTTCGGTGATGATTTGCTAATACCAGACCCACCTTGACACTTTCTCTTAAGTAATTTCCTTTTAGCTTCACTTGACTTGTTTACTGCTAACTTAACATCGACCTCCTCCTCGTCCTCCTCGTCTGTATCATCATCACTACCATCACTGTCTTTCTCTTCTTCGCTTTTAATCAAATCCTTCGATGCAGTCACTATTTCAAGTTTATCATTTACGTGTTTAGCCAAGAACCTGACCTGCCGGCGCTGACCCCACTTAACCATGCCTGTCCCGTTGAGCTCAGACATGAGAGACACCTTCCTTGCACCAACAAATTCATTAACATGAGTACTTGTTGGTGGGTATGGAACTTTTCGAGGTGAAACTGAAGGATGTTTAACCATCCAGAAACTCCATGAGTAACTCTTGTCTGCAATTTCTGGAGAAGAGATTCTCCTATAAAGAGCTTCCGCTGCAACTTCTGATCCTATAATATATTTCTCATCGAATGCTGGTAGCTGCTTCTTCTTCGTTTTCATGTCTTTCTTGTAATTAACAGCTCCAATCTCGTTGAAGTAACATCTTAGGGAATTGATGCTTGGAAACCTCAGCGAGACTCTCATCCTGGTCTTTTCATTCACCTGAGATATTTATTCAAGCAGAAACAAACATCAGTATATTTTAAAGCAGAGAGAAACAAATGTCGAGCCGGTTTTAAGAATATTGTTGAGTTATATAAAAAATACCATGACAACCCGGGTTTTGTTGAGTTGATCAGGGGATTTATGAGGCAGCTTGGAGTGATCAACTTCATAAAAAGAGCTCACTTTAATATGCTCAGCTGGGTCTTCGTTATTAAGCATGGAAAACAAAGAGTAATCAGAGAATTCCTTATTTTGATAAGAAAGAAGAGCTCTTAGCGTGGAAAACGACATAGCCACTACTAGCACTAGCAGCAGCTGCAGTAGTACTACGTACTTGCAGTACTGTGAGCTGTAGGAGTAGAGCTAGCTAGCTAGCTAGTACGAGCAGTTAAAAAAAACAGCAAATCAGAAGAGAGAAATCAAGTGAGAGAGAGAGAGAGAGGAACAAAAGCGATCAAAAAGAGGGAGAGATTGTTGATCGGGCGAGTGTGTGTATGTGTGTTTCAAATATTACCAAATGGTGGTGCTGTGGTAAATTTTGGGTGATGCAGGCATTGTCCGCCCAAAAAAAGCCTTCTATCGACTTCCTCGGAGTTCTGCCTCCTCCTTATTTCCTGCATTTTCACAAGCGCAGCCAAAATCACTGTATTAACCTTCTCTTTTAAAAGGGGTGAGAATTTATGTATGCATAAGCCCCTCGTGTGCAATTCTCGATAGAGAATGTATAGAATATACCGTTACATAGCATTGTAATTATGTGGTTTTTGTTATGTAATATCATCATTTCACTTACTTGGGCACCAAGGATGTGTAGAGCGGGGTTTGATTTGCATAACAAATTGCAGGGGACGCGCGTGTGGTTTGGTATGTGTGTGAGCGTGAGACAAAGATCGGGAATTCGGTTGAGTATTTGAAAACTTTAGCAGGCTTGTAATCAGCGAGTTGATTTGAGAGATAAAAGAGCGCGTGGGTTACGAGGAGAAAAATAGAGGAGCAACAGAAAGAAAGGGGTGTGGTGGTTGGAGAGTGGGAGTGAGGAGAAGAGAGAACAAACTCACCGATGGGTGGTCTATCACTGCAACATCAACCAGCTCCATGGTAGTCATCTTCTGCACATAGAGAAACAATTTCAACTGCACAAGTTAATACTAGCTAGTCGTATCTCTCGTCCTCCACGGCCCCCTGGCGAATAAACATTATGGACATGATTAAAGAAAGGGAAAATCAGACTATATATAAGATAATCATTTGAAGCAAACATACAATTAATCTCATTAATCAATCATAAACACAAGGACTGTCAGAAAAGAAAGCAAGATTAGGGCCTGACGGATATATATGTAGTGATTCTAGCACAGCCTGCAGGAGAATCTCTATATTGTTGGTACGCAGAGACCGAAAACAAGAAGAAACGAACGGGAACGCAAAATCAAAGCTAAGTACTACTGATCATTGTGCGAACTTTAAAGTACACTAACTAGGAAAAAAACACCACTGGTAAATCAATGATCATGAAGATTGGAAAGTGTATCAAAAACACTTTTGAGCTAGAAATCTCAATTTTGAGAATCTTCCAGGAGCCAAGAACCTATATCTGTTAACCACGGGAAAATACATACTCTGTCAGGACTTGTTTGAATTCCTCATTCAAACACACCCCTAATGAAATGCAAATGGGTCGTTCCTTTTGGGATTTTTTATCCTGTACCAGCACCGATTCAACCAGCCAAAGAGTAACTACACCAGCATTAATTAATGCACATGAAAAAATCAAGTAGAAAATTAAACAGAAAAAATAAATATAAAATGAGACCTTTTGCTTTTTCAATTTCTGTTTCAAAAGCTACTTGTGATGGATTGTTTGGAGAGAAAGAAAAAACAGCTTGAGAGAAAACGCAGAGAGAAGGGGGAAGGAGTTTTTTCTGTAGTGAAACTAACAATGGTGGTGCATTTCTGATATAAAGAGAGAGAAAATTAGTAATGATTATTACCAGACGGGATACGCCTCACGTGACCTGGATTCTGGTCCCCCCTCTCCCTCCCTCCTCTACAGTAACGTCTCCTGTTTTACCGTTTTACCCCTCCCGAGTCTTGTTGCCTCCGGAAATGTTGTTTAGATGGTTGAGAGGGTTGAGAGCTAAAGAAACGGGCTCTTAGATTTATTTATGTATGGCCTTTGAGGAGCCATTGGTTCCCGGTAGCCAATAACGTTTAGCCAAGCCATAACCTCTGTGGCTTCTGACCACGTGGCGTATGCTTGCTTGTGGGACAGGTTCGGGATAGCCTCATTGGATATGGCGGGTGACCTTTCAGTTCCAGCTCGGGTGTATAATATTCTTCTCTGTACCCACACGACACGTGTAGCGTCAAAATCTACTAAAGAGGTATGACACGCAATATATACATATATATATATATATATATTGAAGAGGGTATTCTTCAATTTATAAGTAAATTGAGATTTATTTTTGACGATTTTAAGGGTATATCCCTCTCGTCTATCTAATAAATTCTTCAAGCCACTAATTCTAAGACTTGAATAAAAAAATCAATAAACTTTTAAATCAAGGGTTTGAAGAAGTAAAGAAAAACAATAACTGTATGGTGCATTTATTTCGTCTCCAATTGTTCAGAAATTCAATAGATTGGTTTTGCACCAGCACTGCAGCACCTGGTGTGTGGATGCATGCAAGGCCCAGTAACTCCGTTGGCCATGACGAACGGACTGGGGATGAATTATGTTCTTGTTCATGACTAGATGAGAAACTTCCATTTATGTTGGGTTTCCAAATTGAGTTCTAGAAGTTTCAAAACAACAATTCAAGGAGAAAACTGTGATTGGCAGTGAATGTTATAACGGAAAAGGTTACGCTAGATTTGACGAAATATTACCAAACAAATTAATTCCGGTTGGCGAGATGGCTATAAATTTTCTGTTACTGATTGTCGCACCCGGTAGACAGTCACTAGATTGTTGCCGGGGTAAAAATGCCTGGGCATAAAAAATAAAAAATTGAGACTTGATTTAAATATTTTAAAAAAATTAATAATTTAAAAGAAAAACAAAAAAACATATTAAATCAAGTAAACTTAAAAGCAGGAAAGAGAATTTGAATAATAAAATTTTAAAAAATTAATTTTAAAAAATAAGTTCACATTAATTTTTAAAAGCGATGATCCCGATAATAAAACTAGAACTAATTTTATAAAAATAAAAATTAAAAATTAAAAAAAATATTAATTTTAAAAAAATCAGATAAATTTCATAAACTTGATTTCATCTTTGTTAATTATAATAACACTCCTTAAGTTACAATCAAGTTTACAGCAAAAAACCAATATAAAGTGAAGAAAAAAACCCCTCCATGTTGTTATTAAAAGCATAAAAGTAATTGTACCATTAAAAAAATCAATAAAACCAAAATACCCTTGTGTTTCAGGCATTATGTTGTTTATTACATAGTTAAATTAATGACTTGACTATACAATATCAAAATTAAATAATTAATCTAACTCTATACAGATTGTAAAAAAAAAAATTGCCAGGACAATCGTATCATGTTACTACTATTTCAATAAACAGTGAAATATCTCAGTGCAATAATTTCGTTGTCACCTTTAGCATTTTCTTTAATATATAAAATAAATAACTAAAAAAAAACGAAGCTGTTATTCAGTGTTTTTAAAAGATAAAAACCAGGAAAAACATAACACTAGCCATAAGAGTTCCGGCTAAAGGTTTACTTGCACAGCCGGGGAGAATCAAGGCCACCCCGCGTGCCCACGATAACATAACCATTTATTTATAACCTAAGAAAAATTATTATCCAAGTCCATGTTAATGTCTGTTTTCCATCCTGATTCACGCGTTGACTCTGAGTTTTTTTATATATTTTTTTACACGAATCCTAAATGAAGTCATTTATCAAGAAATGAGAAGGTTTCGATCTCTCGCCTGAATCGACACTGCACCATTGAAACCCAATTTCAAAAGACAGAAATGTCAGGGCTTGAAATTTATTTACCAATTAAAAGCTCGTGTCCAATAGTAAAGCTTGAATTCGGATCTTAAACCCAGATCAATCTATTAAATCATAAAAATAAAATATAAATCTAAATTTCAATTATAAAAAGACCACAGTGGTCAGGAGATGGGCCTTGTCCATCTGTCACACTGGATGCATCCAAGCATAAAAATCGAGCTCAATGCCTCGTCATGTTTTTTTGTTGTAAGAGTCCGCGAAGAGAAAATTGCTAGTGGTAAAAATAAAAAAAAATAAAGTGCATAAATATTGAGCAGTGAGAACAACCAGTCAATGATAGCCTCGTCGTCGATCAAAAAGGCTCCTCGTGAGTTTTTTCACAAAAATAAGAATGTTGTTATCAAATTATTGTCAATTACCTTGTTTTTTTATAATAGCCTATCACTTTAAGCATTTTAAAAGTGTTTTTATAAGAAAATTAAAAAAAAATTGCTATACATTAATATTTTATATTTTTAAATTATTTTGATATAATGATATCAAAAATAAATTTTAAAATTAAATACAACCATAATCATAAATATCATGTTACTAAATTGAACAATATAAATGAAAATGTACTGGGCAGGGAATGATTGAACATGATAATAGACGAGATTGGACTGGGCTATGTTGGAATACACCAGAAAATACATTTACGTGTCTTGTGTCCGGAACACCCTAGACAGGGCATTTATTTTTGCAAAGGTTCGTCTTGGTATTTGAAATTTTATCAGTTTTTTTTAGTTTTATATTTTATTTTTATGATATTTTAGTTCTCAATGGAAATATTCTAATTTTCTGATTTGTATAATTTAAACCCTTGATAAAAAAAATTGCTTGCAATTAGAACCCTACATGTAGATATTCATTTTATAAAAAATTGGTGAAATTTGACTCTGCCAAATTAAAAATAAATGATTGGTAAATAAATAAACAATAGTTGAAATGAAAAATTTAAGAAATAATAATTTTTATTCGTGGTTCTGGACAAGCTTGTTCCACCCTCCATGATATACAGGAAATTAGTATTGATAAATTCTCTGATATAAAGAAAATCACTTTAAAAATTACAACATAATAAATTTTAAATAAAACCTAAGAAACAAACAAAAACATGGATGGTTATCAAATTAGAAATAACTTATTTATCTTGTTTGGTATATTAGAAACTAAATCGTACATGTTCATGAGAACCAAGGACTTAGCGAACATAAAAGGAGGCATGAGGGGGATTGCTGCGAGGCACGAGCACTAAAGAACGAAGGATCTTCTCGTGGCTCGCGGAACTATTCATGGTGCAAAAAAAGCCAAGTCCGGCGATGTCTGGATCGTCTTGATCGGATGATCTTGAGCGACCGACGTGCGTCATCGATGAAGGACAGGAGTGGCGGTGCTGGTGACGTTATCTCCTATCTCATTTTCTCTCTTTCTATTTGTTTTCCGGTGGACAAGCCTGGACTCCCAGGCCTTGAGCGTGGCGCGTCTATGTCAAGTGCGCGCCCCAACGTGCACGTTTAGGCCCTTTCCTCTTTTCCTTTCCTTTTTTTGATTTTTTCTCTCTCTTTTTTCCTTTTTTCTTTTTTCTTTCTTTGTATCTTCTTTTCACTTATTTTTTTTATCATTCTTTTTGGCTGATTGTTTTCTTTTCACGGGGGGAAATTAAACGATAACACTAACCATTCACGTTTCTTGTTATTAATATGCTTTTGATCATTGCTGTGAGTTTCATTGCTATTGTTTTCTAATGTCTCTTATTTCTAGCTTATGGAATAAAAATAACTATTTGATAGATAAGAATTTAGAATTAAAAGATTTATTTTTTTATTTTAAATTTAAATTTTTAGTTGTTTATATGATGAATACTAAAAATTTATATAATTTTTAATTTTAGAACTTATTAAATTAGTTATGATGCGTAAAAGATAATTTGAATATTTATTACATTATTTTTTTTTAAAAATAGCATCTGTGGTTTTTTTTAAAAAAAATATTAAAATATTTTTTATATTAGTATTAAAAAAATATAAAAAATTATTTTAAATTTTAAAAAGAGGGTTGAAACTGACTCTCGGTGAAGTGGATTCAAGTTTACGTAGTTGAATTAATCATGCATGGGAGGAAAACTATCCGTTACTGTGTACTTTATAATTTCTCAGCTCACATGAGACAAAATTATTAAGCTGCATTAAAATATTTTTTATTTTTTATTGTAATTTTTAATATCAGTATATTAAAATCATAAAAAAATACTAAAAAAAACATGAAGATTTTTTTTTTTTTTTTGAAAAACAGTTTGGAAAGCATACTGAACCACGTTACGGTTACAACCACAAACGTTCAAGAGAGTCAGAACTGTCCTCTTTGGATATAATATCAGGAGAGGTAATGGCTAAGAGATACATTAAGCTTTATATGAATATCCCAAGAGACGTTTGTCTAGAAAAATAACACCGTGAGATGTTAAAATGGGTAATGCAGCACTGAAACGATGAAGTCGTTTCTTTTATAGCCAAAATAAAATAAACTTATTCCTTTTTGAAAAAATACATCAAGATTATAACTATTTTTCTATATTATCTAAAACTGTAACTTATAATAGTCATATTAATATTTTATACTTGTGATGATATGATAGTAGAGCATTAATTTTTATTTTATTTAAATTAAATTAAATTATCATGAAAAAATTATATTAGATTTATATTAAAATTTAAATCTATGACATTAACTAGATATGAATCTATAGTAAATAAAATCAAAGCCTAGCGTAGCAGAGAGCTTACGGTGATTTCATATTTTTTGGAAAAACGTCATTGCCTGCTGAGGAACACAGAGCCTGGAGGAGCAGAGAAAGGCAGATTTTCTTGAAGGTTTGAAGGGACTGGTTAAGAGCTAAAGTAGATTTTCCAGAAATCGCTGGAATCCGAACCTCTAAAGCTTTAAATTTAAACGAAAAGGCAAGGGTTTTTCGTTGGATTTGAATCCTTATGAACCGATGATAGAAGCGGGATTCTGGATTTTGCGTTTGTTTCGCAGATAGAGATAAATGCTCAGATCAATGCTGTAATTTTACGGGCCTTTGATCTCAAAAGATGCATCAACTGACTAGTTAATAATGTTTGTTGCTTTTCTTGATTTTGATTTGAAGCATTTGAACCGAATACTCAGAAAAAACATGTTCTCCTAGGAAAGTTGCATTACACGAAGACTCGAGATACTATCATTGTAACAATGCAGTGATGAATTGCTTCCAAGTCATAAAACATTATAACCGGATATGGGTATAAGATGGTCTTTTCACTGTAATACAATTATTTTTTATAAATCATGTGAGATTAAATTAGTTATTATACCTTTTTAACAGTAAAATTATTAATTTAACCATATATTAAATTATTTTATGCCTACTAAGATGTTTTTTTTCTTTTTATTTTTTTTAAATAGAGCAAATAATTTAATATCCTTAAAGACAAAACTAACATAACTCTGCTACAATAACTTTTTGGCTGTCTGACATTAATTTTTTATGGTAAATTTTATGACTCCTCGAAGATATTATTGTAATTTATATTCATTTAATATTATTAAAAAAACTTGTAAATAACATGCTACACGTAAAAGATCCCTACAACATTCAAATAGTACATACGAGGATATTAGGCTATTAAACGCTGTCTTTCACGACAGCATTTCAAAAGTCTTGTCTCCCTTGACAAGACAGGGTGGTGTGTGCCTCCGTTGCTTATCAAGTTCAGCACCAGCTATTGTTTCTTTATTTTTCTTTCTCCTCGCCTTGAATTTCATATTAGCCCCTTTAAAAATTCAAATCAGCCCTTAAATTATTTTTTTTCATAGCTAGTCATTGTTCTCTTGATTATTGTTATTTAATTTTAAATTATCCATGAAATTAAAAATGTTTTTTAATTTCAATTATATTATTTTTTAATTTGTCCTCGTTCTGAGTGCTATTTTTTATTTATTTCTTTTATAATTTTATCATAATTTGATTTTTTCTATTGAATTTTATCCTTGTTTTTTTTTGCTGTTTTTTTTGTGAGCTTTTTTATTAATATTTTTTTCTATGATTTTATTATTTAAAATTAAATTATTTAAGAATTAAGCTTTTTAATTAAACTCGTGTTTATAATTCTAGTGATTGCAAATTTTAAAGGTTATATCAAGTTTAGAAGGTTGATCCCAGTTTATCTAGTTTTTTTTTTAAGCTGATTTTTTTTATTTTTAATTTCTTGTTTTTAGTTTTTTTTTATTTTTTCTAATTTGGCTCATACAGATTTGGTCTCAGGTTTATTATCATGATTACTAGTTTTAAAAATTAATATAAGTTTTTTTTTTAAAAAAAATAGATCTATTTTAATTTTATTCTTCAAACTTTCTATAGTGATTTGATCCTCTCATGTTTTTATCATAGACTAGAGCATTGAGTTTTATTTATTTATTTTGATCATGTTTTTTATAGTGATCTAATCCTTCAATAACCAATAGTCAAATTAAAAAATAATTATTCCTCAATTTGTTAACCATGTATAAAATTAAAATACACGTGATTAAAGTGAAAAACACAATTAAACTAAATGATTATTTTAAATTTGACTAAAAAATTGAATTTCATTCTCTTACTTTGCAATTCACCTATTTTTAGTTTCATTAGTATTTTCATTTTTTTTTATTTACAACTCATTTCTCTTATTTGCCAGTCTATGGTTTGGGGTGGAAATTTTTTAAAATTTTTTTAATAAAAATAAATTAATTTACATTGATTTTAACTACCAAAATAATTTTTATACTAATAAATTTTAGTTTTATCCGACTAAAAAAATCCAACTTGGGTGTTTTTTCACCCTTAAATTGTTTGAAAGAGTATATCTAAATATATAAATTTTTATTTTCAAGTTGATTTTTTATTTTCAAACCTTTTAGATCATTTGCTTTTGGATTATTTGAAGGTATTAACAAGTTCATTTATGTTCGTAGGGTGATTTTTTTTAATTTTAAAATAAAAAAATGGTTGAAAATTTAATTATCATTCCGCCCAACCCCAAAATAAAGAATAAAACGATTCCGAATGCTGCTTGCTTGGCGATACCAAACAGCCGTTAACTTCTGCCCCTTCCCGTACAAAATCAACGAGTTAAAATTAGGGTTTTTTCGATTTATTCGGATTTCTGCTCGTTTCCCTACCAAATAGTTATTAAATTTTTTCCGGTGTCTGGTCAGGGCTTGGTGAAACAAATGGACTGGGGTTTTGTACACAAAGCTTGGGAGAAATGGGCTTCCATTAACGTTGGTTCTTCTACCGGTGAACCATTGAAGGCTGCTTTGCTTATTAACTATGATCCAAATGCACCGTCTCGCTTGCTGTCTATCATGTAAGAGAAAATAAACTATAATTTGAAACCCACACATGATTTAGTTTTGTTATGTTTGTTAAAGTCTTGATTATGGCGTGGTGGTTTTAGTGCAGAACAAGAAGGTATCAACGCTGTTCCCACTGAAGTGAGCCAATTTGTTGATTTTGTTAAAAGGAATAAACTTCATTCGGAGAACTTTACAATCGGGCAAAATCAATGTAAGTTTCGCTGTGGTTGCTTACTGAAGGGCTTTTATTGGTTACAAGTACAGTGAAGTGTTGATATTAGTGAATGCAGAGTGTTTTTTTTAGAAACCAAGTTTGTTTTTCTTGATTTGGAAAAAAAATTTGTCTCAGTTAAGATCATGTGCTTTTATACTGCAGCCTGTAGCTCAATTTACGCAGCTTAGAAGAATTATTGAGGATATTTGGTTTTGTGTTTTTGACTTGTCAAATGTGCCCCTCCTCGCAAATGTACCTCATGGATGACTGATCGAACCTTAGAATGTGTTTTCAGAACATTTCTTTTCTGCCCTTCAGAGTTTGGGCATTATCGACTGAATCAAATAGGATTTCTGCTCGCTTTTGTTGTGCTTGGGATCAATAGATGTGTATTCTGCCTTCCCAGTACCTTTGTTTCTCATTACACAAGCAGGATAGAAAAGAACATACCAATCACTCTTGTTTCTTGTATTTGGCAAAGAAGTAGATAGGTACAATTACAACCCTGTCATGTGTAATAGTATAATTTCATAGACATTCTAGCAGTTACAAATGAGAACATTCATTAGTTTCCAATACAAACCTGAGTGAAATTTTTTTGTTATTTTTGTTTCAATAAAATTAAGGTTTTCTTTTGACTAGAATGATGAGAACAATCTTCAGTCAGAATTGTGATCTTCTAAAGTCAAAGCATGCTGTTCGTGCAAGTCATTGCAGCTTTCCTTGATGCTAGCATTTTTGCGGACCTGACTGCAATTGCTTGGAAAATGCCCCCTGCCTTGCATTCCTTACAACATCACACATCCCACTAATTTTCTCTTGCACCATATTATTGTAAATTTTTTTTTGTTCTCTTTGTAATATTTATCTTACAGATCCTGAATTGGGTGGACAGATGTGGTTACATCCATTCATGAGAATTGTTTCTGTGCAAGGTCTATGACTTCATCAAAACCTGCTGATGAAGGTGCCATCATCATGCAGACTTCAGCATTCCTCTTGATTGCATTGTAATCCCTGTTCTGTTTGTTTCGATATTTTTAGTTTTGACTTTCATATTTGAACAGATTTGGGCTGCTAATGTGAAGAAGTTGAATTTCATCTTGTCCTTTCATTCTGTGAACGTGGCACTGGCAGGTATGATGGATCAATTGGTGCAGCATCCCGTGCTATGGTGGCTGTTGATCAGTTTGCTTGGCAGCTTGGGCGGAGAAATCTGTAACTCATTTTATACAATGGTACTAGTGTAAGTCTCCTGCCCTGTTGGAGGTTCCTTAAATGGGTTTTGGTTTTTATCTTGTAAATTTAGTTCCTGATGTTGTTGTTTGTGAGAATCTTTTATCATTGGCTTACTGAATCATTAAATGCAGGTGTTATCCGTGTCTGGTTGGTTATGTGGACTCCAGGTTTGTGACATAAATCATTGCTACCCAGTTTCCTTCAAATCTGAGCACTGCTTTTTATTCTAAGTAATTACATCAGATTTCCTTCAAGGATATTATCTCCATTCCGCAAGGTGACAGTGGTAGAAATCGAAGATGTCAAAACTCTTGCTCCTTTTAATTTTTCTTGTGACGTACAGTAGGAAATGATGCTGTTTTTCTCGCATGCCTGGGTAAATTGGCATGTAAATAATTTGTTGAGCTGTTGGACAAGGCATGCTTATGCAAAGGTAAATTATGTGCTGGATTAGCTGGGTCAGTAGTGGTTTAACAGTGTCCTACTTTTGCTGCATCAATGACTACGGTTATAACTTCCCAGATGAGGGAACTGTTGGGTTATTCAGTAATGGAAACGGTATATATTTTTTTAAAAAATCCCAAATATCCTGTTAAACAGATATATAGTAATTTAAGGTTTAAGATTACCTAAATATTATATTTTTTTTTGTTTTGAATAATTATTTTAAAGCTGAATTATCATAAGTTACAAACCATTTAATTGTTTGCCCCTCAACGGTAATTTACATGGATTATATATAAAAAAATCTCTTAAACTCTTTTAATAGAGAGGGATTGCTATACTTTTAAATGTTAACTCTTTTTTTTTGTGTTTAGGTATTTCTAGATTGTATTTTTGTATTGTCATCTAATGTATAGAAAATAAGAGGCATGATTTTCTCTTAATGTCAAAATATCAATTTGTCTTTTAAATAATATCACATATATTATTTTATATTAATTTTATAAATTATTCAATGAAGTCCTAACTTGATTGTTTCTAAGTCTAGAATTCTAATCTCTTGTATTAATTATATTCCAGCTCTTATTTTTTAAAATTTATTTACAAGTAAGTCATATTTGATTTATTATGTCATTTTAACTTTTAACCAATGGTTTTAATGGTTTTTATGTAAGTGACTCATTAAGTTTTGTTATAAGTTAATTCACATATAATAATAATTCTAAATTAAATATGATTAAATAAATTAAATAATTAAATTTATTGTCAATTAAAAAATCATTTGATTTATATTTAAAGATCAAGTACAATGTTTAGTAATGTATTATTATTCCTTAAATATTAGAAAAATCATAACTGAGTTAGCTTAATCTAGTGAGTTTCTTGGCGTAATTATTATCCTTTCATAAAGAATATTCTAATTTAGATATTATAGAATGAAATATGTTTGTTTTGTTAAATCATTTTAGTTCGTAATACTATAGTTATTAAATCTTTAAATAATATTTGAATCTCTTTTCAAATTTCATTTTATATTAACTAGAGATTTTACAATCAATACTTTTTGAGAACAAATAAAATATTTTTTAAATTCATTTAGGGTGATGAATCATTTTCTAATGACTGAAATACATTTATATATTTTATATTATATTCAATATTTGTTTGTTTGTTACATTTTATTAAAACAATATCTGGTTAAGATCAAAACATAACATTTTTTATATAAAATAACTTAGTGATATTAAGTATAATGATCACTTATATAATTATCACGTGAATCTTTTTATATAAATAGAGGATCTTTTCGTATAAAATTCTTATATAGGTCAATTTAGTTTATATGTTATCTAATAAATATATGCATATTAGTTCAAAGTATTCCTTGCATTTTAGTTTATAAGAAAAATTGCTTCTTTTCATAAAAAAAAAATGAATATAATATGCATTAGTCTCAACAACTGTAATTAATATTTAATCTTAATGGAATATTAGCTAATAACATTTATGAACAATGCTTTGATGCAATAGAAATATTATAACTATAATAATTTTATAATTTCTTATGCAAAGCATTTTTGTTACACGGATTTTATCTTTATTTTAGATTTATTAATCAAACATTAGATTTATTATTTAAATATGATTAGATATTAAAAATAAAAAATCTTTTATTCATAATAAATATATTTCACAACAAATTATATTTACTAATAAAAAAAAGTGCTATCCAATATCCATTGACTTGAAGAATAAAATGTGTACTCATAAGTTTAATTGGTTGAGAGGCCCTTGAAGTTTTGGTCAATTCAACTACATCCCTATCTTTTTTATTCATTTGCTTTGCTTTCTCATGTTAAACAGTTCAATTAATTAAAAAAAATATAAAAATAAGAAAGGAAAAAGTTAGAGTTTTATTGCTTTCTCGTGTTAAACAGTTCAATTAATTAAAAAAAATATAAAAATAAGAAAGGAAAAAGTTAGAGTTTTATTGATATTGCATAATACAATTAAAATAATCAAAATAAATAGGTTTAATTTAAATATAAAGAGATTATATATAAGGCTAAACAAAGAAAATGTAAAGACTATACTACTCTTAATAAATAATAAAACAAAATAATCCTATATTTCTTTACATCTTCCTTCAAGCTTATGATCTAGCAACTATAAGCATCGATAGCTTGCCAAGTAAAAAACAAAAGCGGGAAAAAGAATATGATTTTGTAAAAAAAATCTATAACATGTAAAGAACAAGGAACACAGGGCAAAGTAATGATATGATGCCTGAGATGATGATGAATAAGATGACAATTGATCGTAATGTGTTTAATTTGTTCATGAAAAATCAAGTTATGAACAATCTGAATAGAACTGTGGTTGTCATGATATACAAAAGTGAGATGAGAAAGCGAAACTCTTATATGTGCAAGTAACCAACATAATTAAATAATCTTTTTGGTATTAGATGTCATAGCATGATATTTTGTCTCGGTTCAAATCGAGAAACAATAGATTGTTTATTGCTCTCTCAAGAAATAAGAAAATCACTCAAAAAATACAAAAACCAATAACAAATTTATGATTTGTAAGATTATTGCCAAAATCAGCATTATAATATACACACAACTTTAAGGAATAGATGAATAGAAATAAAAGACTCTGGAAGACTGTATCTCCAAGATACTGTAAAATAGCAAGAACAACAACCTAATAAATAATAATAGAAGAAAAAATAAACAAACTAACAACATAAACAACAAGAACAATATTTGAATAAGTAATAATGAGATATGTCAAACTCCCAGTAACAGTACGGTATAAAGTTGGATTTGACAAAAGTAAATCATTATAAGAATAACACTTTGCTATAACCTCAATGAGAATATCTACAATCTTATTATCAGTAAATTTAGTCTGTTTAAGAATATCTGCAAAATATTTTGACTAGGAAAGAAAATAACCTCAAAGTGGATAGGCTACCTTAATACCTAAACAATATCATAGAATTTAAATCTTTTAACAAAATACCATATTGCATAAACTAAACGAATATTTTCTTGAAATTTTTTAGTTACTTCATACAAAAACTTGTAAAAGTTGTATTTAAAATCAAGTCTTATCTCATAAAATTTGATTTTGATACCATGTTAAATAATTATAATAAATAAAAAAATACAAAATAAAAAAATAAAAAAATTATAATTTTATTGATATTGTACCATGCAATTAAAATAAAAAAAATACATTTAACTTGAATTCAAAAAAACTATATACGCACTAAACAAAGGAAACTAAAAAAAATAAAAAATAAAATCTATTCTACCATGAATAAACAACAAAACAAAATAGCTATATATTTCCTGACATCTTCTACTATTATGTCTATGTCGATGCAATATATCATCTTCATTAGGGTTCCTTGAGCTACCACAGTTGAAAATTGAGATGTAATAACAACGCACGTGAAGGCCACATGCTATTTAACAGAGTTTAACACACGGAAGTCCAAGGAACTTCAATGAAGACGATGTAGTGGTGTCTTGCTTTGACAAATGATAGTTCAATGGATAATCAATACTCCATATTCATGGTTCTCTGAACCATTTAACCTATTTAAAAGTCATTTTCTTTAAAACATTATTGTTTCAAACTTTTTTTATTTTTAAAAAAATCAAAACTTAAATTAATCCAAATTAATTGAGTTAGGTCAACGCCATCAAGTACGAGTATTATGTGTGGAGAGCATCTCCAACGCTAAATGAAAAGGCTAAAAATAAATAAATAAAATATTATTTTAGCTTTTGAATGATTATTTTACATGTTCCGAAAAAAGTGTTGTACAATAACTGCTCAAGTAAACTGGTCATTAAAGCTATATTGCTCTCAAAGTCTTCCAGTTCGTTCTGGTAATGGACTTTAAGGTGAGCCATCTCCTTATTATTTTTTTTTTTTGTGAAGTCTAGTATTGTAGACTCTAGCAAAAGATTTATATTTCAAATAATTGTCATACATGTTCTATAATTCATAAATGTAAATATATTTTTAAATAAAAATCATTTTAAAAAAATTATTAAAATATTCTTTAAAAAAATTTAGCACAACAAAATCAAAACTTGTGGCAGTTGAATCCTATAATTTAAAATGCATTAGTATAATAATGTTTTTAAACATGAAGTTACTTGTAGACTATTTGTTTTTGAAGTCTTAAAAATCTTAATTTTTTATTTAAAATTATTTTTTTTCTAATATTTTTATTTGATAATATTAAAAATAAATTTTTAAACAATAAAAAATATTATTTTAATATATTTTTAAATAAATATTTTTAAAAACAAGCTATTATAATTACAAATGATACCTACCACCCAAAAAAACCCTATCATTCTCACCCCCTTCTCTCTCTATCTCTCAAAAATTGAAAATAATAAATAAATAAAAAAGAAGCCTCATCATTCCCACGTGGCTTCCCGTCAAAACACTTTATACCTAAAATACCGCATGCAAATCAGTCAAGGAGCCCGTGTTCATTCACCTATGTCTCCTCTCTCTCCTTTCAAAATGCACAGTCAAGACCCTCGCTGAAACGCACACAGACGCACTTCCTTGAAAAACCAGTCTACTTCCCCACTCTCTCTGCAAGTAGTTACTTTGTCTCATTCCTGCATCTAATTTCGATCAACATTTGCATTTTCAATTGCCCTTTATTAACAAATATTAGTATAATCCCTCAGAAAACAGAACCATATGTGATTTTCACTATCTCTCTTTCTTTAGATCTACAAATTTCTAAAAGATATAAACTTTACAAGAACCCATTTCATTTTTTTACACAAATTTAAAAGCCCACTTCACCAAACTCTCATTAGTTTCCTATAAATGCAATGCCTCTCGGTTTGAGATCTGAAAGGTTGAAGCGTTGAGGGGCCAGTGATGTAATTTGGGTGGCATTTTGTTGCGAGGGATATTTAAAGAGGAGAGATGGGATCCAGTGGAAGCAAGGCATATCGTGGTGGTGCGTCGTCGTCGTCGTCATCAAGTGGAAGTGGACGGAAGGGAAAATCTAAAGGGAGGAGTAAGGTTTTCCAGTCTTCTTGTTTGGGTACTTCATGTGGATCTCGCGATAGTACTAGTGGTGACCATGTCAGTCGCTCTATCATTGCTCCATCTTTGACTTCTCTGGCTGTCTTACTTTTAGTTTTCTAAATTTTAATGCATTTTAGTTCTTCTGTTTATTCACTCACTCGTGTGCCATGTCAATGGAAAATGCATGTTTTCGTTTCTCGAATCGTGGAAAATGTGTTAACGTATCTTTTGAGGACTTGTGTTTATTAAGTATCATCATTGTTATTGTTATGATGCTATCATTGATTTGTAAGAATGATGCGAGAGTTTACTGGTTATAGGTTTTTGGAGGACTAAAGTTGTTTTACCCATGCTTTTTTAGGTTTGTGATGACGGGAATAAAGAAAATTGTGAAGGAAATGCTTCATCTACTAACCAGAATGAAATAGACTCTGATGAGGTTAAAATTGAGTGTTATGGAAAGGTTAAAGTGGAGCAATCTGATAAAACACCCTGTGTATCGTCAGATGTTGAGCTTGATGAATGGAATCACGCAAGTATCACAAACACTTCCTCTAGAACAGGTAGCAGCTCTGCTCGAGCTGCTGCTCCTACACAGTCATTGACCCTTCCAAGTCGGCTTCTTTCTCGCTTGAGTTTTATTCCCGGTAATGTGAGTTTTAGGTTGAGCAGAGCAGTGAGTTTAGGGTCGTCAAGGGCGTATCACACTCATTCTACCGGTCCCAGAATGTTTGAGGGTGAAGATGAGATTCGCCATCATCCACAGTCTGCCAATTCTGTTGTTGATGGAAATGGAAATGAAATACAACAAATTAGTGATTTATTGGCTACATCCCTGGTGAGTAGAACTGCTGCACATCATCATGAAGATACGGCTGCTGGTTTGCAGTTGCATAGTCAAGCACCTGATCTCTTGGACAACATGCAAGAAAACCAGAATATTTTTTCAATTCGCAATACAGGAAGAGATGGAGGTGGAAATAGAGTGGAGGTTGATGCAAACTTACGTTCTCCTAGAATGTTCAATGACATGGATGGTATTGAGACCAGACTTTCCGATAGGCGAATTGGAGCACGAGAACCTGCTGAGCGTAATGTTCATTTTAGCCGAACCTTAAGTGTTGGAAGACTTCGTGATAGAGTTCTTCGTCGGTCATCAGTGCCAGAACTTACATTTTGTCCCTTGCAACAAGAGAGAGAAATGAGAGGTTCTAGCCAGGGTAGTGGGAGACAGGGAGTGGGTGGGGAGATGAGGGTGTCAGAATCTGAAGGGAATACTCTAACCTCTACAACTGCACTGGGTTATCCTCCATCTGGCATGTCTAGCTCACTGTTCAGCATTCAAGATCATGAGTTGGAAACTTCTAGAACAAGAGAAGCCAGGTATCGTGACTTGCTAGAGCATAGATCAAATTTCCTTGAACGGAGGAGAAGAATACGATCTCAGGTATGTAAATTCCCTATACTTTATAATTATTGAAAGTTTCCATAGGACATATTTTCATCTAAAGAACACATTGTGCCTGGCTTGTAACTTTTTATGTTGAACATTGAGTATTATATATGTTGTTGAACAGTATGTGGTGAAGTAGTGAATGCTTTCTGCATGTAGAGCAGACCATTTAATGGTCTTGTTTGGGATTGACTTGGGTCAAAGCCATTCCTGTTGCTTATATAAAATTAACATTTCCTGCATTGTGCTTACCTGCTGTTGGAACAGTTTTCACCTGAAAGGCAATAAAAGGGACCCATCTATATCTGGGCCAAATCTCATGTCTCTTTCAGCCTTGCTTTCCTTTGTACTTCATTTACCTTTCCAGTGCTTGAAATTGAACAAATTACTGACCATCGCATCGAAGGGTTTAGGTTCGTGCTCTTCAGAGGTTGGGAAGCCGTTTCGAAAACCTTTCTGGACATGAGAGGTCTTGTATTTTATCTGGTCAACACAGAACAGGTCGCTGTACATGTCGTGTAAATAATCGAGACGCAAACTTAAATGATGACACAAGTGCAAGGGCTAGCATATCAAGAATTGTCATGTTAGCTGAAGCTCTATTTGAGGTAATAGTTAACACTTTGTGCTGTTTATCCTCCAGTTTTTATCTCCATTTTTTCTGCTTTTTTATTTAGATCTTTGTAAGCTGAATCTTTCATACTGTATAATCAGGTTCTGGATGAAATTCACCAGCAATCAGTTGTATTATCCTCTCGTCCTTCCATATCTTCACTTGGATCTGTACCTGCTCCTAATGAAATAGTGGAATCTTTGCCAGTTAAATTATATGCCAAGTCCCAGAAACATCAGAATGAGGATACAGCTCAGTAAGTAGCCATAGTTGATCAGATTTTAGTGTGTTATATTTCTCAGATGGAAGTGACTAAATTTTTGTTTGAATAACTAAAATACAACAATGAATGTGTATCTAAAATACAACAATGAATGTGTATCTATGCATGTATAGGGTTTTTAAATGCAAATAATTTGTATTCCTGGCTTCTGATTTTACATCAGGGCCAATATAGTGAAGGTTCTGTGTAGATACATTTTAGGGTTGGCAGTTGACAGTGAGGATTTCTATATATTTCCTCAATCCACAAACTTTAACTGCTTGTATCAGCTACATCTAGAAAAATTGCAATCTGGTTAACTGCTGGTGAAAAATTCTGCAAGGACTGCTTTGGATCAAGTATCTAAAGTGCCTGCCAGGCTCTGAGCATACCTTCACAAAATGAGAAATCCCATTGCCACGACAAAGTGTTAGTCTAATACCTTGTGAACCATATCTCCTGTTAGCTCCTCCACGTGGTAACTTAAATCTCCTCAATCTTCCTAATCAGCCTGCTGTCCCAGTAATTAAGCACTGATTTTCTCCAGTTTCAATTTTGCCAATATTAAATCTTTTGCACTCTAACAGGAACCCTTCAACCTGATTTGAATGGTACATTGAATAAATGCCTTGAAGGGATGCCTTGTTTATTCTTATCCTCTTATCCTCCACTTTGCAACTTATGGATTTCACACATGTTCCATGTCTGATTGTGTTGACATGGTCACGCAGGTGTCTTGAGGAAATTGCCAACTCTTAGCTATGTATTGTGATAACATATATAATTGCTTCTCCATTTCCTCAAATCTCCTATTCTACATGCAGGCAGCTACATTGAAACCATCTAATGTATTATGTAGTTAAGCAGTCGACATATTCAGTGTACAGTTAGTTACCTTCATATTAAGTACCACATAAAGCTCACTTAAATAAAGTTTGTGATCTTCTTCTTCTTCTTCTTCTTCTTGTCATGAAAAGGTGTCATATTGTGTGTAGGAATTATTTTTTATTATCTGCAATCTTTTGTGTAAGTTTTGAATGCTTGTTCCAGGTTAGAAGGTTCACCTAGCAGTGTTTCTTCTGCTTTCACAATCTTGTTATTTTCATTACATTGTTGTATGCTTTTCTTATCCAAGTCAATGAAGTTTGATTGAATTTTCATATTGCATCACTGTCTCTTTATCATGATTGTCTTTTTACTTGTGCTCCTCTCCCTTTTTTCCATTTAAATAACAGATGTTACATATGCCTTGTGGAATATGAGGAAGGAGACAGCATGCGAGTGTTGCCTTGCCATCATGAATTCCACAGAACATGTGTGGACAAGTGGCTTAAGGAGATTCACAGGTATTCTTTATGAACCCTGAATTTATAACTAACAGCCAATAAATACATGCATCTACACATGCATGTTTAAAATAAACTCCTGTTGTGAAACTACACAATTCTTATTTGTCCCTGCTTAAGTTTTTTTTTTTTTCTTGGTAATGTTAAAAGACAGCTCTGCAGAAAATTTGAGATTTTCAAATTTGTATTTGCAGTACACATGACTCATGTGTTAGGTCACTGACTAGTGATGCTAATATAAGTTGATAAAACTGACCGAAGGTTACACAATGTTGATTAGAATGCCAAGCACAACTATCAGAATGGCTCCAAAATTTCGTTTGTTGCTAGATCAGAGCAGCTATTCAGAACTCCAGTATATTTTCACTCTTTGTACTTTCATGCGGGGTCCCTGTCTATTGGAAGTAGGTCCCAAATGGTCTAACAGAAGGTGCTCTTCACTGGAAGCGCTGCATAACTCCTCATATCATAAGGCTTATCAAATTTGTATCATCTGACTTTGTTTTTGTTGAATCACTAGAAATCTTAAAATGGATCTGGGCTTTTGGGTTTTTCTTGGTGCCGTGAGTTCTGCATGTCTTTCAAATATGCAGCAACAGATTTTTTTGTTGGTATTTGTTTGATAGCAACCTCGAGGTTGGCCTGATTTATATCTTTGTTTATACCCAATGGCTTGCCTGAGTTGTATAATTGAGTGCAAATTGTAACCCGTAAGAGGAAATTTGTTACTAACATGACAACACCGGGTCTTAAAAGTCACAACTTATAACCACTGGCTGTCTGTCCCCATGAGAACATTATTATGCAGATTGAATACTTTGCATGCGAGCTGCTGGTATAATGTCGGATTGCTCCCTCTTCTTTTAAGTTTTAATGTTATATTGGCAGTGTATTATCTAGTCGTTTGACTTACTTTTTAATGGTTTGCAGGGTATGTCCACTTTGTCGTGGTGATATTTGTAGATCTGAATCATCGCCTGCTGAGAACTAAGGCGACCAGTTTGCAAGCAGCTACCTGATGACCTCAGGAACTCCTGCCATCACCAAGTTCTCCAGCATGACAAATGTCTCAAAAGTTCAGTCCTTTTCTAACAGCACAGGTGATTTTTCTGTGGTTTCAGTGCAAGCTGATTAACGTTGAATTCTGGCTGAAATGGACTGAACCATGGTTTGAGGTGGTCGGCTGTATGTGGGGTGGAATTTTTGCTCATTCCATTTTTTTCATTTGGCCTAGAAACCCAAATGATATATTCAGCAAAGAGGCTGTTTTATCATATTGAAAACATCAAGCATCTAATATCAGTCCTTCCATTTTTTTGGAATGGTGCTTCTTCTCACAGGGATCCAACTTGTAACGATTTCTCTTATTCACCACCGTGTATTTTATTTTCGAAAGTAATACAAAATTTGGTGATCCCAGTATTTGATTCAATCAGATATCTTCTCCATGAAGGTTATGAAACCAATAGATTTTCAATCTCGGACTCTGGAGCCCCCAATCCTTCTAGTTCCATCTTAAGCCTAATTAGTCTAATTTTTATGGTTAACTCCAAAAATCCCACAAAATGGATCCCAATTCCTTCTGCCACTGAACTGATCCTAATTCCTTGTGCATTGAACTGTCTGGCTGTATGCTTTTATGTTTTAAAGGTATTTTTAAAAAAAAAATAAAATTTTTTATTTTTAAATTATTTTGATATATTAATATTAAAGATATTTTTTTAAAAATAAAAAAAATTATTGATATATATTTTAACATTAAAAATTATTTAAGAAACAACCTTAATCACCCTTTTAAAAAGTTTTTAGTATCATATCACACCTTCCTAAGTAGATTACGGGGGCCTATATTTGTAATTCATAGTCTTTACCCCTTTGGATGACTGCGATAAAATTCCCAACCTAGCCTTTTTAGTTATGCTTGGGTAGAGAAAATCATGAGTGCTCCTTGTATCAATAACAAAAACGAGGAAGTGGTTGTTAATCCTTGCCTCCACCCTCCTCGCTCTAGGGTTTAAGCTTCCCAGCATTGCATGTGCTGAAATCTCTAATTGTACTTGTATGGCCTTCACAAACAACTCATAACTGGTCAATGCTCTTGTCTCCTCCTTTTCCTGAAACCATGTTATCACCTTTCTCTCCATGTGAATGCTTGCCGTGAATAACATATGATGTGTTCTGATAATTGAGAAGAAGGCTAGGTTTATATTACCAGCTCATGAGATTATCGCTGTTAAATTGTGGAAAATCTAACTTCACTGGTCTCAATTGAATCTGTTGCTGGTCTTTTGGTGGCTCGGTCTCATTCAATAAATTGGTTGTTCCTCCTCTTGCTGATGATCCAAGTTGGTTACGGTTTCAATAATCGGAACATTTGGGTTCCACCAAATATTGCAAATCAGGTAAAACCTGGCTCTGATATCAAATTGGAATAAATTTCAAATTGAATTTAGGATAATAATGAAAATTTATTGAATTCAAGGACTGGATTAGAAATGGGAAAAAGGATTCAATTAACTATAACTAAGGACTCAATTAAATAAGACCTAGAATTTCTAGGTTGATTGAAGGTAATATAGGCCTCTAAGAACTAACAAGATAGTCGATAATAGTTTTATAACAAAGAAAAAGGATCCATTATTATTTCTTAAATAACAACAAAATGAATCAATTTGAAATTCAAATACATTGGGTTTGAATTTGAAAAGATCCAAACCATGTTGCAATTATGGGTATAATTTTCTCCTTGATGAGAAAACGTCTCTCATCCCCTTTCCAAGTGCCCGTTCCTAAATAGAGCCCTTCCTCCAACTTTCTTCATTCTAATTACCCATCCACCCTTCAATTCTTTTGAATATTTAAGGAGTATTTGGACGGTGGTAAAATTTAATTTTTAAAATGTTTTTTTTTTAATATCTTAAAATAATATTTTTAACATTATTTCATTAAAATAACCTTTTATTTTTATAAAAAGACAAAAAGTCTATGAGCTTTTCTTGCTAATCCTTCTTTGTCAGCCACCATGTAACATCAACTCTTTAAATAACAATATATTATTATTTAAGAAGCCTAGTATAAAATAAATAAAAATGAGATGACAGGCTGATATTCAAGCTTGTAAAATAAATATATTTAATAGTATTATAATTATAAATTAATATTAGATAAGTAATAGAAACTAAAGATACGATGAAATTAATATCCTACAATAAAAAAATATATATTAGTGATTAAAAACTTAGAAAATAAACAAAATAAGTTATAACAATCTACGGTGTTCTGTAAAGAAAAATACAATGATTTTCCTACATGATTTAATTTTTTTATTAATAAAAAGTAAAAAAAATTATAATCTTTTAAATATATTAAAATAATATTTTTAATATCAATTCATTAAATAACCTTTTATTTATATAAAAAACAAAAAGACTTTTCTTACTATTCCTTCTTTGTCAGCCAGAATATGAACTCTTTAAATAACAATATTTTATTACTTAAGAAGCTCAACATGAAATAAATAAAAATGACATGGCTATACGTTACCATAAACTTATAAAATAAATATATTTGATAATATTATAATTATAAATCAGTAAGTAATAGAAACTAAAGATACGATGAAACTAATATCACACGATAAAAAAATTATATTGGTGATTAGAAACTTAGAAAATAAACAAAATTTTTTTTAGCAATCTACAATATTTTGTGAAGAAAGATACAATGATTTTCCTCTATGATTTAGCTTTGATGTTAATAAATTTTTTTATAAAGTTAAATTCTATATCAACTTAATATTAAAACAAAATCGACAAAAATAATTTTGGAAGGAAAAAAAACCCATGAGAAAAAATATTATAGCAATTGATAATGTTTTATGAGAAAAAATATAGTGTTTTTTTCAATAAAATCAACAAAGATAATTTTAGAAAAAATCATTAAAAAAACCATTTAGAGAAATATTGCAGCAATTTTTTAGTGTTTTGTAAAGAAAACAACAACACTTTCCCCATATGATTTAACTTCATTATAATTACAATTCTTAATCAACTTAATGTTATAAAAAATAAAATCAACAAAGATAATTCAGAAAAAATCATAAAAAAATCATGTAGAAAAATACTATAGCAATTCCGGTGTTTTAAAGAAAAAAATAGCAAAGTTAAATTCTCTATCAACTCAATATTAAAAAAAATAAAATAGACAGAGATAATTTTGAAAAACAAATATAACAAAAAAAGCTAAAAAATAAAAGAAAAAAACCTTATTGAAAACACTGTAGTAATTCATAATGTTTTGTGATGAAAACTACACTAGTTTCCTATATGATTTAGCCTTATTTGTAATTATAAGTATTAACTAGTTTAATATTAAAAAATAAAATTAACAAAGATAATTTTAAAAAAAATATAATAAAAAAATCATGTGTAGAGATACTATAATAATCCAGAGTGTTTAATGAGAAAAGCTATAATATTTTCCTCAAATGATTAAGCTTTACTACAAAGCTAAATTCTAATTAGTTTAATATTAAAAAAATAAAATTAATAAAGATAATTTAAAAAAATAATTACAAAAAAAACATAGAAGAAACTGAAAAAAACCATGTGAGAAAAAACTGTAGCAATCCACAGTGTTTTGTGAGGAAAACTACAATTATTTTTCCTATATGATTTAGCCTTACTTGTATTTATTTATAAATATAATTTTCAACCAGCTTAATATTAAAAAAATATAATTTGAGAAAAAAACATAAAAAACAAAAAAAAACCATGTTAGAGAAACATCGTAGCAATCCACAATGATTTGCGAGGAAAGATATAGTGCTTTTTTCATATATTCTAATTGTAATTTTTAATTAAAAATAAAATTAACAAAGATAATTTTTAAAAAAATCATAAAAAACAAAAACAAAAAAATGTAAACAAACACTCTAGCAATCCACAATGTTTTAAAGAAAAAAATTACAAAACTAAATTCTCAATTAGTTTAATATTAAAAAAATAAAATCATCAAATATAATTTTTTTAAAAAATATAAAAAATAGAATAGAAAAATTATGTGGAAAAATATAGTAGCAATCTACTGTATTTTAAAGGAAAAAATTATAAAGTTAAAATTTTAACTAGCTAAATTTAAAAAAAATAAAATTGACAAAGATAGTTTTACGGAAAAATAATTACAAAAAAGAAAAAAGAAAAAGAAAAAGAAAAAGAAAAAAGGGGAAAGTACTATAGGGAAAAAAAAAGAAAAAAAAAGTACTTTAACAATACACAGTAACATGTGAGGAAAGCTATAGTATTCTCTCTCATATATTTTAGCTTTATGTACTAGCTTTGATGCCCGTGCGATGTTGCGGTTGTTTTAAGTAAAATTTAATTCTAATTATTATAATAAAAAATAATAAAATAATCAGAAATATCATGTATAAAAATACATGACATTCATAAAATCAGTGTTAGATTGCAAAAGTTAAGTAAATCTAGTTAGATCCAAGCAGAACAACATAGAAACTCAAATTTTATCTTGTTAGGGTTGCTTCACTATGGCAAACAATATTCTTTGTATTATTTTGAGTGCTAAAATTTATTTATGAATAGTGTTGTTATAATTTTATTGCATTTAAATTCTTAATATATGTTAGCATTACATGGTATATTCTAATTTTTTTTTTTTACACTTTGATAAAACTCTCAAAACTCAAGTTCTTATATAATTAGATTACAAGAATTGTAAAATAGAATAGAAATTTAGTATCAATACTGGGTTAGTAATTAAAATGGACAATTTCAACCGGTCATTTATTTTCTCTACATTTGATAAATGATCTAAATCCAATGCTTGGCAGAAAATATGACAAACATTTTCTAGGCAAGATAAATTCTTTACAACATTTGCATGTCATAAAAGTTGCTTTATGCGCTAAACAAATACAGTTGTTTTATGCGCTAAATAAAAAGTATTATAATCAAGTATTATAGAAGCAAAACACTACAAAGTGTCGTCTCAGTCCACTCATGCACAGTAATTTGAGATGTAGACAGCAATATAAATATAATAATTTCTCACAGCACGGTCTTAGAAGCAACAGAGGCATGTTCTAACTTTAAAGTCTAAGTTTTATCCTAAAAGATAACTTGAAAGAGAAAATAAAGAACTGCAATGACCAAGAAAAACTGATGATAAATAATAGGAAAATGAAAAAAGAACTAATGCATAAAACTAACAACAAACCAATAGGCAACTATGGGTAAAATAAAAAAAGAAGAAATGATAAAGAACCTAGAAACTAGTACATGATAAAAAAAGGCTTGTTCCAAAATCTACCTCTGAACAACCATATTACAAAAGCACGAAACTATACTAAAGAAATTAAAGAAAAAATCATGTAAGTTATCAATTGAGATATCAACAAAAATCACCACTCAAATGATAGCATGAGAAACCAACCCAAAAAATAGCATAAAAAACCAGCAAAGAAAAGCTTGTAACCGGAGAAAAGCATATAAAAACATGGTAGGGAATTGCTCGGAAAGGAAAGAAAATGAACCTTAAAGGCATAAACATGTTTAAAAAATCAAGAAGTTGTAGAATACAACACATGTATATCTCTTCAAGGCAGAAATAAGCACATAAAATAGGGCTAGCTGAAGGAACAATTATATTTTAGAATAAAAAAAGTATTGAAATAGAAAAATAGAATAGCAATGAAAAGATCAAGCAACTCCAAGAGAAAGCATAAAAGATCAAGCAACAATGAAGCTAATAAACCACCAATACAGTAATACAAAGGCCATCCAATAAGGTAAGCTTTTCACACAAAACTAAATATGCACAAAATCATAAAATAACAAAGAAAACCTACATGGAAGCTGCTGAATTTAATTCTTTTCCTAACAAACTCCAATAACAATGAACTATAATAACATTGAAAGAACCAGTAAAAAACAATATTAGAAGGAAAAAAATCTACATAGCAAAATCATTATAAACAAATTTATTAATCATCCTTAACACAACAACCAAGACTAGTGAAAAGAAAAGAAAACTTGTGAACAAAATATTTTGAAGGCCATTTAGCAAGGCTAATCTATTACATAAAGCCAAACATACACAAAATAATGAAATAATATAGAAAAATCAAAACATGAAAGTTGCTGCTCTCAGTTTATTTTTTTTGATGGACTTTATAACAACTAAAAAGAAAAGCAATGAAACCATCAATAACAAACATCATCAACATGTAAAAACCTTACATGACAAAATCATTATAAAAAATATTGTTAACTATCCTTGGTATAACAACAAAGCTAAATATGAACAAAAACGCTAAAAATACAACACAGGCAATAAACCAATCCTTCAACATCATAATGACTATAAAAAAATATAGCAAAGAACGATATTGAGGCAAAGTAAAAGAACTCAACAGAATTAAAAAACAAACCTAGCACTATAGATTATTTACAAATTAAACCAAAATGACCCTAGCAAAATTCAATGTTGTCTAGGGTATAATGAAAAAAAGACAACTTGACAAAACATATGGAGAGCACATTAAAACTAGGAAGAAAAAGAAAAAAACTAACTTTAAAAGCACAAGATGAAAAGAAAATCAAAGAGCAATGCAATAAATAAGCAATTTTAATCACCAGTAACTAAATAAACAACACATGCGCACAAAAAAAAACCAATTAAAAAAGCATGAAAAAAAAGACAAAGAACAATAACATAACCTAGCAATTTTGATCATTAAGAGCCAGACAAAAAGCTGTTGAAAATTGAGTGCTTTCTTAAGTGTAATAAAAGAAGCGAGCCCTTCAAACTAATTGGAAGAGACCAAACAACCCGTGATTTAAAATAAAATTAAATTAAAAAGCCACAAAAACCAAAATAATAGTTTTTAAAACTCGATGAAATGAAAAAACAATTGAGAAAATGAAACAGAAAAAAAAACTCTTACCAATCAGAGAAGTTGCTAAAAATAAACCAGACCTAAAGGAAACGAAGAGCGCTTGCATTTTCAAGAAATAAGAAAAAATTATGTTTAAGCATGAGAAAACCAAATAAATGAATAGCATGCCTAGCTCTAGAAATTAGCAACATAAGGCTTGACATGATAGCAAACTAAGCTTCCCCAACCAAACTGGTTTCAAAAAAGAAACCAAACCAAATATGAACAATTATTAAAACAAAAATGACGCACATCATAGTAGAAAAGATAGCAAGCAGCATTAGAAAAGGGAATGAAATATGAGTAAATAAAAAATGAACACCTGTTTAAAATATTCAATTCAAGCCAAATTAGTAGTAGAACAATTCCTTCAAAAAATTCAAAGCCTTTTCAAGTTTTTTTTTTTAAAAGACTTAATTATAGAGAAAAAAAAACTGGCAAATTTTCAAAGTATTCAATGTATTATTATTATGATCTTGCAAATCAAATACTTTTCAAGAACTTGGCTACTAAATAACAATAATATAATTATTAAAAAAATAAAAATAATAAAATTCAGGAACTGCAATATATATTATTAAACATAACTCTTAAAATGTGAAAACTAGTTAAACAAGCTTATTATCTCTCAACATATTTTTTATTATTAATTACGTGCTAGAAAATCCAATAATTCCCTCAATTACACAGCAGGAAAAAAAAATCCATTTACAGAGAAAAAGAAAATACAATGTAAACTTTTAAAGTATTTAATGCGCCAATATCACCATGCTGCTTATACAAGTCAAATACTTTTCAAGCTCAAAAGAAAAGAAAGCTACACGACTAGCTAAGTATAATAATAACTAAAAAAAATAATTTATAAAAAAAGCTAATTATTGCGGCACCTCCATTTTAAAGATCTTTAAATAATAAAAAAGCCCAACTCCAAATTGTGCAACAAACAAGCGAAGAAAGATATATAAATCAGATAAGTTGCAGAGAATGCTTCGCCTTGCCTGAGAAAGAAAGAAACAAGCGCCATGAACCAAAACTGTAATTAAAAATAAAAAATACAAAACAATACCAAACCAAACCTTCTCCAGCTCTAAAATCTACACAGGGAACTGACTCCAAATTTAAAAGGAACAACAAAAATGAACACAAACAACAATAATCAAGATCTCCTAATCAACCCTCAGCAAACCCAAATTCCCCAACCCGACCCATATTCTCACCTACCCCACCCCGTCCAGCCAGGCCCTAGCCCTCACCCTCACCCTCACCCTCAAACCCGCCGTCCTCGAGGCTTCGCCGCCACTGCTGCCGCAGCTGCATCATCTGATAACACCTCAGCTGTTTCATCTCCGAATGCCTCGGGTAAAGGTAAGAGAGAGAGAGAGAAAGAAAAGGAGAGAACCAAGCTTCGAGAACGACACCGTCGTGCTATTACAAGTAGAATGCTCACTGGTCTTAGACAATACGGTAATTTCCCTCTCCCTGCGCGTGCTGATATGAATGATGTTCTCGCTGCTTTAGCGCGCGAGGCTGGTTGGACTGTTGAAACGGATGGCACCACTTATCGCCAATCGCCTCCTCCTTCACATACGGTTAGTATGCTAGTCGTTTACTTGAATTAGGGTTTCGTGATGTTGAAAATTAGGGTTTTGATTGATAATTTGTAATTACTGTGTTTGAAAAGGGATCATTTGGAGTGAGGCCAGTGGAAAGTCCATTGCTAAAGAATTGTGCGGTGAAAGAGTGTCAGCCGTCGGTTCTTAGAATTGATGAGAGCTTGTCACCGGGGTCGCTTGATTCGATGGTGATTAGTGAGAGAGAGAATTCGAGGAATGAGAAGTACACAAGTGCGAGTCCCATTAATTCTGTCATTGAATGCTTGGATGCTGATCAGGTAATTGATTGATTTATTGAATTTGATGTTATCGGAATATGTTTGTTTGATAGTGTGGTTGATTGTTGGGTGTGCTTGTGGTGCAGCTTATACAAGATGTTCATTCTGGCATGCACCAAAACGATTTCACGGAGAATTCTTATGTCCCTGTTTATGTAATGCTTGCAGTAAGTGTCTGGCTTGATTTGAATTGTTGATGTAGTGGCATTTATTTGTTCGTATCATTTTTTTAACATTTCCTGCAAGGATTGGCTTTCTCTTTTTTGTTGATCTTCTAATGTTTTCCGTGGATGCTAATTTGTTGAATCATGGTAGCAGAATGGGTTTATCAACAATTGCTGCCAGCTGATTGACCCGCAAGGAGTTAGACAGGAGTTAAGTCACATGAAGTCTTTAGATGTGGATGGTGTGGTTGTGGAGTGCTGGTGGGGAGTTGTTGAAGCATGGAGTCCTCAGAAGTATGCTTGGTCTGGCTATAGGGAATTGTTTAACATTATCCTAGAATTCAAGTTGAAGTTGCAGGTGAGTTCTCATGATTTATTTGACTTGTATGTGTGTGTACTACAATAAAATAAAATAAAGATTAGCAGACACTTAACCGTTCCATTCTCGTTTTTTTAACACGTATTTTTATCTTTTCCCCAGCAAAAGTGACCTTATACGTTTTTGTCAAAATGGAATGGACCCGTTATTTTGGATGGAAACTGGAATCCAATGGAGACCATCATAAAGCATGAAACTTTCATCAAAATAACATTCATCTATAAATTGCTTATTCTATATGATCATGAATTTCTTAAACTCCTTCATTTTTAAACAAATAGTATTTTTCCACTATGGCAAAGCATGGCTTTGAGGGCCTTTCTGGTGCATGCATCAATTCTTTCCTTGAATTCTTACGCTCCTTTGTTTTTCTTATGAGAATATGTATTTATTTTATCAGAAACTTTCTTCACTGTTTCCCTCATTAAATGCCCTGTTCTTATATGGAAAACACCTTTCTGCTGGTTGTTGAATGGTATTTAAATCTCAAACCTGTCTTAAATCTTGAAGGTTGCAATGGCATTTCATGAATATGGAGGAACTGATTCTGGCGATGTTTTGATCTCCCTCCCCCAATGGGTTTTAGAAATTGGGAAAGATAACCAGGACATATTTTTCACAGATTGTGAAGGAAGGAGGAACACTGAATGTCTATCTTGGGGCATTGACAAAGAGCGAGTTCTAAAGGGAAGAACTGGTATAGAGGTATATATAAAAAAAATTCCATGCCGCCATCTTATTTTTTTCATGGTGTTTTCATCTAGCATCTATTACATTATTGTCTCTATACTTTTCTTATTCCACTTGCCACTGTTGCTGTCTCTCTCTCAAAATAGTAATTATAAAATGTAGGCTTTTAGTAATAGAACCTAATGTTGTGCCATCAATACCACCTTAGGTCGTATGATGCAAAATAATGCATTTTCATGTTAGAGTAGGAGGTTGTTCTTGTTCTTTTACTTTTCTGCTAACTTGATGAATCTAACTAGATTTCATCGTATCTAGTTCCATGAGGGAGTGATAGGATAGGCATAACTTATGTGAAAAGAGTAAAGAAATAGAAAGGTTTGAAAGAAAGACTTTAAAGCATGCTTTCATCGGCCTTTTAGCTGTATGCTGAGTAAGCCAAACTCAAGCTATTGAACTTACTCTCTGTACCTTATGGCACCTTCACAGTTTTTTTTTATTTGTATTTCATAATGTGATTCTTAATTATATGCAGGTTTATTTTGATTTCATGAGAAGCTTCCGGACGGAGTTTAATGACTTGTTCACAGAGGGCCTTATTACTGCTATTGAAATTGGACTTGGACCGTCTGGGGAACTAAAGTACCCATCCTTTTCAGAAAGGATAGGATGGAGGTATCCTGGTATCGGTGAGTTTCAGGTATCTTTTTATGTTAACCCATGATATGCATGTCTCTCTCCTGTGCTGTATTTGTTTGAAGTTCACTGCGAAGCTTTTGATTTTTAGTGGTTCTTGTACATTGACTGTGATGGAAAATTGGCTGGAGAAATCTTATCTTGTGATTTTTCTACTGCTTGAAGTCTATCTTTATTGTGTATTTAGAAACTGAATCTTTGTCATATTGAATGGGATCAGATACTAAGTTTGATTCATCCACCAATACTGATGGAAAACAAACATGAAGGCTGTATATGTTATGTAGGTTTCTTGTGCTGATGACAACCTACAGTTCTGAAAAATGAAGCAAAAAAGTTTAAAAACTTCTTTAGTTTATTGTGATAAAGTGAAAGTGGTTTTGGGTTTTGTCTCATGCAATTGGTTATGTGCTATTTGATAATCCTTCTTTAGAAAATATATCAGCGGCCTCATTGTCTGTAAGAGACTTGATCCTTAAGAGTACTTACTCTTAGAGCATCTCCAATGGAGAAGCTAAATGGATAGCTAAAAATAAAAAATTAATATTTTAGCTTTTCTTTACTTATTTTGCATACTCCAAGGGAGAAGCTAAACAAAATGCTAAAATGCCTTTTCTCTCCCACAAATGCTATTTCTACATCTCTTTAAAGAGCCAAAACCAACAAAGTGGGACCACTAAAAAAATAAACCAATTAAATATAGACATGTGGAAAAAAAATAATATTAAACATATTAAGAAATAATAAAACACTTGTTTTTTTTACTCCAATATAAATGGCTCTTCAAATGGCTTTTTTCCATTGGAATAGATATGTTAAAATAAGCTATATTTATACTATTCAAAATATTATTTTATTAATTTAGCTTTTTAAAATAGCATTTTGCATTGGAGTTGCTCTTATGTAACCACCAGCCTGTGAGCTATCAGCATTTCGTTGGTTGCCTTCAAGTATTCATGTTGGAGTTGCCTACTTATATTGTTTATTTAAAGTATAGCAGTATAGTTTTTAATTTTGGGATTTAGTTTTGAAAGAAGAATATATCCAACTTTAGCTAGTGCTGCATCATGGATGCCATATTCTGTTAATATGAAAGTGGTTTTGGGTTTTGTCTGATGCAATTGGTTATGTGCTATTTGACAATCCTTCCTTAGAAAATATATCAGCTTATCAGCGGCCTCATTGTCTGTAAGAGACTTGATCCTTAAGAGTACTTACTCTTATGCAACCAACAGCCTGTGAGCTATCAGCATTTTGTTGGTTGCCTTCAAGTATTCGTGTTGGAGTTACCTACTTATATTGTTTATTTAAAGTATAGCAGTATAGTTTTTAATTTTGGGATTTAGTTTTGAAAGAAGAATCTATCCAACTTTAGCTAGTGCTGCGTCATGGATGCCATATTCTGTTAATATGCGATGTTCCTGCTTGGAAACCCTAGCTTGATGTTGTGCATTGTTTATCTATTTTGCTCCTTATATTCTTGCTCTTTATTACTGGTTCTTCTATTGCATATGGTTTCATTATAGTTTGATTTTAGTTGATGTTCATCGTGCATGACCAATGCTGATTGCTTCTGTACAGTGCTATGATAAATATTCACAACAAAATCTTCGCAAAGCAGCTAAATTGCGTGGACATTCATTTTGGGCTAGGGGGCCTGATAATGCTGGTCAGTATAATTCAAGGCCACATGAAACTGGATTCTTCTGTGAACGAGGTGATTATGATAGCTACTTTGGTCGCTTTTTCCTCCATTGGTATTCCCAGTCATTGATAGACCATGCCGATAATGTTTTGTCTCTCGCAAGCTTTGCATTTGAGGATACAAAAATCATCATCAAGGTTTGTGCATTTAGAACTTCTTGAACTGGATTTTAGAATGATTTTATACTATTGTTAAGAATGCTAGTCTTTTACTAATCCACTTAAAAGATAGTTATGGTCCATGCTGCTATGCTTTGCTTTTATTTCATTTTATTTTTATCAGGACAATAATAATACAACGAGAAGGACTGGTTGGGGGATGAGGAATTAGTATACTGATTCACTTTCTTCGTTCCCCTTTTTTAGTTATTCCAATCCAAACTTTATTAAGCGTTGTAACAAAAAAAGAAGAAGATATTTTGCATTTGACACGAGACCTGATACCTGATTCTAATAAGTATTGTTCTTAATTAGAGATTTACAATTGAAAAAAAAAAGTTCTATTTTATATTATTTTATTCATTTACCTATTTCTAAATAGTATCTAGAGTCTACAAAATATTCTATTTCTAACTAATAGAAATTGAATATTTTTTAGACTCTAGATACTATTTAGAAATTGGTAAATGAATAAAATAATATAAAATAATTTCCACAATCAGCCCAGCTTGCTTTGTCACGTCACCTGCATGGTGATACAATTGCTACTGCCACCGTCATCATGCTCCACCTGCTTCCAGTGTCACTGATGGTATTCCACTTCTATTATGTCCTAGATCGATTCTAGATGCATCCAAATAGATGCTCAAAACACTGGGGCTAGTTGAGATATGTTCTATCTTGAACAATTTTAGCACCAAAAAATTTAATAAACTGTATAACAAACCATGAGCCCATATGTCAAATTAAGCTGAGACAATGTGCCAAAACTTGCTCACCTTGATCTTTTGTCTCCTCTGTAAATTGTCAACTAGACTCGTGTCCAATCTGCCTTGCCAAAAAAGCAAAGCTGGTAGAGAATTTGTCCTTTTTCATTGCACTTTGGTTTTGATGGGGCTCTGTATTAAGGTTGAACACTGACTTCATGAGTATCTGTATCTTGCATTTTCATATAAATCCAGACAGCTTTCTCACCATAAATTTGTCTCCTTTTCATTTTATCTCTCATTTGTCATACAATACCTCAGAGTCCTCCCAGGAACTGCAATTGCAAAATCATTTAGGTCTCTCAGTTTTCTTATGACAAAAAGGACCTCACACGAGTCTCTGCCTGCCACCAACCTGGCCATCCTGCCTTATTTTCCATCCCAGAAAAACACATTTTCTTAGCCTTGATAAACACAGCTCCCCAGCTCCCGTGTTCTGGTATACCATTTTGTCTGTTTGATTAACAACGCTTATAGGATTGATACATTTCACTGTTTGTTGGGCAGCCCTGGCCAACTGGATTAGTGTTTTTGTAAGTTTATGTTGTGTGTGAGATTTAACCAAACTTTCATTTCCAGCTAGTTGATCACAAATGGTAGATTTTGGAGATGATTTTTTTTATGCATTTTAGAACTCTAATCAAGTGGGTAGTGGATGTGGAGGTGGTTTATGTGAAAAAATGAATCTATATTCTCTTATATCCAAACTAACATGTGGTTTCTTATGAACTTCAATCACGTTGATGCATGTGCAGGTTCCTGCAGTTTATTGGTGGTACAGGACAGCAAGCCATGCAGCAGAGCTAACAGCAGGATACTATAACCCAACAAACCAGGACGGATATTCTCCAGTTTTTGAGGTTTTGAAGAAACACTCGGTGATAATGAAGTTTGTCTGCTCAGGATTGCAAGTTTCAGGTTTTGAGAAGGATGAAGCACTTGTTGATCCAGAAGGCTTGAGTTGGCAGGTGATGTTGTTTGTGGGATCCCTTATCTTGGTTTATTCCTCAGGCTATTTACTATCTTGGATATTCTTTGCAACTTCTGGCTCATGTTCATGAACTGCTGTAGTTACTTCTATGTGTTCGAAGGAGTTGATGAACTGTCATTTGTTCCCACAGGTTCTGAATTCTGCCTGGGACCGAGGATTGACAGTGGCTGGTGTAAATATGCTTGCCTGTTATGACAGAGAAGGGTATAGGAGAGTGGTTGAGATGGCAAAGCCAAAGAATGATCCCGACCACCATCACTTTTCATTTTTTGTGTATCAACAGCCATCAGCTTTAGCTCAAGGAACAATTTGCTTTCCAGAGTTGGATTACTTTATCAAATGCATGCATGGTGAGAAAAGTAAAGCTATTACTGTTGCTTAAAAATTTAGTCAATGGGTGGTCAGACAGTCCATTGCAAAAAAGTTGCTTCTCTTAATCTTCTGCCTACATCCATGTAATTTGATTCCTGTATGGAAGAAGATCTTGCGTGTCTTGAAAGCTAATGAGGTTCAATCTCTCTTGATTTGTCAGTAACTGAATCATTTTTTTTGCGAAACAGCACCACATTGCTTTGTAATTAATTAAGAGAATTGTAAGTCTTTAATATGAAGAACATCGCTCACATCATGTCAATTTTTACTTAAAGTTCATGTGGTGATTTTTATTTGTTCATTTATTTTTTCCAGCCCTTTGTAATGTTAAATCCTAATTCAATATCTGCAGGTGAGATAACGGGTGATCTAGTATCCTGACAAGGTGCGGATTTTTCTCTTTGGTAAATGGGTGAGCACAGCAGCTAGTTTCAACTGCAGGCTGTAGGTCAGATGATGGTAGTATGCAGGGCATAAAAGCATAACTGCGGTTCCAAGAGCAGAATTCTGTAAGATTCCTTCGAAGTCTTTGTAAATTATGCTATCTTGGTCTGCATGTGAAAGCAGGACATGTTCACTTAGGCGGGCATGAGGATAATCTTAATTTAAGATTTTGCATTTTGTTCATGGAATCAGAAATGCTAGTAATGAGATCCCCAAAGTTCATCATCACTGTATTTTTTATGCTACGATTCCCTTTTTTTTTTTTTTAAATTACTGTTTTCCCCTCCATAACTTTGATTCCTGTGTGATTAATACGGCTATAAATCCACGGTAAAATTTAGAAGAAAATGATAAATAAAACAAAAGAAAAAAGAGTTCGATAAATGAACTTGATTTGAATTAGAATATAACAATATAGAGTTCTGCTTTTGAAATTCCAGTAGTTTGAAAATATTTGGTGCACGAGAAGTGAAACTGGAGCTGTTATTGTACGCTTTGCAAGTTTTAACTTTATAAAATTAGATGAAAAGAAAAGAAAGAATGCCTCTTCTGCCTAAAAACCCTGAGTAGCGTAAGAGAAGAGCTGGTCTTGGATGCTGTCATTCTTCCTTCCTCTTAACAGCTTGAGGTGGCTCTCTATCTTGAGTCCGAGCTAGGCTACTCGTGAGTTCAAATGTCGTATGTCGTGACAGCTCCAGTTCAAAGTTCTCAAAAATATTTTTTTAACACCACTTTAAAATATATATATATATATATAATGTAAATTTAAATTGTAGAATGATAAGTAAATTTTTGTGGCCGATTATATATTGGCAATTCAAACTAAAAATTTAAAGTAAATTATATTAAAATTTAAAAAAAATCAAAGTGATTTAAATAGAATTAAAAAATAGATAGTATGAATTAAGAAATTAATGATATGAAAAAATAAAATATTTCAAATATAACTTTCTAATATAAAGAGGAAATCACTGAATGATAAAAAGTATATAAAAATATGGTGATAATTTAGTTATTCTCATCACATTAGGTTTTTGATCAATAAAGGTTAAACGAAAGAAGGAAGCACACAATGTAACTCTAAAAAACTCAAAAACTCAAGAATTTTCCCCGTTCTTCAAACATTTCTTATATCTAGTTGATTTAGTTTGATATTTAACATGTTATACCAGTCATTTTCATTGGCAATTTACTCGTATCTAATTATACCTTTTAATTCCGTAAGGGAAACTAATTTAACTTTATATATATTTTTAATAGATTTTAATTTTAATTTCAAACACATTATTTTTTTCTAGATAAATTATTGAGCTTATTATATATAATTGAAAATCTTAAGATGTTTAGTTTTTAACCCAACTTGAATTACAATAAAATTTTACTTGTAGCTCTAAATAGTACATGAATATTTAGTTTAACAAATTTAATAATATTTATCTAGCAACTTAAGTTACAATAAGATATTTAATACATGAATGTTTAGTTTCTAACCCAACTTGAATGTTTTGTTGGTATATTAGTTGGTTATGCTTAGCCGTGTGTTTGGAAAAATATTTAAAATAGTATGTTATAAAATTAAATAAATATTTATTTAAAATTAAATTTTTAAATATTTTTATGTAATAATATCAAAAATAAATTTTAAAAACTAGAAAAATTATTATTTTAATATATTTATATAAAAAGATACTTGAAGAACCAACTATCTCCCTTCTGAACAACCACTTAGCAATGCATCTACCCGCTTTTCTGGAGAATTGTGCTCGACGTCACAAAGAAACTAGCAACATTTTTGTAGGGGCTAAAAAAAAAAGAGTCCCTGCAAATGGCATGCAATTATTAAGGTTAAACTATATATTTAGCTCCCAATATATATTCAATAAAGTTTCACTTTGGTCCCTGAAATTAAGTTAAAATTTCTTAACACTCTTTTTTTCTAAAGTTTAAATAAGAAGACGCCTGCCTTTTGCGACTTTATCCTTCATGTTTTTCCTGATATTTCCTTTTGTTTTCTCCAGAATCTCGTGTATGTGATAGCTCGTGTTTCACAACAATTCTTGAAATTAAGTGGGAAATGCACTAAAAAGTAAATGAATTGAAACACTGCTTCTGTCATTGGTTGCAGCTGGCTACTATTTAATAATAATAATAATAATAATAAAAAGGTTCACTTTGAACTTCTTGAAAATCTACGAGTTTAATACTGATCAACTTGGATGCGGCAGAACTCTCAAGACTTTTAGGGAATTATAAAATAGCTAGCCATTGCCTACAATTGTCAATATTAATTATAAAAATACTAGAAAAAAACTAAAAGATATAGAAAAAAGGAAAGTGCTTTGCATTGTTAACTAGACACTTGTGATTTTTATTACACTATTCATATAGAACAACTTATTTTTTCTTTTTTTTTTTGTATTTTCTTCATTCTAAATTGTATTAGCATAGTTCTACGTATTCTTCTTTTTCATGCTCTCACATATGCACAATGTCGATGAATATTTCGACAATAAATTTAAAGTTGATGTTATAGAATAGAATTTTAGACTGTGATTAAAAAAAAGTTAAGAGATCAATGATCGAATTTAACCAGAAAAATCCCTTTTTATTGTGGAATACAAAATCAATCTAGTCCCTAAAGTCTAAATCTATGTATTTGCATGGCCCCAATTGTTTTATCTTTTTATATCTCAGCCCTAAGTTTTTTCTTCTTCACATTTCTCTCTAAATAATGAGAGAGAGAGAAAAAGAAAATTATCAAAAAAGATTAAGGAGAAAGAAAGTGCTCTATCCATGTTGGAAAGAACATTAGATTGGGTCCCTGAGTTTTTTAAATCCTTTAAATTTAGTTTTAAAAGTAATTAGATGATGTTTTGGAGTTGAAAATGAATTTATTAATGTTTCTAAGATGTTTTAAGATGAAATCAAGTTGAAAAACAGGTTTTTGATAATTGAAAACTTGAAGCTTGAATTTTTAATTACCATTGTTAATCAAAAAATTATTCAACATGTGATAAGTTGTGGATTAAAGAAAAACTAGAGCAAACAATGAGTGCCATGCTAAGCATTTTTACTTTTAGCTAGGCGCGTGGGCTTGGTTTGCCAACCTATAACCATTAGTTTTTTGTTTTTATTTTTCATTTAATTTTTATATAAGTTTTAAGTAATACATTATCTCCTATTTTCTTAATTTATTTAAAAAATAGTAGTTAATTTTTTTTTAATCTAATAACACTTTAAATATATTATTCTAATTTATCTTTAATTTTTTTCCTCTTATAGTCTATATGAATAAATTATATTTGCTTGATTTATTTATAAAAAACAAAAATAATTCATTCTCAACAATTAGATTTAATCTCTAAGATAACATGAACAAAAATATATAAAATAAAAAAGACAATCAAAGTAAATTATTTGCATTTGAATCTATCTTTTAATTTACTAGAAAAATCAACTTCCCGCTTCAATATTTAATTAGTGCTAACACTTTTACTTATTTATCAGTTCATGTAATTTTTTTAAATTTATTTCAATAAGAATAAAATATTTATTTTATTATTTTTTACTGCAGATTATTTATATAATTTTCTATAATTTATTATTTTTATATCTATTCATACAAGTTCTTAAAAATGATCTATTCATGATCTTTTTATTTTTTTTATTATTAAAACTTACTTTCAAAGCCATAATAAAAACATGATTTTGTAAAAAAATATATTTGGTTTTTTTAACTCAAGTTATTAAAACTTTGATGAGTATTTTTTTTAATTGCTATTATTTTTTATTACAAGAAATGGTAGTATATTAGTGAGAGGAGGGCTTCTTTCTCCCACCATAATTTCATCATCTTTATCCTTTTAATCACATCATCTTCGTCCTCCTTCTCTCACTTTTCTGCATATCTACCACCACCATTTCTATACATTTTTAAAACCTTAATATCAACCAACAACATATATATATATAAACACAAACATAACATCTATGATGAGAATATTCTTCTTAATACCATACATAAACACTATTATTATTATCATTATCAAAATCATTAGGATCTTCATCAATGCCACACATAAAAAAAGAATCATTGTCTCTATCGTTTTGAATTTAAAATCCCTTAAAATCAACATTAAAAACTTGTCGTAACAATACGTCGTCTATGTGCAACGTATGGTTAGTGCCACTATTTTTTTATGTAGGAGTTGCTCCCAACAAAATTCATTAATTATATATCCTGCAAATTAACAATTAACCTAAAATCAAATAAAGTTTAAACAGAGCTAATTAAAGATTAAAAAACAGTGTTTAAAACATCACGTGAATAGTAAATAGCTTACATAAAACTTGGGGTTTTTTTTAGGGTTTTGTTCATACCAGCTCGGTATTAAAAAAAATATTAATTTTAGGAACTTGATAGGGGTTTTGTTCGGATATTAAAAAACGGCACCAGACATGGCTTTCAACATGTACAAACAATTATTTAGAGTTAAGGTTTGTTATCCTTTGACTTTTGCTCATTCCTAGAAGAGAAGAGAAGATTTCAAGACACAAAATAATTGTCGAGTGTTTTGGTCTTTAATAGTTATATTATATGTAAAATTTAAATTTTATTTTAAGGTGTAATTTTAAAAAAATTAAAGCAAAATATCATCACCATTAAATATTAAAAAGATCAGGGTAATTTTCCCTCCAATTAACTATGGTGTTAAGTAAATAAGACATGTTATTGTGAAATATGTATATATATATATATATAATGAGAGAAGACAACTTGACATATATATAAATTTAATCATCATTTTTCTTGTAAATATTTATTTTAATGTCTATATCAATCACGGAAGCATGCTGGAACATGCTAGCTATGATTGACAGTAAATGTTGCTGCGACTGTCAGGGAACGGTTGTAGTAAGCGACTATCAATTAAGGACGCGTCTGGTCACTGGTGACAAGAAAGGATTCTCCAGAGAAAAGAGAGAGAAAAACAACCCCTCTTTCTATCCGTCTCCCTTGTTATAAAATGATTCGGTCTCCATTGACGATTTGCTCTCCTCTCTCTGCAAGAGAGTCCAGCTCTGGTGTTGAAGTCAATAGTCATATAAGTACTAGTAGCATGTGCCTTCTTCACATATAATAAATGTGAGGTATCCTTGGTGGGTTCATATTCTAAGTGTAGTTACTCTCATTACTGTTGTTCTACTCATAATTTCAAGCAAGAAGCCTCCCATACACGCGCCATGTTTTGTGTCTCTTCTCCAAATGCAGAAGAAGCTTTGAAGAACTCTCTTCCACATGAACGTTTCTCTTGAATTATTCACCTCGACAAAGGTACGTTTCTCTACCAACCATTTACTCTTCCTTCGTTTTAACCGTCCTTTTTAAAGCCACATTAGTTTTTGTCAATGTTAAAATGATTTTTAACAAAGGTTTTTATCCTCTCATCTTTCTCTTTATGGATCATGTGATTTCTTCTTCTCTTCTTGCTTCATCCAAGGCATTGTTTGGTTCATATTTTGGGATTTTGAAGGACACCTTTTTTGCTCTTGTATGGGGTTGGTTTCATACATATAAGTGTACAAAAAGCAAGCAGAGTGTTTCCCAGATTGCAATTTGACGATTTGAACTGAACTTTGATTTGGATTTGGGTCTTTCCTTTTCGATACCCATAGACTTTCTGCTCACTTACTGTTTTAAGATAGCTGGTAACAGTGCAGTGAATCTAGCTTGAGTCATACGTTCATGGCAGTTGTCTTTTTTTCTTCTTCAACCCTTTGACTGCCAATCCAAAAGAGCATACATGATCATCACTACTTTACTCTTCAACCTCTACTGTAACCAAAATTCACTTAAAGGTTGCAGCTTTTTATTTCTCTCTCTTTCCTTCTTTTCTTTTTCCCTTGTTTTTTCCCTTACCTTCCATTCTACTTTCTAGCTAACAGTCTAAACATAAAACTGAGGCTAAGAAGCTTCGGTCTTTTATTGTGAAATGAAACAAAGAAGAAGGAAAAGGGCATCCTGGCTCTCTCTCTCTCAATTCAAAACTGTTTTAGAGATTAAAATATCGAAAGAGCAATTTCCATCTGCCATGGTGTCTCGCTAATCCCAGCAACATTTATCACTTCTCTTGAGTACAAATGTCTCTAAACATGTTACAGAAACGTATTTGATGTTTATGGTTTCAGGAAGAGGGCCTTGTTTGAAGCCTTTTGGATTGTGTCCTTGATCATCTTGAGCTCTTTTGAAAGGTCCATCCCTGACCCTGACAATAGTAAAGTTGTTTCCTATCCAAAGGGATAAAGGGGAACGAGAAGGCCTGCAGCGACAAATGATGATGAGAAGATGGCTAACTTGCTGCTCTAGGGACACAGAGATTAGCCTCGACTTTGATGAACAAGAGAGTAAGATTTTTTATGTTCTTACAGTAGTATTTTTTGGTTGGTAACACTAATAGTACTTAAAAATAAATATTTTGCTCTAATTATTATTATTATTTCTTTGATTGATACAAAGAGTCCCTTATGTGATCGGATCTGCCATCCCCACTGAACGAGACAATGAAGTAACTTCAAGGGGACACCAATGTCATTGGCTATTGGTCCTGTCACTGTTTTTTTTTTAAGGGAAAAAAACCTTCTTTTTCTCCTTTTTATTGGTTTCTGGCTATTTATATGCTTGAATGCATGTATATTTACCTGTCTTATGTTGCACAGTCCTCTTGTGAACCCATACCATCCAGCATTCCACCATTTTTGGTCTCTAGTGACACAGATCGCTATCAAGAGCCTGTCCTCTTATTCTTGATTTGTTCGTGGAAAGAAAAGTTGGTTGAATCTAGTGGTCCATTGGGTCTCGCTCAAATGATTTTCTGTGAAATTTCCTTTTATTGTGGTCCATATAATGGTAACATAGGAAGCTTCTGCTTTGTGATTACGCATCTTTGTTGTCAGTAAAATTTGAAAAGCCCTAATTTGAGAAATCATATTCATAATTCCAATTTAAGTGTAGTTATCTTTCTTAGAAACTCATTCATCCTGTCTAAGCTAAAAATTGTCACCCTACGAGACCACCCAAAAGTTCAAACATTTGTTCCTTCTTTTCTTTCTCAGAACGGCATGCGCAGCAGGCACATGCTACTTGTCGTCTTCTTTTCCTAACGCTTCATCCATATGCTAACATATTTATTATTACAATTGTTATTGATGGACAAAACAGCAGTCTTATAATGCACAGGCATTAACAATATAATTCGCTTGTGGTTCATGGATGAAATGGTCAACATCATCGAGCCACGTAGCTGATGCATCTCTTATTACATACCGACAAATTAAGTTCTGATATATGTGGCTGGTGGAAGCTGAACCTTTGACTTGTAGCTAAGGAAAGATTCAAAATGAGGGACTGTAGCCAATAGTAAAAGCACTTGCATCTGCATGTGCTGAAACCTATATTGTCAAACAATAAAGACAAATTTGGCAACTTACCTGCCCCACTCATTTGCCTAGATCTCAAGGTTTGTTGCTACTAGATCTTTAGAGATTGAGAGAGAAAGAGAGAGAGAGAGAGAGAGATAGAGAGAGACGGTGTATTTTTTTAGCACGCCGCTTGATTTTTAGTACAGCCACTTCTTTGGTGGCGAGTCCAGCTTACAGCATACAATGTAGTGAATAGTTAAGCCCTTTGAGCCATGACAAGATAAAAAATGGAATAGCTTGGCAGAACTAGCTAGTAGCATGTGACTTCTGATAAGAGACTTGACTTTGGTTAAAGCCTGGTATATAAATGTGTCAACCTGATTGATTGAAGCCTTATTTGGATGCTACTATAGTATTATGTGTAAGGAATGATTGAGATTTTGGATCTTAAGATCAATCTTGTCAGTGGAATTTAATTAAGCTAAAAATCTGGGGCATTATATATGCTGATTACATATTTGAACGTATAGAAAATCCCATGGCGAGACATGGATTCGTGTTTTTTTTTGTTTTCTTTTTAAGGAAAAATAATTTTTTATATGGTATTAAATACCGTTTTTATAATACAAATTCAACTTAATAATTAAAATTTTTAAATATAATTTATATTATTTTCTAATATATTTTTTTAAAATAAATATTTTGGGATTAAAACTTATATAAGTCTATAATATTTATTTTATATTTAATTTTTATTAAATAAATATGAAGGATCATATTCGTAATTTTTGGTCATTGAGATATTAATATATATTAAAAAAATTAAATCAATCTAAAATTTCAAGTTTTTAGATAAACAAGTTTTTAGGTAATATTACAAAATATTGTTTATATTTGAAATTTGAATATAATTTTATCCTTTGTACCAAGGAACTCGTATCTCAACAAGAGTTTATCATCTTGTTTGAATCATTAGTTGTCGGATGCATATTAACATGTCCAAATCCATGAAACTTGTACAACACCCATGTTCCAAAAGTGCTGATCTTTAGTGCACTTCGCTTCAGTTCTATGTTTTTCTTATTGATCATGCATTTTAGTGGATAACTACATAGTAAACTGCATCTCAGGGATAATGACGTATAATGGCCTCGAGAGTTGCATTATAAACAACCAGTCTTACGAAAATGAAAGCGGGACAAGCAGAGGAGAGGGTTGTGTAAGCGAATCTCTCGATGATGATGGTTGTTCAAGCTGTTCTTCCAGCAAAGATGCTTTTGGGTCATTTTCATCTAAATGGTTGAGAACGAAGAGGGATGAGCATGGTTCGGATGACTGGGAGGTCGCTAGAGGCCCTCGTCACTTTTGTGCTAAAGAGAAACCATGTTACTCCCTTCAATATTCAGTTGTGGAGACAATGAAAGAGAATTTTGCGAAGCTGTTATTGGGTGAAGATATCACAGGAGGGCGTAATGGCCTCAGCCCTGCGTTGGCATTATCCAATGCTATAACAAATCTCGCAGGTAAAATATATCTCCATTTGTTGAAGCGTTGCCTATTTTGGTTTGCTTGCTTTCTGTAACCCTTTCACTTTACGATTTTATTTCACAATCTTTTTTTTTTTGAATAGGCCATTTAATGTTTGAGCATGCCGTCTTACTCTGTGTTAAAACTGTGAGGTACTAATTCATACTGATTTTCATTCACTGGGGAGATACATATGGAGAAGTGGTAAAATAAGACGTGTCAAAATTTCAATCCATACTGATTTCATTCAATGCGAGTCTTTAAATCAGTGAGGGAAAAAAAGAAGCAATAGTGATGTTTCATGTACACATAAAGAGAGAGATACAATATTAAGTTTATGAGATGAAATAGAAACATGGTTATGTAACTTATGTTGGTGCTGTTGCTCAGGATTAGATGCATGACGTACAAGTGTTCACTTCCGAGTCTGATTTAAATCTTATATTGTGTCGTGAACAATATTCTGTTGAACTTTATCAGATTTTGATTTTTGTTGATATAATCTCGGATCGTGTTTCGTATATTATTTGTTTTTATCATTAATCAACTCTTAAAATGCTTAAAACGTGTTGTAGCGACGGTTTTCGGGGAGCTGTGGAAATTGCAGCCATTGCCTGAAGAAAGGAAGACCAAGTGGCAAAGAGAAATGGACTGGTTGTTGTCCCCTACAAACTACATGGTTGAGTTAGTTCCTGCTAAGCAAAATTGTGCCAATGGTCGAGCGCTAGAGGTACTCTTTGTTTTTGTTGAAATATGAGGAATAAAATACTATGTTTTGTATTATTTGGTGAGATATATAATTAATCTCCTGATATTGAAGCAGATAATGACACCAAAAGCCCGTGCAGATATCCATGTGAATCTTCCAGCACTTCAAAAGTTGGACTCTATGCTTGTTGTAGGCCATCTCATCATTCTTAAAATTGAGATTTATTTGCAGAGAGATTGTTCTTGTCAAGTGCATTGAATTTTCAAATTTAAACAGGACACGCTGGATTCAATGGTGAATACTGAATTTTGGTACTCAGAAGTAGGCAGCCGGGCAGAAGGCAGAACCAAGACCGCAAAGGAGAGCAAGAGATGCTGGCTCCCACTGCCACAAGTACCAACAAATGGGCTTTCTGACTCGGGAAGAACGAAACTGCTCAATCAGAGCAAGGTGGTCTATCAAGTATTCAAGGCTGCCAAATCCATCAACGAAACTATTTTGCTTGAAATGCCTTTGCCAACCATTATTAAGGATGCACTACCAAAGGTGAGATTGGTCTCTATGTCGTCAAAAGTGATACTTAAGCTTGTAGAAAGCTATAGTTGGTGGAAATTAAAAATAGCTCCTATCCAAGTTTAATTTCAGGTCATTTTAGCTGAAGAGAACCTGCCACTGTCACTAAATCTTGGATTGCCTGTCATATAACCGATTAAGGCATTTATTTGTTAATTATTTTTGGTATTTAAACCATGCCATGAATGGCTTGGAGACCTGAAATAGAAGTGAAAAAAATATAGCAATTTGGGACATCTGTTTTGAGCTAGTCAACTGTCAACCTATGACAAATAGTTTGTTCGGGCATGGTTCTGGTTTAGCACTGTGACGGATGAATTTGACAATATGAATGATGCCATCCTTGTTTGCTATAACTTCAGTTGTCCTTCTTACAGTCTGGAAAGGCAAACCTTGGTGAGGAACTGTACAAGTTGTTGACTGCAGAGCCAAACACAGCTGAGGAAATGCTCGATTCTCTTAATTTACAATCAGAACACGGTGCTCTTGAAGCCATCAACAAGCTGGAAGCTGCCGTTTTTGCATGGAAAGATAGAATGACTGCACAAGTCGGTGGTAAATCTTCTGTTCTAACATCATGGTCCTTTGTTAAGGACCCAGTGTCAGAGTTTGAAAAGATGGAGTCACTGTTGGACAGAACAGAATCCCTTCTACAGCAGCTAAAGAGCAGATATCCAAATCTTCCTCGAACATTTCTAGATTCTACAAAAATCCAATTCGGCAAGGTGAGCTCCAGTTTAGACCTTTGATTAGAACGTGCACTGTTTCCTGAAAATAATGTGTATGAATGTGGTTGCTAATTCTGCAGGACGTGGGACATGCAATCTTGGAAGCATATTCACGGGTTCTTGGAAACTTGGCATTCAGCATACTGTCTAGGATAGCAGACATTATGCAAGAAGATTCGTTGACCAATCCCAGTTCTCCTGCGGCTACACGTTGCTTTCCAGGAATAAATTCATCAGGATATGTTGAGTTGAGACTCCGGCCATGTCCTACATGTCCGACACTCACTCATCGAATCAGATGAATAAGGTGGATGTGAAGCATCGAAAATCCAATGCTAGTCATATTTCTGATCAGGAACTCTCTTGTAGCGAAGCCAGGACAAGCTCGGTAATTGCAACACCTAGTCGAAGTCGAGTATGGTGCATTGGTGGAGGTGCTTGTAGAAGTCTGTCCCCTACAAATTCTCCAAAAATTTAAAAAAAGGAAAGAAAGCTTTGGTATTTATATGCAGGTTTCTGTAAATTGTGTTGCTATAATATTCACTGAGATAGCATGAGAGATGTTTGATTCTCCCTCATGCATTAACATAATTAATCATATGAATAAATCAGTGTTGGTTTGGCAGTCATGAGTGTACTCTTGTCGAAGAACATGAATTGCCAGGGAAAACTGTGGCGAATAATCTAGGTCTAGCTAAATTGATCAATCTAGTTATAGTTTAACTTAAGCGCAAGTCGACCCCCTTCCGTTTTTTTGTTCTTATTATTCTCTCTTTTCTTGTGAAGATCAAGACCTGGACTTACTCAAGAAATTAATTAATATACATAATTTCATTCCGAACCTGGTTTGTTCCCAGCGTAGTTCATCATCCTAAAATATTTGAATATTTTCCTGGCTAGGAGCCCTTTCCTTTTTATTTCTTTGGTTATGTGTTTACGGATTTTTTTTAATTAATTTTTTCTAATAATTTTAGTTGGTTGGTATTAAAAATATATTTAAAAAAAATAATAACATATTTTTAAATAAAAACACTTTAAAAAATAATTGGAGAAAATGTGATATTAGTTTTATTGCCGTGCTACACATTATTAACAAGACATCAACAAGATAGATACATATAATAACAAAAATAATACAATAAATTCTGATAGACTAATTATTTAAAAGAACTCAGTCATTATTTTTTAAAAATCAAATATAACAATTAAAATAAACATATTTTGAAATTAATAAGATAAGTTGTTTTTATTAACAAACCCGACATCCGAAAAAACTGAGACCTTGCATTGCATTTGTATGATGTCATGCCAGCATCCCATGCTTCGATATGAATTCATAATTTATGTCTGAAAACATTTTGCGAAAAGGAACCGAGTAGGAATGTTTGCAAATTCAAAGGACTGAAATAATGGGAAAAATAAAATCAAAGAAAACCTCTGCGTAATCCACGTGTCTAAGGCAGTCCATTAAATGCACCGTCGAGATGGCCTGTTAATTGACCAAAAAGCCATAATTCATCATAAAACCAAACAAAAAAGAGGGAGAACAAAAAGGTAAAAAAGGATAGCTTATTTTAAAAAAAGATTCAGGTAAAATAACCAATCATATTGAAAAAAAAAATTAACCTTTGCTTTTGATTCAAAAGAATTTTAAAAAAAAATTAATTTTTTTTTATTATTTCAATATATTTTTAAATAAAAATACTTGAAAAAAACAGTTGATATCTAATTATATAATTAGATAAAATAAAGCTACAGGTATCTGTTTATGACCCCACAGCCACTGTACAATTGTGTCATGTACACCAATAAAGCAACAGCAAAATAATATATATATATATATATTTCTTCTTAATTGTTAATTACTAGATTGTGAGCAGTCCAAATTGAAATTTAAGTTATTAATGATTGTGTCATAATTTATCTATAAATATTTTGGTAAAAATAAAACTATCTTAAAAAAATAATACTGTTTTTCCCTACTAATTTCTTGATATTGTGTAGTATAGTTTTAAGATCCTAATTTAGGTTTTTTAAACCTATTTTCAAAAAACATTAAAGCTCTTAAATTAAAATAAATAAATTACACATTTTCAAATTAGTAGTCACTCAAATTTTATAATTTTAACTAGAAGCACTTACATGATAATTTGATATTATATCATGAAAGACATTTATTAATTAGTATTGATCTTGAACTTATTGTTTTGAAATCATGAAAAAAACCCGACATTATTTGAGAAACCGATTATTTCAGGGGATTATATCTGATTAATTTATAAAAATTTTCTTCAATTTCCAAACATAAAATGCTTCAGAAAAAAAATAATCCAAACAAGCAGTAATTTGTTTTGTAGAAAATAAAACTAGAATACTGTGAATAAAAAGTACCGAAAATTTGAGAATTAAAAAAAAAATCCAGCCCGTACACCAACATATTTAATGAGAAAGGCCAGCCCAGTAAAACTAAATGGGCCGGAACCAACCCATCGGGCCATTCAGCTTCGTTATCATGTCTGGACATGGCTAATCTAGTCTATTTTATGGTGATGGACTACATACGAGTACGCGCTGGTTCGTATTTTTTCTATGTGGAAAAAATAATTCCCGGATTCTGCAAGTGAGTCTTGAAAAATTAATTAATTAATTAAATTAGAATCCTGACGTGTGCTTAACAAGTTGATTTTATTTTAATTTATTTTTAAAAAATAAATAGCAATAATAAATAAAAAAACGAAAAAAACATGATATCATGAAAGAAAAAACGCTGAAGGTATTTGATTGAGTAAAACAAAATCAGGATTTAGCAAATTCAAGGTGACATAATAAGTATATAAGTTGGATAACATCACGTGAGCCGACTTGAATTTTATACAACATTTAAATTGTTATGATTATCATTATTAATTTTACTGTTATTAATATTATAGTTATTATCGTTATTATTATCATAATTATTAATTAATGTTGTTGTTATTATTATTATTATTATTATGATCATTGTTTTTATTGTTATGAACAAATTATAAATTTAATTTGAATAATAAAATTAAAAATCATAAATTTTTTAGCAAAAATAAAAAATAAAAAAGAATCAAATTAAAATTATTATTGTTCTTATTGAGAAAAAAAATTATATATTTGATTTGAAGGATAAAATTAAAAATCATAACAATTTTAGTAAAATAAAAAATAAATGACTAAATAAAAAATACAAATTAAAATTTAATGATTAAAATAAAAATAAACGAAACTAAAAAAAAAGAAGATAAAATTCAAAAATTAAAACTAAAATAACTAAATTTAAAATGCGTGTTTTTTTAATTTTTTAAAAAATAATTAAATAATAAATTATATTATTATTTTCTTACCGTTTGCAATTACAAAAAAACCCAAGTTAAAAGATGTCAAGGCCCCTATTTCAATGACTCAAACTCTCCGACCCAGAGTTATATTTGTAATTTTATTATATATTAAAAGGAAAAGTTCAAAACACCCATGCCCTCCAACTTTATTTTAGCTGGTAATTTTATTGTTCATTAAAATAATAAATAAAACAATCTAAAATAAATATATAATGAACAATGTCACGCGTTAAAAAAAAACAAAAATAATCCTAGTTAGAAGACATATAATTTATTTTTTGCTCACTTTACTCTATTACAGTAAATAGTGAGAGTTTGGCTTCTCTTTTAGCATTTTTTTTATACATCAGCATCAGCTGGCCTCAACTGCCGGCTCCTCTTTCACCAGCCGCCGTAACATCCGCCGTCTCTCCAAACATGGGAGTCCCAAGATTCACACGGCCCAAAAGACCGGCAACCGATTCACCGAGTCCTTATCTCTACGTAGCCAACTGTGGACCAGCGGTTGGGATTTCTTATGACACAATTGCTTCCGTGTTTAACACCTTTGGAGAGGTGAAAGGAATTTACGCAGCAGATGAAAGCGGAACACGTGTTATAGTTTCTTATTCCGAAGCTAATTCTGCCCAACAAGCTCTTACTGCACTGAATGGGAAACCTTGTGCTGATCTTGGTGGCAGGTCTTTGCATATTCGGTATTCAGTTATTCAACCAAACTGTGGGGCTGAGAGCCAGCAGGTTAATGAACACGTTCCTGTTTCACTGCTGGCTTCGGAGGTTAATATTCCTGGGCTTTATTTGGTTCATGATTTTCTCAGTCCTCAGGAAGAAGAGGTCAGCCATGTTTCTGCCTTTTAGCATTTCAGGCGGGCGTGGATGCCTTTCTGAAGCAAAACTCTTATTTTTTATTTGTGGGGTGTGTTTGCATGCATTTTTTTATTAGAGCTTGGTGTATAATTTGTGTTTTTCAGGAGTTACTGGCAGCAGTTGATGAAAGGCCTTGGATAAGTCTATCTAAAAGGAGGGTGCAGCATTATGGATATGAATTTTGTTACGGAGTAAGTATACACTGCTGAACTTGATCAAACCCATTGTTATACTCTTAATGATTCTTTGACAGCAGAAATGGCTAATTTACAATGCTTTGAGTATAGCTGTCATATATGTTGTGAAGATATCAACTAGATGGACTTGAGGTCTGGAAACTTTGTTGATATATTTAGCTTGTTAGTTGCTTTGATTTCTAAAGGTGGGAAATTTTCTGAATATTATCTGTTGACGTAGTACTACTGCTCCGGGAGCCTCTCAGTAACCATATTGTATTTTCAGAGCAGAATTTTGTAATCTTTAGGTTTCTCAGTTCTTACCATCAAGGATTGGTGTATTCTGATTGACCCAACAACCATTTTATTGACTTTTCGCAAAGAAAGATTAAAGAAATATGCATGCATGGGAAAGCACATCTGCCTCAATAAAGTTCCTAGGTGTTCTTCTATGGTTCAAATAGCTGTAACAGACTCAAGATGTTAAGATTTGTCGGTGCTTGTTAATTTGCATGGGTGATTCTTAAATAGCTCCCAGCTAATACTTTTCCTGTGAATCTTATATTAGCAAGATACCAATAGTAGTAAATCTGAATTGTAAGGACCTTAGGAAATTCTAGGATGCTATGCCTTGTCCATCTCTTAGACATCTATAATTTGTTGTTACTAAAGGTGGCTGCTTGGTTATGAATTAAATGTGAGAGTGCTAAGAACTTACCAAATCTTTTCCTGTTCTGGTACAGACAAGGAACGTTGATACAAAACTGCATTTGGGCGAACTTCCATCATTTGTTTCTTCGATACTTGAAAGGATTTCATTGTTTCCTGGCCTTAACAGTTCTGCAAGCATACTCTTGGACCAACTCACAGTATGTAGTACTTTTCCCACTAACCATTTATTTTAGTTGTGATCCTGTGTAATCTTATGCATGACTGCTATGTTATCTTATCTTATGTAATAGAGGTGGCAACTCTGCATATTAAACTGAATGTGGAGTAGTACGTATGGCTCAATGGCTAGGGCACTTGCATTTAATTTATGCTTTGCTTAATTATTTATTAATTTTTTGATGATCAGTGATAATTTACAGGTAAATGAGTACCCACCTGGGGTGGGCTTGTCTCCACACATAGACACCCATTCTGCATTCGAGGGATTGATTTTTAGCCTTTCATTAGCAGGGCCTTGCATCATGGAGTTCAGGAGATATTTGGATGGTTCATGGGTTCCTGATGCTGCCTCTAGTGCTTATACAAAGGTGGAAAATGTTGACAACTGCTCAAATCTAGTTAGGAGGTCTCTTTATCTTCCTCCTCGGTCCATTCTTCTGTTATCTGGGGAAGCACGCTATGCTTGGCAACATTACATTCCACACCATAAGGTAAATCATGTTGTTGATCATGGATGGAAATTAGTCTTGTGTTGCAAATTGCTCTTTATGAAGTTCAAGCATTTCCTTTTCCAATGAATTTGGGATTAATGCTACCATCCACCAATGATAACAGTTGTTATCAATGGAAACGTTCTGATTTACAGATAGTTTCATTTTTATTTATTTATTTTTTTGTTTCAAATGGCAGTACAATTTTGTTATGGATAGCAGCATCCTCCCTCTGCAACTTTCTTTGGAATGATATGATATTGTGTCTTTATTTGATGTGATAGAGTTTTCTCTCTCCTTGCCCCCTTTCTCTGTGTGCTCTAGCATTGAATTTCCTCATCCCTAAATACAAGGTTATATAATAATCGCATTGCAGGTTGACATGGTGAATCAAAGTGTGATCAGAAGGGGTGCAAGAAGGGTATCATTTACATTTCGTAAGGTGTGTGACTTTATTGTTTCTCCTTGTTCTACTTTTTTTACTGCATTGATTTTCAACAAAAATGTTCTTTTGATATGAGTGCAATGAATAACTTTACATACCTTTTCTGGAAACAGTCATTCAGTTCATAGTTAGATATTCCAAAGCCCACTGTACCATTTTAGCTATCACTATCATGAATATATTATTTAAATTCTTGTTTCTCTAAAGGGTTGCTTCTATTATCTGAAGGTCTAAATGATGGAAACAAAACACAGTCACTACTTTTATCCATTTGCTATATAGTTTTTTAAGCCGCGTGTTGACCTAAACAATGGAGGCATCATTGTTGATGTTAATGAAGACAAGGGTGGAGCTTCTAAAAACAAATGCTCATATATCATATTATGAGCACAGTACAAAGATAACTAAGAAAAGGCACACCTAAAAGAAAAAAAAAGTCTCTCTACCTAACTTGTCCTTTTCTCATATGGAGGATCCTGCACTCATATTTTTTAGCACATAGCAGAAGAGTCCAAGCATGGCTATGTATTCAGGACTAGTGTTTTAGGTTGGTTGCTAATGTTCAAATTCTTAAGTCAGTATCAACTTGCAAGAGTTAACTGGTTAAAAAGAAAATCTGCCCTTGTAGTTAAATAAATATTTGATATTACTAGTGAAAACTTGCTGTATGGTTAATTTTGCCTCTAGCTTCAAGTTAGAAATTGCAGTTCTTGGCACTATGGTTAAATATTGATGCAGTAGCAGGAGATTGACTAGAAGCTTTTGAAATTAAGTTTATTTTAAAGAAATTATGTTCATTTAATTAGGTAGGTGTCATTGATTAGGATGTGACTTTTTAAAATATTTTCTCAGAGGTTAAGTTGTCGTTACTTGGTGACCTAGAAGTTTTTCTTAGAAGACTAGTGAATCATTTTAGTGAATCATTTTCCTACAAGGACTAGGACTGAGGGCCACGTTACAAGCAAACCTTTGTTTCTCATTATAGAAATCTTCTTGAACCTTAAACCTTACCATCTTGTTCAAACCTCAATTTTGTTCAAGTTCCATACATAGTATTTCTGCTGTTTGTTTGACATTGTTTTCTTCCCCCACTCTATGTCAACTAGTGAAGACAACTGTTATAAAATATTTTAAAACTTCACATTCTAATCACATGACTACCACCATATTTAATAAACATAATTTCTGAGCTAAAATAACACTAATTTGATTAATATTAGAGAAAGCTTCTGCTTAGATCTTTTTCCTAAACAGCTCTATTGTTTGTATTCAAGTTACTAGTTCAATCCCCCACTTGACAACTTTCTTGTTATCTTTCAAAGTCTCGCCAAGAAAAAACTCTGCAACTTGCTTCAATCAAGACCTTTATTGGAATGATATGACATACTGTACATAAAAGGTGAGATGTTATTGGCCTATATGATATTCAAAGTTCAACCAAGGAGATATAACCTTAATTCAGGAATGGCTTCTTGGTGTAGGAAGAGACAACCAACATTTTTCTTATCGACTACTAGCACAAAGAATGAGTAGCGGCAGTGGTGCCATCGGAAAGTACATGTTTAATGCAACTTTTAAAGGATCTTCATCAATCTGGTGGTTATGTAATCCCTCTACATTGCACATAACAATAAGTCAACTATTTGTTTGGCTGAAAATCTTACATTTCATGCAAAAGCAAAGGATATAGAAGTGCATTAAACCTGTTTGAGCTGGTAGGTAGTACAAGGAGAGTTAGATCTACAATAATTTGCCACAAGAACAAAGTGGCTGGTAAATTCACTGAAGGACACAATAGTAAGCAACAAGCTTGCTGAGTTTGGATCATGGCTCAGAATTACAATGAGAAAATCGTTTTTGAAGGGGTGTGTTGAGGATCAAGAACAAACCCTTGGTTGAAGAAGCTGCGTTAAAGCTAGCTAGCAATAATTAATTATGAAACCAAGGTCTGGTCCATTATATATAAGAGTTAATTTAAAAAAATATTTATCGACCAGCTTTCTCATTATGTAGCTGTACTTCAAAAGAAGTTGCTCCCAGCCATAAGGGAAGTCTTCTCCAATGGTAATAAAAACTTCTTTTTATTTCAGCGTGCAGCTCATTGATATATAGCTTTATACCTTGTAACTGACCTAGAGAATGAACCGAGACTGTGCAGTGTTATAAATAGGATACTTGGGTTCAGTTGTAATGTGTGCTAAAAAATGAGTATAGTACAAGTGAGCACTCCAAAGACAAGAACGTTTATAAGAGTGTAGATCATGGGTTTTGAGTCAAGGGCATCTTGAATTCAAGGAAACCTTTCAGAGTCACCACAGCAGCATTTTTCTGAGAAAAATTTACTTGTTTCTTTTGTTCTTTTAAATGTAAAACTGGTTTGCTTGTTCTTGGAGGCTTGTATTTCTAAACATTTGGTTCTTTAAATATATGTGCTTGTATAGTTGTGCCTGTGCATGACCTAAAAACCAGATAAAAACTGCCATGGGAAATACCTGGAAGGAATATTGAACAAAATGTCGCATCAGGATTGACAAAATGGAGGTGTGATTGTTCAATTTGTTCCGATACTAATGGATTGTAATTCAATTTGTTGTGGTTTTAAATGACTACAAATCAAATTACGGTGGCTTCTGCTTAAGTTTTGTGAAAAGAACTCTTCTTACAACCTGAAAAGGCTCAACTTGCGAGAAAACTGGTTTTCTGACCTTTGGTTTTCTGACCTTGGTTTCCTTGAGAAACAGATTGGAAATGGAACAAGAATTCCTTTTGTCCTTAACGAACAAGTTCAGTGTGTTTGTACTGATAAGCTTTGACCCTGCAGGTACTAAGAGGTCCTTGCCAATGTGAATTTCCACAATACTGTGATTCAGAAAGATAGGAGAAGCTGTTGGGTGCCATTTGAGGTAATCGGCTGAGCTTTTTGACATAGAGTGTGTTATAACAATATTTATGAGCGGGTTATAACAAGACCAAGTCTGAAGAAAAGTCTGCGAAGAAATCCGGAAGCATCTAATATGAAAACTTGGAGTTGTTATAATTAATTTTCTTGCCTTCAAATTGGAGGCAATTGGAAACAATGAAGGAAGCAGAAAGTTGGCGCAAAAAACGGCCATTTAAAGTAGTACGAGTAATTAAAGCTAACACTCATCACCTGTAGGACAAGTAAAGAAACAACTTCCCCGGTGCGTGGCACTCCAACCATTTAAAGGTGTGCTTCTATTGAAACATTGGGTTTTAAATCCTCAATTTTGTATGATAATTTTCTAGTTTATGCCTCCATTAGCATTGGTGAAATTTCGTTGTATTAGTTTTGTTTTCGCTATAGTTCTAGTTTCCCTTGTACTTGCATACACATATCATAATATTTGTTTTTATGTTTTAAAAAAGTTATTTTTTTCTTTACTTTAAATTAATATTTTTTTGGTGTTTTCAAATTATTTTTATGTTCTGTATTAAAAATAATTTTTAAAAAATAAAAAAATATTATTTCAATATATTTATGATAAAAAAATACTCTTAAAACAACCATAATTATATTTCTAAACAGGTATGTCATCCAAGTTGTTACATTACCATCATTGTATCCAAATTATTTATCTCCATGTTTGGTTTGGTTTCCTTCAAATTGTTTATTTCTTTTGGATTGAATATTCTTTTTTAAATAATTGTTTTATGTCTTCATATGTTTATTTTCTACGCATAATCTCCATAACCAAGCAAAATGTTTATTCTACACATTCTAGATAAATGATACATTTAATTACACATAATCTCTATGTAAGAGGAGGTTATGATACAGACAATAAATACATAATCTCTATACACAGACAATAAATACGCACAACCTGCAAAACTTAGACTGCAAGCTTTGTTCAACAAAATCCACACTGATAAAAAACCCAAACAATACTTAAACATTACAAGTGGGGTTATATATTGAACCACAACTACAAGAAGAAGCTTTTGAAGGGTTATTTAGGTGATGAGCTAATTTCCTCCCACTTCATGAGGAAGGTAGTCTCCACAGGCTGTAACTTCAGCACGAGTAGGGATGATCTCATCATAGTCAAGAAAAGGACCAGGAAAGGCATGTAATAGGTCCACAGGGTTCCTCCCGAGCTCTGTTATCAAAATAAACATCACCCATCAGAAGCAAGAACTCATCATCCATGATATCACAAAAAGCCATTGTATTGCCATACATGCCCGCCTGAGGCAACTCAGGTGTGCTGGCTGGGCCATCGGGTTTTCCTGGATTTTTTAGGTATTATTTAGAAATATAGTGTAAACTGTATTTTTAAAAAATTTAAATTGTTATTATTAAAATTTAATACATTTTGGATTGTTTTGATGTATTAATATCAAAAATAATTTTAAAAAAATAAAAAAATTATTAATATATATTTTAATACAAAAAATTAATTGAGAAGCAACCACAACCACGTTATCATATAAGCTAGTAATATATTTTTTTTATATATTTATGTATATTGTTTTATTATTTGTTAGAATATTTTTAGCAAGTAATATAAAATTATTATTGTTGCTTTTCATATGATTCATCACATGATTTAATAAATTCAATTTGCAACAAAATCAAAAAGATTTAAATTAAATTTGATTTAAGATTTATTTATGATTTTAAATTTTAAAAGCTGTTATGCCACGTGTCGCTATTATGGACCAATGAACATCCATCATTCACGTCGCTCCTTCTTTTATTCAGTTCAAAATCAGCCCCCAAGTCCATCACACTCCCTTCCCCTTCAGAAAACCTTGCCCTTAGGATGAGGGTAGTAGAATCTCCTCCCTCATCTTCCCTGTCAACTTCTTCAATTGAAAACAATTTTGTACCTCCATATTTATGGCATGGGCTTCACTTGTCATTGCATTTAAAAAACAGACTCTTCTCCCTCTTGTTCTTCATTGGGGCGAGGTTCAACTTCTGAACTAGTATGTTGGATCGAAAATCTCCCTTTGTCCGGACTGGAACAGAGTTTTTCCTAGTCCCTCGACACATTAGGTTTCCAACTCCCGCAAAATGCCTTTAAATTTCTCCCCTGCAGCCGAGCCAGCCAGCCTATAGGCCGCCACTAAATTTTATGGGTTTAGCATTCTAACCCCAGGTTTAATCTCTTTCTTCAATCGTCCGAGGAAGTAGCTCGGCCTATGAAAACCTGATAACCTTCAAACTTTATTTTACAGGAGCTTAAACTAGGACTTGTAACCCTCCATTGAAGCAGTTTTTTCCGGTTGATAAGAGCCTCCATTGGGTCATTATAAATGGACACCCTAAATCGAATTTATAGTGCCTTAACAAAGGATTCCTAGCCAGCAATGGACACTGTTTATTTCATTTCCTGAAACCACATGATAGCCCACCTTTCCATATGAGAATTCGAGGGAGCCCGGGCCTCCGAGAACTAAACCAATTCAATCAAAGATAATTAAACACTCCTACATTATTCAATTTATACTAACAACTAGGAATTTTAAGTCTTGAAATAAATTTGAAAAGATTTGAATTTAATTTGATTTAAGACTTATTCATGGTTTTATACTTAAAAGATTTATTATTCGCCCCCCGTTTCATAGTTAAAATCAATCCCAGATCCATTTCAGATAAAAATGATAAGATCCTAAACAACAGTGCTGATCAAGGGAAAGGGAAAAAAAACGTCTACATCATAATGTCATTATTTCGTAATGAATATTTGAAATGGCATCAAAGATTTTTAATTTTGACGAATAAATAGCTTTCGCCAGCGCCTTCATGGTGAATGCAAACGGACCGAATCCATAGTGTGAAGGGAAAGTTATTTGCTGGGCTCTAGTGTGAACTGCAGCCATTGAACATGATACTGAAAATCGATAACGCAGGGCTTCTTGGTGATCTGCATCTGACAGTTGCTTTTGCTCATATGGAGGTGGCTTTGCTGCAGAACCAATTCAGGATCCTTCACTGTGAATGATAGAGAGAATGATGGGGCCATCTTTTGATGCAGGGGCAGTGAAGGAGAAGAGTTCTTTTGTAACCCCCTTGTGAGAAGGTAGGAGAAGAGTATATTGAGTTTCGATTTTTTTATTTTTATTTTGGCTTAGCTTTTAGTCTTTAGATTAATGAGAGTTAGTTTCTAGACTGATTATACATATAGTCTTTTATTGCTGTAATTGAATTTATTAAGGTTTCTATAATTCTATTATATTTTTGGATAAAAATGGATTGAAAATTAAAATTGTTGGATCCGAATATCCTATCTAATTTTCCAACCACCTTCAATAATCAAAATTTGGATAATTGACGACACGTTGTGTATCTAAAGTTATTTTCATTTCTTTTTTTTTTAAAAAAAAAAACGTACGTCTTGTCTTACTCGTTTACTTGATTTTTTAAAGAGAAACTAGACATCTTCGCCTGGGTTTTTTATAAATCAGGAGCACAGATCTGACATTTTAAGTATATTAGTGCCTAGCCTCTCATGGCCCTCCCCTGCTTATGAAATTTTTCAAAATCATGCAATTATTCCATATTTTTTGGAAACAAGATTAATTTTTTTTATGAATATACTTCTAAGCTATTTTTTTTTATCGTATATGAGATTAATAGGCACAATATCTTTTATAAAATATATGAAAATAAAATATTTTTTTAATATCAACTTCTTATATTATTTTCTCAAATTAATTACACTTATTTTTTTGTAACTTCTCATAAAGACAATCAAGAAATTTGCTAAAAAGTAGTTCACATATCATAGGACATTTTGACTAAAGAAATACATTTTTTCTCCTAAATTTAAATCACTTAAACTCTTATGTAAGCCTTTTATTTAAAAAATCATGTTGATAAAAAATAAAAAAGTCACGGCTTGGTTAAAAAAAAGAGAAACGAATTGCATGAATGGAAAGAAGGAATTTTGACAGAAAAAAAAACACATTTTTTACCTAGAATTTGAATCATCGAAATTCTTTAAAATATTTTCTTTAAATCACCAAAAAATTAAATAAAGTTTTTTGAGAACGGCTCCATAACACCTTGTGGAGACTATAAATCCAAACTTACCGTGTAGCGTGTGATCGTTATAATTTGAACTGCTTAATTACTGAGTTCAAAATACATCTATGTAAATATGTTCTGAACAGATCTACTCGCACTGACAATTCATTTATGCCGAATGGTGATCAGGTGGTACTACCAGACAGATCTCCTGAAAGAGCACTTCCGTATGATACTGACCCTGTCTGTGAAGTGGTAGCCGCTCGCGATTTTTGAATCTGCCGTATCCTGAAAACATCTCTAGGCAATGGTTGGCTTTGGACGGTAGCCGTTTCATCTTCTTCTTGCCCTACAGTCACGGCATCCATTATGAGATACAAAAGCAATGATGAAGTTCAAACAAGATTTTTTAAATTCGGAGGTGCAAAGCTTGGATGGACTTTTAAAGTCTAAACTCCGATAGATAGCAAGCAACACCTGAATAAATGGTCAAAGCCAAATTGCTATTCAAATATAAAGTTGTAAAATTTCATTTGCTTCAATACATGAAAAGGAGAGAACTTGTAAATTTTTTTGTAGTGCGACAAGTATATCTTTAAGGGCATGTGACACAGTGACAGGCAGGTACATACAGTAAGTAACCACAATGAATGAGAAGGCAATAAGCATAGTTTCAAGGAAGTGTGAATGAAAAAACATAAACATACTGTCTCGGTCCTTCCGTTTCCCAGATTGTCTATCCCGTGTTTTGAAAGATGATGCGCTTGGGACAGGACGTGATCTGCTTGAACCAGAAAGATCACTTGTCGCAGGACCAGAAAGCATTGGAGTTTGGGCTGTCCCTGACTTTCCTGTTTTCCCAACAGGTACGTCACTCTGCAAACAAATTGACAATACAATATCTACATTTGGTGCAGGACCTAGAAACATTCAAGAAAAAAACATTAATAACCATGTATAGCAAATAGATATCAGCAGCAGCAGTAGCTGGAGATTTGGACTCTCCAAATTGACCATGTAAAGTACAAATCTGTATGGCACAAATGTAAATTACAATCAAATAAAATTTGGAGGTTGAAACCTACGAAAAATTCAAGGAGCTATAAATCAGTAGTATAGAGCAACCACCAAGCAAAATAAGCAAGAAATGTTTGCTCACAAGCATCCTAGTTATTCCCATATGGAAGGATCAGATTTCCCAATTTAAAAAAAACAGTAGTGACATTCACAACTGCATGCGTATCATATCAACAAGAATGCAAGCAGTTTTAACTGAAATTTTTAATGCAAAATCTTGGAAATTGAAATTTTTACTAGGATATATAAGGTATTGAAGTCTGAGTAATTACCTTCAACTATGGGCAAGTTTGCTAAAAAAGATATCAATGCAGGTGGTGTTGCTTTCAGCACCTCATCGAATACATTGGGTGCCAATCCAATAGGATTCGACAATGGGTTAGAAGCAGCCTTGAACCCAGACGCTGTTGTGGTAGGTGGAATTCCAGCCTCTATATAAGAACACCACTTAGTATATGCCAAAATCAAAAGTCAAATATACATGATTAAATATGAATGCAAATCTCGTTGTTTGATTTTTAAAAGTGACATCTTACACTTGCTATTATCAACTTGTACATCTCAAACCTATTCCATCTCTTATTTCATTTATCTGGCACATTTAACAACTCTTTACATGATTGAACTGTTCTTATCGGATCAATGGCATGGCCAGATGAGTAGCCAGGAGAGTTTGATAGAAAATGATGCCAGGTGACAAGATGTAGGAAAAAGGAATGTAGATCATAAGTTTGCAGCTGGTATAAGATTTGAATCTGAATTTGTTTGAATGTTTGATGCAATGCCTAATAGTCTAAATAATTCAGCCAATAGGAAGCCTTGAATGACCAAGTCAATTAGATGACACAAGTTGGCCCTGTACTAGGTTTGCTGCCCCTGCCCCAACTCCCCCATAAACAAATTGTTGAGAATTGGGACCGTTGCTGAAGCAAACATTTTCTCCCTATAGTTTCACTTTTCAGATATTTTTATGATGCATAAGAATAATCAACATGTGACAAGTTCTGTAAGTATTGATTCCAGGTGGTTGTCAAGTGGTAGCCATTTTCTCTAACATGGCATGAAAGACAATAATACGATCATTTATTTTGTTAAGCTGCCTAAAAGGCTCAAGTGACCTTAACAGACATCTTATCTGCTGTCCTGTTAATTTGTGGACGCAGGAAAATTTTGTTCAAGCAATTGTAGCAGTTCAATATTAACTTCTATGCCTATTCCAGATTTTTTATTGTATAATACAGAGCCAGAGCTCCCTTGGGATTTGACATTAGTGTATAAATATATGACTCGCAACAAACAAACAACACAAAAGTACAAACCATGAAATTTTTTTTGTATACCTAGCTTTTGCCTTGGGTCATAAATTACTGTTTGCGAGGTATCTGGATAAATTACTTTACCAGATGCATTTGAATTACTTGCCAGACCAGCAGGAATCTTATCTGTATAAATATAAAGCAAAATTAACCCAGTGGAAAAGGCCAGAAAAAGGAGTAACTATGCCAACAGACAAATGAAATTAGTACCTAAATTCGCAGGTCCATTAGAAACAGCAGACTTCTCTGCTTTCTTATTAATATTTTTAGCTAGCCACTGAAGAATCAAAGAAAAGTTTCAGAACCAGCAATACAAACATAGAGAATTGTATCTTGGAAGGCACTAGCATAAAGTTTATAATGTTTCAACACAATTTAAATAGCAATTTCCTAATTAAAAAAAGCATGTATATCATATAAACAAAAAAAAAAGGAAATAAAAGAATAATTTAACAACAGTTAGTAATTCTACTATCATTTAATATCAGTGGCATGCAATGTGTGTTGTCCTCAGAAAGTAAGATATGATATAGGAACATGGACACGGTTTTTTTCTCTGGAATAATACTTTGATGTATAGTCCCGAGGAACAGTACATGCATTTACTTAAAAAACCTCTTTTCATTACTGTTAACAATGTTGCTCTCTTTGTTATCTGAATGAGAACAGGACCAGTATTTGTATATGACAATCTTGTAGAGGACCTATCAGCTGGAATTTATAATGAATAATGTCAGACATCCAGCTCTCTGAGAATTCAAATATTTCTTTAGGGTTTTCTAGTTATGATTTGTTTAAAGGCCTCAAAAGTTAACCTCCCAATTATTACTTGGAAACTTAAATGTGAATACATTGAGAAAGCTTCAACAGAGAACAATCTGAAATTGTCTTCTACCACTGCGGATTTGACATGTTTGAGGACAAGCAATGGTCATTTTCCATCGCAATATTCAGCATCGCAAATAACAAAAAACTTTCAATTGGTACCTCTTGCCGAGCTAAGTGATCCAAATCCTTAGAGGAGCACGGCCAAAGATCCATGAAACTATACCGTGACACAACATCCTGCAATGAACTCTCTAATGCTGATGCTCCATCTTCACCTGTCCTCGAAAGAGCTTCTTTTCTTCTTTGCTCGACCTATACTAATCTACTAATAGTGAGGACTTAAAGCTTGTTAAGGAAAAATCAAATTTTTTGAAGCATGAACAATATCTAAGAAAGATTCCACATCATTTGAGTGAGAATCATATTGCTGGTGAGTAGCCAAGTTATTTTTCACATTTTCTGCTGTTTGGAGTTCAGATTCTCATTCCCATGTGGTTTGGTGGAAAGGTGTGCTCTGACACTCATCGCTCCCACATTATGTCAATTCCCTTCGAATCTTCTTCATTAATAATTTCTCCTCGCCAAAAAACTCAATAGGATGGAATGGCTCAAATCATCAAAAAAAGAAAAGAGCAAGAAGAATTCTAGTAACATTCATCTATCAACTAGGCCACTCAGATTAGAAGGAATGGTCATGCCTCTCAACAACATAAGGTAAACATCAAGTTATTATAGCTCACATAGAGTTGTCTGGTCCATATTTAACTAGTTGGACAACATGCATTTGTGCACATTGGTGTACAAAATGATGCTAGAGAAGCTAGAAGTATTCTGTTGCACTGGTATGAATTAATGCTTCGTATGTGTTTGAAATTTCATTGGCATTATAATCACATAAGCAACTACCAGAGAGGTTAAAATGTTATTTGAATGAGACCATGCATGGAATCCTGCAGAATAAATGTCATCATTCATGAAACCCCTCCATTGGTAAGAACAGGTAGATAGAAGGAATGAGAAATATGAAATGGAAAAGAGGATGTACAAATTCTGGATGGAGGGGAGAGTGAGGAATTTTGGGATTATATGTATCTTGGATGGCATGTGCATGGTAGGAATTAGGAATGTAGCGTGTAGGATATTGCAGGGAAAATAATTTGAAGGTTTCAGAGAGACATCTTTCTATTCTTAGATAATTGGAGAATTATAGATAAAAAGAACAACTCTGACCAAAAAGGAGGCTCGACATTAGCTGTTCTGATTTATCATTGATCATTTTGTGAAACCATATTCATCAGGGCACATACTGTCAGAAGAATAAATAGTAACAGTTCCATTTGTTAAAATGTAAACCAAAAACAAAATATTACCTTCAACATGCTGGCAAGATCACCATATGTTTGCTCAAACTGGATATATCGTTTCCAGACCTGTAGAAGCATTTATGAGAATAAAATACATTTAAGGTACTAAAATGCAGTTTGAAAAAAAAATTTCAAGCCAAGATCGTACTAAAACTTTTGAATGCTTTGATATTTGAACAATGGTCAAAAGGCAATAAAATCCAAGCCATGCCTCTCGCAAACGTTCACATTTTTTCCAAACAATACCTTTATATTCTTGTTCACACAAGTTAATTTGTGAAAAATAATTTTTTAAATGTGACTCGGAGTCAAAAAGTCACCCTATAACAGCCTCAAAAAGAGAAAAAAGAGAGAGCTTAATCTATGACAGAATGATCTATCATGCTTATACAATGTTGTATAAATGAGAGTGAAAACCTCAACAGATTCCTCAGGTGGTAGCGAGCTTAATGCACGCTCAAATAAAGCTCGAATGTTTCTCTCATCATTCAAACGGGACAAGAAATCTGCATATCTGCAACATTCAGGGGAAATTTTGGCATTTGGAGGAACCATATTAGCAGATAAAACAATCATGAACATCTATCTTAGTGCTAGTATTTCCGGCTTTTTTCATAACAGAACATAAAGATGCACCATCCAACTTTGTTCAGGTAACCTGGCTGATCACACGATTTCCTACATCTGCCTCCCAGTAACAACCATAAATATCAAAAGTCATAATTATGGTATCCCACATAAGTAGCAATTTCAGAAGCAAATGTTTCAATAGCGATACGCCCATGGCCATCAGCAAGCATCCTTATCAATGGTAAGCCACACTACCATCCGCAGACAGCAGTAAAAAAAATTGCTGGTCCAAACTAACAAGTATTATTGCATAAAATGGTATTGCTACAGTGATGAATTTGTATGTAAATGAAAACAAAAGATGATGAAAGCAAGAGTTTCTTGCCATTAATGGTAAACTGTTTCTCATTGGACAAGATTCCATGAATTTCCATACCACATATTATACATTTCACTAGATTTCCTCCCATGCAGGTCTCAACATAGGTCTGTGTGTGTATAAAGAACTCACTGATGGATTACCAAATATATGCCAGAACTCAGATTAAAAGAACAGCAGAACTCACTCCAGAATGTACACTGGTTCATGCATGAAGTGTTTCAATCCTGCTTCAAAAATATTGTGCGCAATCTGCAAGAATATACAGCATAAGAATCATCAATTTAGAAAATCTTCCTTGGTTGGCATAAATTAACAGATGCTGCTCATTGCCAATCAATGTAGTTCCATTTTTTCCTTTTCCTTTCTTGCCAAGAGAAATACCTTTGAATCCTTGTCCAGACAAAATGCTATCAAAGCATAAGCAACATAAACATGATAAGAGCAGTCTGGGGATTTCCGAGCATCTAAGAAGTACTTGCGAGCTGCTTCCACTCCTTCATTCCTTCTTAGAAAGCGAATAAACTGCAGCATGAAACACCATATAAACAATCAATAAATCATTCAGAGTAGCACGACTGCATGAGCCATGAAGTATTTTATTAACACAATGACCCAATTATAAGTTTAGGATATGCATGGAATCAGAATTTTCTTTTGAAACCACAAATTAAGCAAAACGACAAACCAACTAACCAAATAAAGAAATAAAAATAAAAAACATGATTACAGTAGTTTTACTAAGAATGCAAGGAACTTAATCTTTTTGAAACTTATGGGAACCTTGCCTGTCACCAGTTTGACAAGTTAATTAACTTTATAACATGATGTGGTTTTACAATTTTGCTCACGCTTGTATGGTAAATGAGGAAATCTTGTGATGCAAAAAGAAAATAGAGCTTTATTTTTTCAGAAAACTCTAACTTCACTGCCTGTGAACTCAAAGACAAGCATGGCTTGGCTAGATGTAAGTGCCATCAACCACATTTGCAAGCTGCCTGACAAGCCAATTCTTAACATCATCAAAAGCCACAACCCTGCCTGCTGGTCATTTCCAATACACTGCACCTCAACATCTTATCTCATTTATGCTTATGTGAACCCTTTCTTATTGTCTGGATTTTCAACATAAGTAGATCAATAGAGAAATCAAATTTATTTGAAAATTCAACACTGCCACAATTTCTTCATACACAACCACTACAAGTAGCCTCCACCATCAGTAATTCATCCACACCACTAACCTGCACCTCAACATTGTCTGGATTTCTTATGTGAACCTTTTCTTATTGTCTGGATTTTCAACATAAGTAGATCAATAGAGAAATCAAATTTATTTGAAAATTCAACACTGCCACAATTTCTTCATACACAACCACTACAAGTAGCCTCCACCATCAGTAATTCATCCACACCACTAGCCATCTAAAATATAAAGTTTAAATCTTCCAAAAAAGTTATGCTATCCCTATGCTCATGTTTGTACATCAATATTCATTAGGTCTCCAAAATGCTATGGCAAACACAACACATTCATAAGACAGAAATCAACAGCAGAGCCTGAGAGTTCCTCACCTGTATATGAGCTAGTGCTGTTCCATTAACACCATCTCCCAATAGGCTTTCGTAGATTTTCCTTGCAGGCTGCATGAAAGCAGAAGCATACTTAAAAAATCAAGGATGAAGACAGGGCCACTTGAAAGAAGAAGAAGAAGAAGAATTTTCATACCTGGATTGCTCCACGAGATTCCTCCAACTCAGCATAAGCATACTTCAGCGTATCTGAATCTGGTTACAAGAATTAAAAATACATAACAGGGAGAGATGCTTCAGTCCAGTCAAAGACAGACAGCAGGAAATAATTGAACTATATGCCTATTTAGACTCCAAGGATAGCATAAATGATAAAGAATATGGTAATATGAAGGTTACTTGGAATTTCAAATACTTTATATAGTAAAAGAAGAAAGCAAACCAGGAAGAGCCTTCAAAGCCCTCTGAAACACTTTGATTGCAGAATCTATAGAGCCACTTTTTGCATGCCAGGTAGCATAGTCATACCATATATCTTGATAATGATACAAATACATCAGACACTGGAAACCAACACAGTGCAATGAGTAATTCATCGTTGAAATGTAAGGATAAAGAACCAAAAACCATGTTCCAACAAAAGTCAATGGCCTTAAAACTAGGATATGAATTAACTCTGTAGCAAGCATGATAATTCAGACAAATTATTTGAATGTGATCAAACAAAATGTGAATGGAAGTTAAAGAAAAGACATTGCACTGTCTGAAAGATAACATAAAAATCATCACTACATGGTACTAAACAATTAAGACAGTATGCTCAAATGATTAGCCATCACTGCATCTCATTCTAACAGGAAAGCCAAAATTATGCCAGTAGCATCCGATTCTTTGCAGCAACATGGTTGTTCAGAGGCTTTCTTAAGCTCCAGAATAATTCCAAAAAAAAATTGAAACTTTTAATCTCCAACTGCAATATGTGATAAATGGAATGTGTCACAGACATATATTCTTTCTTTTGTAAAGATATTCGTTTTAGTCTCTTTTCCTTTCCTTTCCATCTCATTTCTTTCCTTTTTCAGTACTGCTTGCTCATGCTACATAGCTGATGTTCTAACAAGTTTTGTATTAACCTTTTCCTTTCCTTTTTCTTTTTTGAGTTTAGTTTTTATATTACCTTTAATAAGATGGTTACAATGATAAAAAAAAAAGGCTAGCACAAAGATCCCATTAATTTAAGTGACAACTGACAAAAAACTAAGGAGAAGAGGGAAGTAATTCCAATAAAGTATGCATATGAATAAATTTAGCTTGAATAAAGAACTAGGAAAGGAAAGAGGGAAGCAGAAATGGAAAGACAAACAACTGGTCTCAGATTACCTGCTCATAGGTGAATATAATTCGTTTGTTGGAGGACACGCTGTCAATCCTTTGGGGGTTTCCTCTGACAAGTCAGATATATGAAATTAATTAAAAATGCTCAAAACAAAATCTCATCTAAACTTATAGCTTAATATTAACATCCAATTAATGAAAATGAAAGATGCGCTGGTGATGACTGCGACATGTAACCTTAACAAGTTCCCTTAAACATGAATTACCTCATTCTATAAGTCAATACGAAGTTGATCACATTTTCAAACTTAAGAAACTTGTAAGTTAATGAGATTTATGTTAAGCTAATCTCTCTTTTATTTGCATAATACCCATTTCTCTCTATTCCGGAGAGAGAAGGGTAATATGTCTAGGACCTCATTTTTTCCAAGAATTCAAATGAAAGATGGATTCTGGATCACCTCACTTCACTTCACTGCTCTTCAGATTCTTGATTCCTTTTTTCCTCCACACCTGATAGTGGGGTATGGACTTCAGATTTCAGAAGGCTCTATAGATTCTTCTGCAAAACCAGTTTTACTTATCTCACTAGGACCTAAATATTTTCCGTTTCCTATTAGATGTATATCTTTGGAAAACCAAGGGGTCGCCCAAGGTTAAGCTTTCAGTTGGAGTGTGGTTCCAAAAACATTAGCACCAATGCTCTGTCAATGATTAGAAGGCCATACCCGCCGAAGCCCCTATCATCTAATATTTGTGTTAAGGTTGTGACACAAGAGCTTCATCTTATTTATTTTGTTTCTGGAATTATATTTAATTAATTAGTTAGGAGTCATGTGAGTAGCATGCAATCTTTTAAAATATTTTTTGCAGATTAAGTTTGTATAAATTGGCAACCAAGACTAGTGAATCCTTTTCCTACAAGAGTTGGGACAAGGCTTTACATTAGTATAAATAGGCTACAATCTTTTGCTTCTTATCAATAAACCCAAACTTAAGAGATTTTTCAACAAACCATAAATCTTAACATCCTTTCCAATTCCTTCAACTTTATTCAAGTTTTAGCCATCCCACTGCTTTGATTGTTGTATTATATTGTTTCCCTATTCCAACCCTACACCAGCTTTTCATATTAAAATGAGGCAAGGAAAACTTATTTTCCAAGTCTCATAAACAGAATAGGATATTTTAGTGCAAGCATGCTCATGCTTCTATTAATTCAAAAATTAGATAATTTGAGAACCGAAAGCTAATAGGTAATTTTATCTACTTTAAACACGCATTAATTTTCCCCATGCTACATGTGTAGTTCATCGATTTGTTCATGTTATTGTAAAAAAATAAAAGAGTCGTGCCTCTTACTTCTCAAACGTCAAAAATCTCTTCCAAGCCATCCATTGTTGTTCTTCCTGTGACATGCATTTGTATTACAGATTGCCCAAAAGATAAAACTAAGTGATGTGCGTGCAGATAAGAACTTTTATTTATTTATTTATTTGCTCAAGAACTTTATAAAAGCATACTAACAAGCAGGTATTACATGTCACAGCCCAGAAACTCTAGTCATATGTTGTTTCTTCAAAACAACCTGATATGATGGCAAGCCTCCTATTTTAGTCAACCAAGCATAGGACTTTTCTAAATTTTAAAATGATTCCGAACTCATCAAGTTTAGAAAACATTCCCCTAACTCCTACACTGGTTAGATGCCAAACAAAGTGCTTAAGATAGGGAGCAGACAGGCATCAATCTTTGGATCTTATGGCCAATTCTCATACGGATTCTTATATAGCCCACGCTTGCAGACAAGTCAGAGATGATATGATGAGAGGCAGGGCTAAAAGTAAAAACTATTAAAGCAGAGTATAAAACACTTAATTTGATGGCTTCTAGTGATCTTGCTCATTTACATGCCACATCAGATATGGACACCCATTTGAGTGTTTAGACAACAAAAATTTGGAAACCCAAGTACTTCTGTATGCATTTGGGGAACAATAATTACTGAAAAACCAAAAGCAAGTGGGAAATTACCTTGAAAGATCCAGTTGGTGGTACAGCTAGCATATTATAATCAATTTCATCAACATATTTCTTCTGCTCCCTATAGACAGCCCTGGCACTGTTATATTTTGGTTGATATTCAGATAAGAGTCCTTTGGCCTGGTTAATAAAATGTCATAAGATAGCAAGCATCTAAACTGCACACGCATGTGTGAAAAGGTATAAATTCATTTACATTTAACAAGTATATGTCTTAGATCACAAATGAAAGCCATAGCTAAACATTACCAATTGCCGGCTGACAGAATTTTCAAAATGTTCATATTCTCTCCACAGTTGTTCAACATGATGGGTAGGAGTGATAATAGCTTTCTGGTATGTTTTACGTATAGCGGTCATCCGTATTGACTCTTCCTGTGCATTTTGAGCCTGCATGTAAGACAATATAAGAACAAATAATGATAGAAAAAATATGTGTGTGTGTGTGTTGAACAGAATAACCATCTCATAACAATCATCGCTTTGAATCTGAAAATGAAAAGCGGAAAATATAGATAAGAAATTCAACAAACTGGTAGTGACTTCAGAAAGGTAATGTATTCCATCCACACAGGCCCAGATGCCATGTCTGCCCCTGGTAACACGCGCATCAGAAATGAACATCATTAGATCAATCCCATTTACTATAATTACACAATTAAAATTTGCTATCCTTATCAAACCCATTAACATGTATCCACATATACATGTAAATTCAATAACCTAGTTGATTGTGTGTTTTGAAATACCATCATTGCCTTGTGCATGTATACGCAGATAGCATGTGCTCCATGCACAGCAGTCAGTCACTGCCCATGCAACAACACTTGCTTTAGTTAATTGTGGAGCTCAAAACACTATAATTTAAGCCAGGCCAACCAATAACCCAAGGTTTATTTTAAGGAAAATAGCCAATCCAGGAGTGTCAATGATCAGGCATCAAAACATGGCAGAAGTGAGAGAGAAAAGAATGGCTCTGAAGCTCAAAGCACTAAAAATCATACGCATGGCATGTGCAGAATTTGTTGCATTTTGGTTAAATTTATATAAGCATGTACATATAAATATGGCAAAAACACAATCAGCTGAACTAGTAAACTAATCAAGGGAGATAACACACCAACATAACCAAGCATGAAGTCAAAAGCTTTTCTTATTTCATCCTGGCCGTCTGCACCCTTCTTCTCATTGACCTTTCGGATGAATCGAATGTAGCATCGCCTACAAAACGACAAAAGATTTTCAAGTCCATACTCCACTGAGTTCCATGTAAAATAAAGTGAAGATGTTCTACAAAAGAGAGATATAAGTATAAAAGAGAAACACATACCAAAGAGGAACATGAAGACAATTCAATAAACACCGGCTAAATATCTGTTTTACAGCATCATCATTATTCACAGCCATATGTGCCTCCGCATATTGTTTCCAAAATTTTGACTAAAACAGAAAGTGAAGTAACCTCAAAAAATACATCAAGATATGTTCTAAAATGATATCCATAACCCATTTGACAACAGAAAACACATGATAATTCTTCTTTCAAGCGCCAAGTTCAAAACTATGGACAATTTGAAACTTGTTATAAGAAATCGAAAATATAAAAGTAGAGACCAAAAGAAAAGAAAGTTAAGAAGAAGAAAAAACTCACAGCAGTGGGAAACAGTGAAAGGATTTGCTCATATATCGGTGCAGCTTGGGCAATAGGCATGTGCTACAAGTACAATAACCAAACAACAGACAATCAAATAATAGATGGATGAAGCAAATTAATATACTTCAGCAGAAGAGAAATTAAATCCTTGAAACGCAAACCTGTGAGCTGCTAGCTAATATTTCTGCAGCTTCGACATTGTATGGATCAGTCGCGGCAGTAGTACTTGTTGCTGCTTGATCCTATCAAAAAAAGCAATCCAGTTCAACAAGAATCGGCAAAAGCAGCACAGAAAAATCAATTTACCTTTGTTTCAGATTGAGCTCCACTATCGACAGATGCCATTGCTACTTTTTCAGAAAGAATTCAACTAAAGATTCAGATTTTCGCCGGAAAATTCACCGGAGGTGAGTTCTCAGCAAGAGTGGGTTGATTTAGGGGTAGGTTTAAGTGAATCGTGCTCTTTATCTCTCGGTCATGATACATACAGACATGTGAGAGAATTCGTCGGAGCACAAGAGCACTGCAATCGCCTCTCTTTCGTCTTTCCTTGATCCTCATGGTTTCGGTTTAAAAAGTTTTAAGCCCATGGTTAAGTTGGGTGGGTCATGGGCTTTTTGTTGTGATGGATTGGGCCCGTTATTAAATGGAAAAATATACTAAAACTATTATAAATTAATTTGATCCTCTGATGTTCATTTATAATTTTGGGTCTCTCAAAGTTTTCGAAATCGAATTGATTTTTTGGGAATTTAATTTATGTTTCTATAAGAAAAACAAAACTGCTGATCAACATAAACTTGAAGGACCAGAATATACATAAACTTGATGGACAAAAAACTGTTGTTTATACATGGTGATTTAGTAACTATAGCTGATATCTATGCCCGGGACCTGGGTAATTGCAAGGAAAAATATAATATAAGAACAAAGAATAGGGGCTTGTTAGTGTCCGGTCGAATGGCATTGCACAAACCATGTATTGATTCTCTAAGAATCCAAATGAAACTTGGACTATAGTTCCCGTGATTAATAGCATGTTTGTTTGATGTTATTTTTTAAAAAAGTAATTTTTATATAGAAATATATTAAAATAATATTTTATTATTTTTTACATTTATTTTTAACATTAAAAATATTTAAACGATCCAAAAAAATAAAGGAAATTTTTTTTAAGATTATTTTTGAAACACAAAACCAAACGATCTAAAAAATAACCTAAATATATATATATATATATATAAGACACGATTTTAAATAGTATAATTACTAGTAAGGTGATGCACGCTACACTAAAGGTTCACCTTTTATTTTCATAAAAAATTGGGTTCTGACTATGACTCAAATTTATTTTGAACCTTTTACAGCTAATAACTCGAGGCTATTTTGAGCTCTTCAACATGTGGGGTTTAAGGATGGTTGAGTCTTGGCTTGCCGAAGCATCACGTGTGTCCTAATGTGTGTCCAGCTCTCGGGTAAACAATCCAAAAACTATATATGCGCAAAGATGTGCTCAGCACAAAAATAGAAAAGCAGGCGTTATATGCATATAAAGGATTCCTAAGCACCGAGGCAAGAGCCCAAAGCATTACCTCTGCTTAAGGTATTTGCTCAGCACTAAGACAAAAACTCAGCGCAATATATGCATAGGAGTGTGCCAATAATTGAAGCAAGAACCTCCATGTGTGCGGTAGGATGTACCTAGCACAAAGGCATAGCCTAAGTACCATGTGTGTGTAGAGGGTGTGTCCAACTTCCAGCCAAGAGCCTAAGAGCCATATGTCCCCATGTGGGTTTTTTTCGATACTAATAACAAATTTAAAAAAAAAATTAATGATAATAATAATAATAATAGTAATTTTTAATTTTAACTTTAAAATCAAATCTTTGGTTGTTTGAAATATTAAAAATATTTTTTTTTAATTTAGTAATTATTTTATTTATAATATTGATTATTATAAAAAAAATATTTTTAATATTTAAACTTTTAATTGTAGTAAAAATAATAATATTCATAACACAAATAATACTATTTTTAATTACAAGAATATTTAGAACATAAATAATAATATTTTTATCTTAAAACTTTGAATTGTTATAAAAATAATAATATTATAACAAAAATAATAATATCTTTGAGATGAATGCTTTCTATTTTAAGAAAATAATAATATTAACAACGCAAATTATAATATTTTTTTATATCAATACTTAGAATTGTTGAATATTTTTAATAATACGCCACAGAATCATTTTTTATTTTTATAAAAAATGCCATAAAAATTTAGAATATAAATAAAATTATATTTCTTTTGAATTTATTAATTATTTTATTAGTAATATTAATTATAATAAAAACAATAATATTATTTCTAAAACAAATAATAGTATTTAGAATCTCAAAACCCATGAATATTTAGTCTTGATAGAATAACCCAATAAGATCTAGTTTTTATGCTAGATCTATTGATTATGGGTTTTGATGTTCGACTCATTCCTTTTGAATTTGAAGTCATGACTCAAGCACTACTTGTCTTTAATAGGACGTGATCATAGCTCGCCCGGCGCAGCCAAAACACTATATATGTGTTGGGATGTGCTGAGCTCTTAAGCAAGTAGCTTAATAGTCATGTGTGCACATGGACATGCAAAACCCAAAATAACTTTAGGTTTATCTGCGTAACAGGATTCAAAAACACTAAACCTTGACCTAATTTTCTTAGGTTTTGCATCATGATCCAAAGCTGGGGGGTCTAATATTAACACTTAAGACTTTTATTATAATTAAAAGTATGAATATAATTTTTTTTAGTTGTGCTATAAAGATTATTATTATTATTATAATTAATAGTATAAATATAATATTTAATAAAATAAAAATATTTTGTTTATAAATATTTTTTTATAATTATTTTTTTTAATATTAAAAATATTATTAGTTGTATTATTATTATTATTATGGATTTTGCGTTACAATCCCTAGCCCTAGGTCCTTCGTATTGGTACCTAAAACTAATGGGTCTTGTATCAAAACCTAATATTTTGAGGTCAAACGTCGAGATCCATTTCTCTTGGATCCAATATCCTAACTATTTCTCTTGAGTCCAACATTAGGATATAAAGTTCTTTAGTCTAAGGTTTTTTGTTTTGTAAATATTATTATTTTTATAATAATTAAAAGTATTAATATAAAAAATATTATTATTTGTGCTATATATAATATTAATTTTCTTATAATTAAATTTTTTAATATTAAAAATAATTTTATCTATCTTACAAATAATTTTATTTTTATTATAATTAATAGTATTAATATTAAAAATAATATTGTCTGTATTATAAATATTATATGTACTTGGCTCAGGTAAGTTTAATATTATTAATTTTATAATAAATACTATATATAAAAAACATAGAATTGATTTGAAAGGTAAAATTAATTGTTATTATATTACTATTACTATTATTTATGGCAAGACATTCACTTCTAAACCCAAAAAACTTAGCGTTAGAAAAAAAAGCCTGGCCGAAAAAAGTTAGATGTGACCAAAGCACAAACCCAAATTTATTAGATGTTACAGTCCTGCTTAATCCAAAACTATTAATTCTCCATCAAAACCTATTTTCCCAGGCCATGTATTCACTCAAGACTAGACTAATGGATGCAACTCTAGAACCTTAAGCTTTTGAGTCTAGTGTGAAAACTAAGGTTGATGGTCTTGCATCATGTATTAATTCTTTTAGGTTTGGTATTAGAATCCAAAGCTAATTGATCCTCAATTAGAACTTAGTTTTTGAATTTTAGATTTTTAAATATAATTATTTATATTATAAATAGTATTATTTATATTATAATTAAAAGTGTTACCATAAAATTTTTTATTATTTATGTGATAAATAATATTATTTTTATTATAATTAATCTTATTAATAAAATAATTAATAAATTTTGTTAAATATTATCAATATTGAAAAATAACTAAAAATTATCATGTTTATTATTATTATTATTATTATTGTAATTGTTAATAAATTATAAAAAGTTACTATTACTATAAAAGAAAAATGATAATTTTTTTCAAATGATTAAATAAATAAATTTTTTAATAAATAAATTAGCTATTATTATTAATATTATAAGTATTATTGTTGAGTCCCACATTCCAGCTTATATTCTTGAGTTTGATATTATAACAATTGATGTTATTGAATCTTAAATTTTTATAATGATTTTTATAAAAATAAAAGGAAACGCCGTGACATGGCACGTTACACTTCTTAGTAAATTACATATTTGACGTCGGAATACATTTAAGCTTGTGGAGTATTTTGCGCGCAGGGCGGAAGGGCTGAACCTTTCAGCCCCTAAGTGGTGGTTTCGTTCTGAAGCTGAAGTTTGTTGAAGTAGGAATTGGACTTCTTACCAGACGATGACGCCATGGGCACTGCGGAAAATCCTGTGTAGTTTCCCCTCGACTTCCTCAAGCATATATTCGCAATATTTTTGAACGACTCATGCTTCTGATTGAAAGGCTGGGCTATATACTCCTCAATTGGCATCCACTGAGTTGCATAAAAAAACAAATAAAAATGAACGAAGCAATTGGGAGCCAAATAAACAATGTGCAGAAACATGGAGGACTATTTGATTTTGTCCAAAATAATTAAATATTTTTTGATTGACTAGCTAGCATTTGTGTGTGGCATTCACGATTATATATAAAAGCATGCATTATTAAATAAATTTCATGAGTATAATAAGGGTTGTTTTTTAAATTAAATTTTATTTAAAAATACTTCTAAATAATTTTGTTTTTAAAAATGACTTTTAATATCATAAGATCAAAACAATTCAATTTTTTTTTAAAAATCAATTTTAATAAAAAACATTTTTTAATTTTTATAAAAAAACCGTTTAACAGCGTCTTAGTGTGCTGTTATTGATAAATTTTAAATGTTTATGATGCTGATATTCGTTCAACTTATATGTACGTAAGGAAAAAGAAAGTAAAAACACTTGAAAAGGAAAGAAATTAAATACTATGAACATACAGGCAGCATATATATATATATGTGTGTGTGTGTGAATGTTTTTGGGGAAATACTCTTGAATAAAATTATATATTTCAAATAATTAAGAAACACTCTTGAATTCACCATAGTCATCAATTTATATAAGCATTCCCTTAAATTCCCTAAAAATATTATTTTAAATCACATACCTTTAAACATTTTCTTCACAAAACCTAACATGATAATTTAATTTAAGGGGAAAAGTTGCGTATAGACAAGAACCGCTAATAATCCCCAATGCGGAGTTTCTACACGAGGACAAAAAAAAAAAGAAGTCAGCTGCAATTTTGAAAGTTAAAAAGTACCTGAGCTGCCTCAATCTCTGAAGCTTGTTTGTTGATGTCGGAGGACAGTGGTCGTAGCATGCAAACGAAAAATAAATCCGATTTCCCATAAAATGTCTGGTGGGTTTGGCTATGGATGAACAAAGAAAATTCTCTTAATAAAAAAGATTAAATTGAAAATATATAATAATCCAAGATATTCATCCTAGTAGCAAATATATATATATATATAGACACACACACTCACACACACACACACACAGAGACACAGAGAAATTTTCGTCTCATGTTTCTTTCAGGAGAAGGAAAACTTCAAACCTGAATGCTAAAATTTCCACAAATTCTGTGTCAATCTGAACCGAAACAAAGCCAGAATTATTATTATTAAACTTGCTGGAAGGCATCAAGACATAAGACTAATGAAGAATATATATATATATAGGCACAGGTTCTTAATTTTGCCTAAAACCATGGAATTGAACTTACATCGGTCTCTTCCTTCACCTCTCGAATTGCAGCTTTACAAATATCCTCGCCCTGCGAACGTGAAACTTTAGTATTCAACAGTACATGCGGAAAGAACATTCACCAAGTATGAACACAGCTCTCCTGATCCTATGATACTCACTTGATTAGCGATGCCCGTAGGGAACTTCCATACATCTTTTCCTTTGAAAGCCCCGTTCTTCTCCTGAACTACCAGCACCTGCAGCCAAGTGGAACCATCGTTTGACCTCTCATGGGGATCGAAATCAAAGATTGTTACCCAGGAATTTCAGCCCATATTGCATGCAGCGTGTACACGCACAGACACACACACACGGAGATAAACCACGCAGCACCCATCTTTCTCATAACTAGTTATTTTTCGAACTCGCTTGAGTTCCATCTTAATTTGATATGGAAATCTTTCCCATTTCTGTAAGATTTGTATCGTCCATGTACTAACTATCCAAAACCTCTTTGCTGCATGTTTTAATATATCAGTGGAAGAATTAATATACTCTGTCTCCAAAAATAAAGGGAACAGCTGTCAACTGTCTAGGATCAAAATGATCAGGAGGCAATCTTGAAGTTTCCCCAGCTTCAAGAGCGCATATATATATATATATATATATATATATATATATGAAGATAAAAAAGTTTAAAATTACAATATTAATATCAAATAAAAAATACGAGAAAACTATTAAAAAATTTATAATAGTATGGAAGTTGAATTATATACTATTTGATCCTTTATAATTTTTAATTAATTATTTTTTCTAGATAAAATTATAAAATCAAGTTATACAACAACATTTTAAAAAAAAAACTGATAATTTAAATTCAATACACATTGAGAAAATTAAATAAATTATATTTCAAAAAATATTTTAAACTACTATGGGGAAATCACTAAACAACTGATTATATAACACTAATATTTAAACTACTAAAACTGCACCTATGACTTGTTGCCTACTATATATTTTAAATTAAATCATTATATGTAAAGTTTATTAATTTCAACATATAATTATTGCAAATAACACAACAATTAAGTAGTGGTATTCAACTAATGTGGTTCTACGTGACCCCCACCAACTCAACATATAGTCCATGCAAATGCTTTTATTAAAATGAAAAGCTCCTAGTTGTACAAGGAATCACTTTTTTACTCCCCTTATTGACCGTTCTTAGCATCTCAGGATTGAATTTTCTTATAGCTAGTAACTGACCAGAAAGTATACGTTTACCATTAGATAAAGAAATTCAAACTGGGATTTTCCTCCCCAGACCGCCGCCACAGCACTACCCGACGGCCACAGAAAAAAGGTTGAATTATGGAAAAATTACCTCTCTGTTATCATTAACGACGAAGGCACCAATACCAACAGTATGGGAGGCATTTGCAGGAAGCGTGTCAGGAGTCTCAGGAATCCAATAGACTAACATCAAGTAATCTGACTCTGCATGGTGGTACCTAAATCCTTCCTGCGCATTTTATTAGTCCGAACTATATCATTCCCACGTAGAAAATCTAGACAATGAACCTATTCCAATTATTTATAGTTAGAGACATTGCACAACTGCGAGTTTGTGTTTAATTACCTTAACTGTAGGTTCAACAAGATTGGCAAGCTGAATAGGTAACTTGATCCAAACACCCTTTTTCCCCTAAAGAAAATATATATAAGAAAAAAAGAATTAATGATGTTGCTAATAATCAAGAACTTTTGTTTTGTAATAGTACAATCATGGTCCCGGCGTGGCGTAATCGCTGCCCGAAGTACTGTTTTCCTCAGCTTGATTTACCTGCTTCCTCCATTGTGTTATCGAAGCTCTAAGCAGAGAAACATAATCATTACAGTCCATGGGATCATCCACATCTACCTTAACTCCTCCATATCTATCCTCAACAGCATTTAGTAATGTCCTTTCAGCATCTGGTTTTGTCTGCTTCATGATTGGCAGTGAACTCGTTGATGATGAGAATGCCATATATTTTGCCAACGGAGCCTGATGAAATGAGGAATCAGATGCCCACTAATGTTGTGTCGAAGAAAACAAAGAAAAGGCTAATGACGTTGCAAGGAATGATGATGCGGTAGCAAATTGAAGGACATATGTAGCCCACACACACATGTATATATATAGGCACTCGGGGGGCATCATGCATGCAACAGCAGTTCGATAATTAAGAGATCATCAGTTATTATGAGCCAAGAAATTTCATGGGTTTTACCTCGTCTTTTAATCTCCCTTATAAATTCATCAGTATTGACTCTTCAACCTTGACCTGATAAAGAAGACACCCGGTAGAGCACACCAGTATTAATTCTTCAACCTTGGGCAGCTTGTTCGACTTGGATTCTAGAGTCGAAGATGCACCATTTATATAAAAACGAAGCTGTCGTCTAAAACGGCCCGATATCAATTCGCGACTCCCAGGAAAATGCACAGGACTTGTATCAGCAAGGTACACATTTTCCATGCAAGAGTTGAGAAGTCTGAGAACCATCACTTTTCTATGGGATAAAATGATTTTTTTTCCTTGTTTTAATCATTATAGTATTAGCATATCAAAATTCAAAACCATACAAAAACACATGAAACATTAATTTAATTTATTCTCAAATAATCAAATTTTGAAAACAAAAACTATTACAGTACCAAATAGTCACTCGTAGAATAATGGCAGAACATCTTATTCTAATTTTTTAGGTTGTATTTGTCAAAAAGGGAGGAAAGAAGGATGGATGAAAAGGAAAGGATTGAAGAGTGCACTTTGAGTTTAAATTTGACATATTTATGACAATTATGAAAAAAAATATACCTCATTTATTTTCCATTAATATAAATTTCTATGATATATCTTCCAACCATTGAAATTAAGCTAAATAACCATTTAATAACATATATCAACCATTAATTAATTAAATTTATGTTTTATTGCATCTTAATTCCTTTCTTACTCTCCAACTAAATTAACAAAATCAAAAAATTTTAGCCCCGAAATCCTCTAACACTTTGGAAGCAAGACTCACAACCCTTATCAAACCAATTTATATATGAGTTTTAATGAGTCAGCTCAAGCCATCTATACAGTGAATTTTAAAAATAAGTTTGCATAACCTTATCGTGTTTTAACAAAAGTTCCTGCAAGTAGAGTTTCGAGCAGCCAATAAATGGCTCGGCTCATTTATAATTCCAATTGTTTTTTAACCTATTGTAATTATAGTTTTAAAATTAAATTAGAGTTAATTTGAAATTTAACTGATTTAAAATTAAAATTAAACTACAAATAAAAGAAATTAAAAACGTGGAAGATCAAGCGAGTTGATCTAGTAAGACTCAGTCAAAACTAGGATGCAATCCATTAATTATTTAATAAAATAAATTTTGTTTTAATTTATATAAAAAAATTAGGAGTCGGCCTGCGTTTTTAACCGGATGTAAGTTTAAAAACTCTGATTTGACAATAAAAAATACTCTTGCTCTTGACATCGTAAATATACGCGAACTTGCTCTTTATGGAGGTTAGTAAGCTTACGCAATTGTTTTCTAGTAAATCATATCCCTGTTTGCTATTTTTCTTAAAGAAAAATAAAAGAAACCTCGGCGGATTGGGAAATTTCAACCATTTAAAAAAATGTTTTAACCGTCATTAAACGTCCTTTTCAAAGAAATCATTAATTTTCTGAAATTATTTTTAAAACTTTCATGTTTTTATTTATTAAAAAAATTGATTAAAAAAAATACTTTTTAGTAAAAAAAACCTTACTTTGTTTTCAGAAAAAACATTTTCCTTTTATTTTTTTAAAAAATATTTTTTTATCAAGGACTTTTAACTTTTTTTATATATATATATTCTATCAAAATGTTCACCATCAAATTAATTATATGAAGAATTGGAGAAATTTCAACCCATTCATGTCTTGGTCTTGGAACCGCAAAGTCTTGTAAATTTTATGCATATATTCATGGAAACGGAACCTTGTATTTATTTATTTTTGATAAATTATGAGAAAATGACGTGATTTTGTTATAAAAAAGTTGACTAGCTTAAGAATAATATCTAGCTGATACAACTAAGATTATTATTAAAATAATTTCTCAATAAGAATTCATCTCAGCATATGAAAACTAGCTTAAAAATAGCAGCAAAAGAACTATATATATATATATATAAATATATAAATTAAGGAAATTGATGGAATCCCTGTAAATTAACAACAAATTATAAAAAACAGAGAACAAAGAATTATTGGCACATCATGGCGAGATCTTCGCGCACGTATTGAAAAATTGATATAAAATTGACAGAAAATTTCGTCCACCGAAAGGAAATGACGAAACAAATTAACGAAAATAGATAGGCGCGGGAATATGAATGGAGTCATTGCAAGAATTCTAATGGGAAACTTATTTGCAGTTTACTGGCGTGGAAGTGGAAGCCAAGTCGCGGAGTGGATAGACATGGCAGGTCAGCATCATGCTGTCCAAGTCTTCCGGAGTCTCCTTTCAGGGTTCACACAGTAAGCAGCAACAATGAAGCTACTATTTGGTTTTATATTTTAAAAATATTTTTAAAAAAAATTACAATTTTTTTATTTTTATTTTTAAATTATTTTAGTGCGTTGATATAAAAAATAATTTTTTATTAAAATAAACTCCCAAAATTGAAATCCTTTAGCTTCCACCATGCATGTCTGGGCCAAGGTCCAGACTCTAATGCTTCTATTACCCAGATAAATGGCTCTGGGTTTCTATTTTCACTGGGCAGAGTCTCACCTGCAGTAAGTGCCTTACAACTTTTCATTTTATCTAAGCAATAAAACAAACACCCTGTGTGCGTTAAATTGAACTTAACCATGCTAAAATCCCTCTCATCACTTACCCGCCTACCCATTCCACCTATATCCACCAGGTGCATATTTCTTTCTCTCTCACCAGCGAAGCTTTCTTTGGTTCTCAGGATTTTCAATGATTATATCTGATTTAATTCTAATTGGGGTTTTATTTTTTCTAGCAGTTGTAAAATTTGTTCGAGCAAAATGAGCACAACAAAACCATCACCGACATGCCCAAAATTTATTTCTGTTGAGGGAGATGACATTTACTCCAGAAGTAAACCTGATGGTAATAAGTTCTTACTGTATTATTTATTCTTTTGCAGCAACTTTTGTTTCTTCTTTTCTACAATGCCTTACCTTGTTAATGCATTTTATTGATGATATTTCAGGTGTTAGATTCAGTCTTGTCTCCTATAACATTTTGGCTCAGGTATGAATGATTTAACTTTTTAACACTCAATAGGTGTTAATGGGTTTATTTCCCATTTTGTACAAATATTTATTTTCATTTAATTGTTAATATGGTATTTCAGACATTTTTCTTTCTTGTATTGTTTTTGCATATGTAAATGTAGAAAGTATCTGAATCTGATGTCTGTTTTTTTGTTGTTTTCTTCATTGTGTGTTTGTGCTGATTTATTCAGTGGAATCTAGAACATGTGCTTGCTGTTTCTTTTCTGGCTCATATCAGTTTTTAGAGTCGGAAAACATAGCCACGAAAATTTTTAATAGCTACCACAATGCATTAAAGGATATAAGCACATCTATAGATGTTTACATTAATCTTAAAAAAGGGTTGTTTCCAAAGGATGAAATATATGCAACAATCATACACATGATTTAGGAATGCAATTATGATCATTGGATTGCATGCTCGATCACACACATGCAGCCTTCTATTGCAGCATTTAGCCAAACAACTTCTCTGATTCTATTGCAGCATTCTCACACACACACACACACTTCTATTGCAGCATTTAGTCAAACAACTTCCCTCATTCCATGTTCTGAAAAGTTCCAAAACTAGTATGATATACTTGTTCTGATTGTGGCTACTGTGCATGGTTTATGTCCTTGATGTTTTGTCTAGAGGATGAAATTCTTCAATGCATAATGATTGTGGAATTTGGAACTTTGCTGCCTGTATGCTCATTATTTGTAGCTCTGATTCTAACATCTTCAAATTGCGTTCCTTTTCTTTAGGTTTATGTGAAGAGTTCTATTTTCCCACACTCTCCGTCTCCTTGTCTCAAGTAAATATTTTATCTAAATTTTTATCCCTTATTGATAAGCCTTAAGTTGTGCACATATATACTAGCATTCAGGTTTTTGACAGACCTTGTCATAAATTCCCCCCCTTGATATCTAGGCAATAGGAAAAGAGTTATGCACTCTCAATAGCGTCTTCTCAAGAGCCACCTGCTACCCTATATATACTTAATAAGAGGAGAGATTATAAAAGTTAACGGGGAGATACTTGTGTTATGAACTTCTAAGGACTCACATGAGTGACATTAACTCAAACCAGGGCATCTCGGCCATTGGCCTTGGACCATATTATGAATCGTCTTAGGCCTGAGGAAATCAGATTCTAAGGGAAACTATTACTATTTCCTTACTACACCTATCTTTGTCCTAGGCTTACAATAAGCCTCCCAGCTAACCTGATAACACTTATGTTCCCCCTTTCAAACTCAAAGTAGAAAATCCATCATTACCCATGTTAAAGGATTTGTTGAATCAATCTCATTAATAACAGGGAATGCATCTTATGAAAAGTACACCAAGAAGCTTTAGAATCGGCAGAAAATATGAATTGCACTTATTCATCCTATAGAGGCTATTAATTCGCTACAGGTATTTCAACATCTGAATTAATTCAGCTGGTTTTCATTTTTCATTATTGCTTTACACAGGTGGAAAGCACGCTCCCAGGCAATTTTAACTGTTCTAAAGAACCTCGGGACTGACTTCCTCTGCCTACAGGTGGTTTTTTGGTTCTTTGTTTTGAGAAACAAGTGCATCCCCTCTCATAATATGGAAAGCCAGAATTTACCCATGTTCTTTCTTATTTCTTATTTGTGTTCTTTGGATATTTAGCATTTGCAAGTTTATACATGCAGTAGTAGACATGCACTTTGAATTTGCAAGTTTATACATGCAGTAATAGACATGCACTTTGAATTCTTCTTGTCTGATTCATATAATAAACCTTGCCAGGAATTGGATGAGTATGATAGCTTTTACAAGAAAAGTATTGAAAGTTATGGTTATTCCAGTATTTATATTCAGAGAAGTGGGCAGAAGCGTGATGGCTGTGGAATTTTTTATAAGCCCGACTGGTATGCTGTATCTTCTTTTTTTTCCCCCTTCCTTTTGGAGTCCAAGTATTTGACTTTAGATTCATGATGACATTATTTGCAAAATATCAAGGATTCTTTTAAGTAGAAAGAGGCAATGTTACAAGTATAACAAGCCTTTAAGCATTATGGTGTACAGTTTAAACGTAAAGTATTAATTCAAATGAACCTCAATCCTAAAACTAAATATATTGTTAGTTTATTTTTATTTTTAAACTGAGCATTATGCGGAATTGTCTCTGATTTAAATATTGTAGCTGTTATGGCTTTCCCTTTTATCCTCTATCCACTTTCATCTTGGCAGCACCATCAATTTTATTCAATGTTTTAAATCAGCGAATCCTAGTAATTATCCACTTAGGAAGTCTTTGGTTTGTGGCCCATGGCAAAGGTTCCTTTACTATTAATTTTCAGTGGATGCAATCAAATACAGAAGCTTTTGGGACATGATGGAAGTTTTCCCCCCTCATTTTGCAAGGAAGCTGAAATATGCTTTACTGATATATCACTTCTTTGCATCTTTTACATTATCTTGTGTCGTGGACTGCTGTGATTTCAAGTTTACATAACAATTCATCTATTGAAATCATCAACTTTTTTAAAGTCACATGGTCATATTACACTTTTAACAATTTAGGTCATGCATCCATTTAACCTTCCTGTTCCCTGTTTTCAGCGCAGATTTGCTGCTAGAGGAAAGAATAGAGTACAATGATCTTGCTGATTCAATTCAAGATGAGTCAATTTTATGTGACGATAAACACAGTGATGCCCGGGCAAATGGAGATGAAAATAGTGAACCAAAGAATGGTAATGTTTCAGGCTGTTACTCATTATCCTTTTCCCTCTTTCTTCTTGTACTTTCAACATTCTGTATGCATGTCGTACATACTTGGCAGTGTGAAAACCATATATGTTAAGAGTGTTTTTTCCCCTCTTCTGGGTGCTGGTTTTACTGAGTGATTAATCATTACTTCGTCATTGTTTAGTTTAAAATTAATGAAAACTAGGAAATTCTTGCAAAAGAAAAATGGGGTACATTATGACGTTCTGTTATTGTGAACGCAATGAATCATCTGGGGGAGGCTTTGATTGCTTCTTTAATGATCTGTCTTTAGGTTCATCATCAAAAAGTACTCTTGAAGATCGTGGAGATCCTAATGATCCTCGTGTAAGATTAAAACGAGACTGTGTGGGAATTATGGCTGCTTTTAGACTCAAGGATACTCTCCATCATGTTATCGTGGCAAACACTCACATTTACTGGTAAATGGGTCTGTTTTAATCTTTTGTATGGCGATTTCCTGCAGGAGTGTCATGTATTTATAGCTTGGTTTCCTGGAGTATGTATTTTATTTATGGTACATATCAGTGATTTTCTTTCAGGGACCCAGACTGGGCTGATGTCAAGCTTGCTCAAGCTAAATATCTTCTATCACGCGTAGCTCAATTCAAGGAACTAGTTTCTGAAAAATATGAATGCATGCCTTCAGTAATTCTTGCTGGCGACTTCAATTCAATCCCAGGGGATAAGGTTTGTGCTTTACTGTCCTTCTGTAAAGTAGTCGTGGTGCTTGTCATGATCCATGAAGTGACATTTTTCATTTAAAATCTATGGGATACGTCAACCAAGTAAAAAATTTGGTATCTCTTCAGTCTTAATTACTTACCATACTTGCGTTCTTATTTTAGGTTTACGAGTACCTTGTATCTGGCAAATCTTCATCAGCTTCACTAGCGGAATGTTTGGATGAGCTTCCTATTCCGCTGTGCAGTGTCTATGGTAGTACAAGGGGAGAACCACCGTTCACAAACTGCACGCCTGACTTCACCAATACGCTCGATTATATATTCTTTGTCCCTGACGACCAAATAAAACCACTCAGTTTCCTTGAACTTCCTAAAGCAAACTCGCCCAATGTTCTTGGTGGCTTACCAAACTATTACCACCCGAGTGATCATCTACCGATTGGTGCTGAGTTTGAAATAACGAGGGAATAAAGTAAGTTAGATATTGCATTTTGTCAGCCCACCCTTCTCATCTCTGCTCCCCACCCCAAAAGCACGAAACTCCTCTGAGGTCTTCTCTTTCTTGAGAATGTTATAGATTTACATTTGCATTAACATTTTATTTGCTTATAGGCAACAAGGCTGAAAACAAACAATTATGTGGTTCTTTTGTGTAACGAGCTTGGAATTGTTGGGGACCAAGCATTTAGGACAGAGCGGAAAGGTTCTTAAACTACGGTCTGAATTTTTAACGAGCTTGATAATACCACGCTTTGCTAAGAAAGGAGATTTGTTTGGAAATTGGATGGGAATTCCTGAAGAACCGTATTAATCCAAAATATCAAGTCATCGGTTGTGGCTCCAAATATTAACCCTTCAACTGGAATTAGCTCTTAAGAGAATTTTTTGAAATGTTCAATCCTCAGCATGCCCGACATTTTACTTTCTACAAGCTTGAATCATTGGCACATATCAATTGAAACGTTTGCCAAGATAACCGATTGCAGTGAGTTTGCACGCATCCCCTGTGAGGCAAAACGCGAGTCTGGCGTTTTAGTTAATGATTGAGAATGAGTTAAAAATTGTATTTTAAAATATTTTTTATTTAGAAATATATAAAAATATATTTTTTATTTTTTAAAGTTTATTATTAATATTAGTGCATTAAAATAATATAAAATAATATATAAAAAAATTAAAATTTTGAAAAAAACCTTAATAAAGAAGTTCTTAGGTTATAGGCTTAAACAAGGGGACATTGTTGAATTTTTTTATAAGCTCATTAAAGTTAATTATTTTGTTTAATGATAAATAATTAATTCTTGGTAATAATTTAATTTAAATTCAGTATAACCAAGATTTTAAGTGTCTCAGCAACTAGTTACTTTATATTGTTTTATTCTAAGTTTAACATATTATATCATTAGTGTCTATACTAGGTTTTTCTTAAATCTCTTGTGTGAATACAGGCACACACGCGCTCAGCATATACTTGAGATGTGATTTTGGATGCTTATAGGCATTAATCTATACTTGAACAAATTTGATTAGTGTAAACTTGCTATAATAAACTAAACAAAATATGTTCAGTAATTAATGGTCTAATATTTCTAGACAACAAACATTAAAAATATCTCTTCACACATTTATGACGTGGCAAATGCCAGAAATAAAACACAAAGATGAAGACAGTAGCAACAAGGTTAAATAGTAAATTTTATGCTTATAATTAGCATAGCATTAATTAATTAGGCTGGTTCTCTCCACCCCCAAGTCCAGCCTTGACCACTGTAATCACACAACGGGCGCAATCGTCGGCGGTGGAATAACTGGGAAAGAGAAATAAGGATCGGCCAGCACTAGTTCATGTCCCTTGATTGATGAATCGTCAAAGTAATTATCACAACAGAATTCGTTGTAAAATGCTCTTGCCTTCCTGAGGATGTAGCTTATGGAGGATGACATGTACCACAAATCTAAATACCGAGGAAGCTCTCGTGCCCAGCCACGATTGCTCTTTTGGAGCTTATTGCGCTTAGTCATTTCCTTGCCATCTCCAGCCCTCGAGCCGTTTTCCAACCTGACATCGTTAGCTTTGTACTGTCTACAATAACTTGAACGCCGGCGATCAGCTGGAAGCGATTTTGCTACCCTTACTCCATGAGATGCGCTTCGAGTAAACTGCTTCTTGTCCTTGCGGAGTTGGAGCGAGGCAAGGGAATCAAATTGGGTGGCCATGGAAGATAGCTAGCTAGCGAGCATGCATGTAGGAATCAAGGAAGTTCTGTAAGTAGCAAATTTGCAGTGAAGTGAGATGGCAACTTGTATGCGTTAAATAGTTGGATAAGCTGTGCTGTTTCTGTCAAGTGAACGGCCTACGGGTCAAGTGAAACGTGGGTCCTTACCTAGCTGGCAAGATCGTGTCGTCATTTCAGCCTTGTACCTGTAGGTTTTGCAGAGAATTAGCTGGAACTTCAAGTGGTTAATTTGGTGTTCTTGCTGACTATTTTACACTACGAGCTAGAAATTGTTTCCATAACACCGATCTCCACGCTAGCTTTCTGGCAAGATTTGTATCCCGTGTTTCGTTAATTATGTTATGGTAATGTTTGTTTTTTAAAAATATTAAATATTATTTTATTATTATTTAAAAATTAATTTGAAAAATAAAAACGGGGCAAGTTAGTGTAAGGTCGTGAATCGAGGGAAGGGCTGCAATGTGAGCTGCAGACCTTTGAGTTTCCCTGCATGGAGGGAGAGGGGCTTGTGGTGAAGTAGTAATGCTTTCTAAATTTAGGCGAAAATTAGATGCATGGTCCCTAATGACTTACCCTGAACATTGAACACTAGTTTTCACTGGGCCACCACACAAGGAACGTACAATGTGATTAACCAATTACCAGGGCAGAATCTCAGGCAGCCACACACCCATCTCCGTGCAGGTCGTCCTCCACCGACCTTTGAATTATCAATGCAATCCAGAAACATCTGCAATGACAAGTGCTGGTAATATTACCAAATTTACTTCTTCTTTTTTTTTAAAAAAAAATTGGCGCATTAACCTAAAATATTTGGCAGAATATCTATAGTTTTAAAACACAGCGTGCCCGCATAGTTAACTCGAGATCTAGCTGATTCGGAACCAAAACCAAACTAAATTTAAGAAAACACTAGAGAAAGTAAAAATCCAGATAACCGGATTAAAAATCTAAACTAACCCAATTGACCTGACAAGACTTCTGACTAACTTAACAGGAAGAGTTTAGTCGAAGGCATCAATCCCTTGCCAAAGCTAAAAATAGTCCCTCTAGCAAACCTTACTTTCTGGCCGATTTCCGGTCACATACTCGTATTTCTACAATATTCCTGAAAAGGTTTGCTTTTCTTCCATCATTGAATCCCTGAAGAGGTCTCTTGCTGCAACTCTCAGTTACTACTATCCATTTTCTGGTCGAATAGTACAAATTAAATCCAAATACCAACGAGCATGAAATTTTGTGACGATAATGGTTCCTTGTTGTAGAAGGTCATGCCAACATTTCTTAGAATAAACTAGACTTCTACAGTCTTCAGTAAGTCTTTGCAGGGAAAACTCGTCTCTGTCAACACCTAGTTTCCTTTATAAGATCAAGTCACCCGTCACATTTGTGGAGGCATCTCAGTAACATTCGCCTTTGATCATGCACTCTGCGATGCAAGTGCCTTTGATAAGTTCCTGGTTTCACGGTCAGAAATCGCTCAAAAAAAGCCAATATCTTGCATGTCAGACCACGGGAGAAGCCTTCGAGCACGTTATCCTCCGACTTACCATCCTGCTTTGGATCAAACTTTTGTGAAGTGCACCACAGAAGAAATAATAAACACGCCAACAACCCAGATGTTGCTCAAGCGCCTCTATCATATTGATGTCTCCAGAATCAATAGGTTGCAAAAACTTGCTTGTGCCAGCGGTAATAAAAGAACTAAAACTGAGGCTTTATCAGCCTATGTATGGACGATCATGGTAACAGCCATTGATGGAAAGCATCAAAAGTGCAAAATGGGATGGTTAGTCGATGGACGAAGTAACGTTCATGGAGATCAGAATTTAATGCCAAATAACATAAGGAATGTGTTTTACGCTGGGGTTGCAGAAGCAACCATTACAGAACAGAAGCAAAGGCCTATACTAGATGTTGCAAGCAATGTTCATGATGCGATATCAAAGGTTATAAGGCACATTTTTGGATTTGATTGACTGGATCGAGAAAGATTCCAGTTGCTGAATTTGAGTTCGGATTCGGCAGTCTTGTGCTAGGCACGGTTGGTATCTCTATAGAAAAAATTGAAGTTGGGTACATGAACCGAAGGCCAAGCGCTTGAAATAATGGCTCATGGACTGTTTCAGCTATCTTGTGGCCAGAACTAGCTGCTGTCTTGGAGTCTTCCTCCACTCTGATGCTGTTCTATCCATGTCTACTTGCTTCTAATCTATACTTGATGCCAAACGTTTGGCACTGTACCAAGCATTATACCATGCTCCCACCCATAAACCAAGGGCCGGCTATCATGATGTGCAGTTTAGATTCAATGTTCCTTGCTACGAACAGAAAATATTCTCTCTTATTGAGCAAATCGAGTAAAACAGAAGGACATGGACCCAGTTATACAATCACTATGAGCGAGGCAGCAGCAAGCAAATACAGAATGCAGATAAAACAGAGCAAATACTGACCCGAATCCCACTCGTACCTCGTCCTTTTCAACGACCGTGTTGCCTTTCGAAATTCATAGCTAAGAATAGAATCGATCCTGGAGAGTTTCAGAATTAGAACCTTGGGGCTATAAATGCTGTCGGGGCAAGACGTGAAAGAAAACCTCCAGGATAAAAGGATAATATTTGTTTCGGTCTCGTGAAGCTTCAACGCCTCTTGTATGCTACCGAATTCATCTGATTAATCACGGAAAAACAGAAAACAAAAAAAATTAAAATTCAATGCGATCTTCTCGTGAATTATTGTCTAAATTTTAGCTAACCCTAATTTTACAACCGGGGAATTTTCCCCCGCCTTCATCTTTAGCATAGTTATCTTTACTCTCATTTTACAATTAGTGATATGACATTTGAGGGGAAAACCAAGAAAAGAAGATACAATTATTAGCAACCAGAGACTGTTTTGAGCCCCTATCTCAAGGCAGAGTTGCATCCACTTCCCATCCTTGTAGCTGGAGAGAACTTGATGGATGTGCAATAGTCTTCCTCTGTCCTCACCGATGGTGTTGATTAAATTCTTTGAAAACTTATCAGGGTAAAAACCATGGAGTCATGGCGCTTTGTCCAGCCATTCATATCTCCATATTGTTACCCCTTCAAGGTAATGCACTGCGCCTTTCTCTGCTTCCAACAAAGTAATTCCCAAACGCTTCTGTGATTTTAAACTGCAAAACATGAAGAATAGACCTTTCATCTTTAAATGTCCGAACCATCTCTTTCCTCTACCAACAAGAAATTATTCACTTCAATTCAAAAAGTTTGTCTCATCACATCTCCTTCCTGATGATCTATTCCAAAAGCACACCTTGTTTTACTATCTATTGAAGCTTCTCCTGTCTAATTGTCTTCATGTCCACAGTTATGGGCCTGACAAATCAAACAAGTATTTTTAAAAAAGAAGCCCGAATGGGAATGTAACATAAAGGCTCTCCAACGCAAAACTAAAGGAAATGCCATACGTGAATGCAGGTTCCAGCACAAAATTGACCTGGTTAGGAAATGAGATATTTCTCCATAGCAAAGACTCATGGTGCACAGAAGTGGCCTCAGCATCATTGAATAGTGTACCTCACTATCAAACAATAGGACATTTCATTTCTCTAAAAATATGCACCTGCAGTCACCATCCAAGCTTAGTCAATTGTTTATTGATTACAAAAGAAGATGGGCGAGGGAAAGGAAAAAGAATGATAAAATGCAGCAGCAAGCCCTAACTGACTAAGCAAACAGTAATGGGATAATTTTTAAGATGATATGGTATTTGATATTATCTCAACGACACTACTCCTTAACATAAGCTCAATTGGAATTTAGGTATGCATCATCCATAAATAAGGAACCCTTTCTACCATGCCCCCTTTTGCTTGTTTTAGTTCTTTAGTATAACACTACCCATGGAAGTGAAAATTGTGAACTCAATAATACTAGAGATATCATTATTATGAATTTAAAACAAAAGACATGTATACAGGGACAGAATATCACCAAAGAGGAGTAAAGGAAATTGAAAGTACTCTCCATACTTTCAAGGCAACTAACAAGAGTTTTATATTAAAAAAATCAACAAGACTGAAATGAGGATGCAGCACGGTGAGTGGCAATGCAAGCTAAATTAAAGAGCCAACAAACGCATCCATACAAAATTGAGCATGGCACCAAGTAAGAAAAAGAAGAGGAGAAAGGTTAACATTGGACCATCAATCCTTTCCCAGGAGTGTCGAAGATGAGGTCTTTGCATTGCATGAAGTGGAATCTCATGCTTATTTATGTCCTGTTGTTGGTGTTTCCAATTTTTAACTTCCATGGTTAACCTCTACTATACTTTTAATAATTATAAGTGACAGTCAATAGCAATATAACTATTTCTTTGGCACTCTTATATGACTGGGAATACTGTTGCTGCTACCTGCCGTTACTTAAAAGCAGGTCAAAACCACTTGCCCCTTCTTCAAGCTAGAATAAAAATTATCAAAATAAAATATTCTAGAACAATTTACAGCGCAAAAAAATAAACTTAAGCGAAAAGAAAATTGAACTGAGAAGGGAATGACTATGTAAATTAACAGGAAACTCTAAAAAAAAAAGAAAGAAAGAAATCATGTACCATCCTCTACCATGGACAGTGACAAAAAGCTTTCAAGATAACTCCTTCAGAAATCATGCATCCATCACAAGAGCAGGCAAAATAGCAAATGCAATTGAAACCATCAAACTGTATATAGTCAACCTGAATAGAGGAAGATGCAAGATGTGACAGGAATGACCATTTTGTTAGAAAGTAGCTTAAGACAAACCCATTGATCCAAGCAGAAACAGATTTTAGAATTAAAATGTAGATGGATTAAGACACAAACCTCCAAATGCAATGATTTATCTTAAATTCAGAAGAAGTGCTCCCCGTGTCAAGCAATTGGATTCTCTAAATAACAGATTTTAGAAACATAAATCAAGCTTGGCAAAGTTGCAACCTTCAAAACATGAATACTTGAAAATTCAAACTCATACTCACACATTCATCCAGGATAAAACACGTGGCAATGTTAGAGGGCATGTGACATCAAGAGAGTTCCCGGTCATTCTTGATTTGTGGCCGTTGATGGCTGATGGCACCCATCAATCAATGTAGTGTATGTAATCTCATCTAAACATACTGCTCCACTGGACATTTCATCACATACTTTAAATGCTTCTTCTACCTTACCTGCTTTGCATAACCCATTTGTGAAGGCATTGTAAGTGACAGCATCAGGAAGAATTCCTTTTTCTGTCATCTCGTTCAGAAGCTTAGCTGCTTCTTTTGTTTTGCCCAGTTTGCAAAACCCATCTATCATGATTGTGTAGGTGAATTTATTAGGATGTATGTTATGTGAAGACATTTCTTGCAAGACATTAGTGACTTTATTCATCTGGCCTAGCTTACTATAACCACCAATGATTGTAGTGTAGCAGACAACATTTGGCAGCAAGCCCTCCTTTCTCATCTCATCAAGGAGGTGTTTTGCATCATCAACAAGGCCAATATTGCACAGTCCATGCATCAGAGAAGAATATGTGGCACAACTTAGCGGGACGCCTCTGCTTTTCATGTCATCACGAAGTCTAAACGCTGCATTCATATTCCCATTGATGCAGTATGCTCTGATTAGAGAATTATAAACAACAGGATTTAGTTCCAGTTTCTTGGAAACTAACTCGTTTAATAGTTTTTCTCCCTCTTCAACTTTATTGGCTTTACAGTATCCATCAATCATAACACCATATGTGTAAACATTAGGAACATAACCCTTTTTTTTACACTCAAGCCATAGCCTACTGGCTTCATCAATCTTATCCACATTAAGGAGCCCATGTAGCAATAAATTATAAGTGTATATGTCTGGCTGAATTCCATTCTTGACCATCTCTTCCTTAAGTTTAAATCCTTCCTTGACTTTCCCCTCCTTACAGCACCCTAATATGAGCGTGTTATATGTTATCCTGTCAAATACTAAACCCCTCTCTAGCATATCTCCGAGGAGTTTAAGAGTTTCTTGCATGTTTCCTGCTTTACACAGCCCATGAATAAGGGCATTTGAAGTCACTATGTTGGGTACAAAACCTTTCCGCAACAACTTACACCAAAGTTCTACTGCTTCTCCTTGCTTCCCAGCCTTACATAACCCACTAACCAATGTGGTAAGCAGCCCATCATTTGGCCTCAAATTTCTTAACAGCATCTCGCTAATAAAATATAATGCAGTAACAAACCTAAACTTCAAGCACAACCAATTAATTACCATAGAAAATGAACCTTGGTTTATTGGTAAACCTCTTGCTATCATCTCCTCTAAAACATTCTCAGCTTTTCCTATTTGATCACTCTTGCAAAAACCTTGTATAAGTGAATTCAAAGTAACTGAATTGGGAGATATCCCCTTCGATAACATGTCATCTCTTATTTTAAGTGCTTCACTAATATTTCCCATCTTACAGTACCCATCAATTAATGTGTTATAAACCACCTCATTTGGCACAAAACCCAACTCAGACATTTCCTTCAAAACACAATTTGCTTCATCAATTTTCTCCACTTTAATCAAACCATTAACGAAAACACTATATGTTATAAGGCTTGGACTCACTTTCTCTTTTACCATCTTTTCTTTAAACCTGTATGCCTCATCTAATCTCCCACTCTTACACAAGCCGTGAATGATATTATTATACGTAACAACATTTGGAGCAACACCCAACTTTTCCATTTTTGAAAACAACCCGATGGCATCATCCTCTCTGTGTCCCTTACAAAACGCATTAATCATTGTGCTGAACAAGTGAACATCCGGAATGACACCACCAAGACAGATGAAATCATACACTTGATAGCTCTTTTTTAGCTCATTAGCCTTCACTAAAGAACTCAACAGAAAAGTGCATGTCTTTAGTGAGGGGAACAAACCCTTTTTCGCCAATAAACTAAAGACATCAGCAGCAAAACCAAAACCCAAATGTTTAAATTGTGTACTATAAACATGTACCAATAAATCAGCAATTTTAACCCCGATAACAGGCTTAAACACCAAATTCAACTCAGCCATTATTTGTGCAATCTCAAAATGTCTACTCTCAAAACTCCTCGCATAAAAGGCCGGAACTTTCCCATCAATCAAACGAATTAAAAGCAATCTTGCAGGAGACAAAAGATCATTACCAACAAGCAAATGAATCAAAACACAATAAGATCGAGCTGTGAAACGAAACTTACAAGTCTCGGATACAAAATGAAAGAAATTCAAAGCTGTTTTTGGATTCACATTTGATTTAAGAGCTAAGAAACAGCTATCAAACTCTTGAGAAGACAAATGGGGGACTAATTCTTTACATTTAGCGCGATCCAAAGATGGATTAGAAAGAATTAAAGATACCCTTTTGAGTAAACTCTGATTTAAAGCTTGTGGATTTGCCTGCGTCTGCAATAATGGAGGAGGAGGAGGAGCTTGTGGGTGTATTTGGTGCTGTTTTTGAAGCGTGGTTGTGATACAAGTTAAAGGACGTTTAAGCGGGGATTGAATAAAGATGGGTTTCGTGTTTGTTAGCCTTCTCATTTCCATTAGAGATTGCATTCACAGAGCAAAAGAATCCAAACTTTACTCTTTGTAGGGATTGGCAAGGGTTTTAGAATGGTGGACAACAAGAGGCCATGAGGTTCCTTTTTGATGGAGGTTGAGAGGGTGTGAGGGAGAAACAGCCACGACAGCAGGTATAAAGGAGCGTATGGTGTTTAATTTTTCAGGAGAGTTCGGCTCTCGCTGTAATGGCTTATCAAGCGATGCCGCCACCCAGGGCAGCCACGGGGCTAATGATATCAGGGTTAGTTGAGTTGAGATTTGAGAGGAAGACGGGAGTTGACGTCTTTTGGGCTAGGTGTTTCGGTAACGGGCCTGTATAGAACTGGAATACTAATCGGAACAAGCTGGGCTACATAACTCTAAAATCTGAATTGGGCCATAGTTTTAGGGGATGAACATTTGGTAATTGGGGTTTCTGATGGGATGTGTTTATGCGATGAAGATATCCATCCAAGTGTAATTTCAGATATGTCCTCTCCTATCGTTTTCTTTTTCTAAGACGAATCCTTCCCTCGGACACTCTGTCGTACAAATCTGACATTTATTTTTTAAATGGCAATGCTGAGTTATGTTTGGGATCAAATGTTGATGCTCTATCCAAATCCAAATGGGTTAAAATCTGTGTGCAAAAACTGGCCAAACAGGTTCTTACCGTGGGAAGAACAAATCGGTGAACGGTCTCCGGTGTCTCGCTCCAAGTAATTTCACTTTCCGGTGTGCTAGTGTAATAACTATATAATTTAACATTTTCTGGGCTTACTTGAACAAATTGAACTGTCTCCTTTCAATCTCTCACGTTAGCTTTTAGCACTAAAGGTCACTGTTTACGACAATGACAAGAAAGGGAGAGGGAGTCGAGTTTTGAAGACAATGAGGATATACTACAATTTACGACAAAATTGCTTCGTAAATATTTCTTAATCTTCCCCCAATCTTTTGTTTCTGCAAGATGACACAGACTAACTAACTGGTCATGGATTTTGTCCTCAGCTTTTTGTCACTTTCTTTCTAGTTGGCTGAAAAGCATGCAGCCTTTGTTCAAAACACTAAAACAGGCTGGCTTTTATTTATTGATATTAAACAGATTCAAGGGACACTAGAAATTTAAACCATCGTAATCCAATAATTACTCTAATTAACTAGTTAAATAAGGATTCTAGACACAAATCCTTCCTTTCCCATAAATATTGTTATGTGTGTGGACACAAATGAACGGTGGCAGCCATGGTTGGTGGCAGCCATGTTTGGTGGCAGCCATGGTTGAAGTCATAGTCAAATGGTAGGTGCCTAACTTGCCCACCATTGTTGAACAATCATCTCCCTCATCAGCTATAAATAGATGTGCATTGATAGCTGAGATAGAGCACGAAATAGAGAGAAACACAGAGAGAGAGCTAAGGGTGAGAGNGTTGAGTTGAGTTGAGAAGTTTTCTCCTCCTCCTTGTTTTCTTGTTTGTATTGCTTTTGAGCTTGATTAATACAAACCAGTAGCTCCATGGAGTAGGTAAGTTGCCGAACCACGTAAATTTGTGTGTGTTTGAATGTTTGG
>SRLM01001469.1:31104-45072 GCA_015708895.1 Populus ilicifolia | reverse complement strand
AACACTGACAAACCTGAAACACACTGAAACAAATATAAGTAATAACAAAACACAATAATAAAACCAAAAGACACAAAGATTCATAAATGAAGGCTCAAATCCAATCTAAGCTTTTTACAGCTTTCCTTAGTTGATCAATTTATGTGACTCATGGAAGGATCAATTACAGGAATGAAAGATTGTAGTTGGTCAATCAATTGTTCAGCAGTAGCAGCACAGATTATGATTTGCCGTGCAGAAGATGTTAGAAATTCCTGTTCCACAGTGTGATCAAGAAAAGACAACAACTTATCATAATAACCATTAACATTTAACAAACAAATGGGTTTATAGTGAATGTGCAGTTGGGCCCAAGAGGAAATATGAAATATCTCTTCCAATGTGCCTAGACCACCTGGTAAAGCAATGAAGGCATCAGCATGGTTAAACATTGCATTCATTCGAGCTGACATTGTAGGGACCTGAAGTTCCTCTCCAATTGTTTTTCCAATGATGTCCCCTTGTGCTAAAGCTTCGGGGATGACCCCCAAAACTTGACTACCTCCTAAAAATGCAGCTATTGACACACCTCCCATTAACCCAAGATTGCCTCCCCTATATACTAAATGAATCTTTCTCTCAGCTAACACTTGACCAAGATGATTTGCTGATTCTAAAAACTCCTTTTCTTTCCGAGGACTAGATCCACCGAAAACACAAATATTTCTTATGTGATGACTTGAGGAACTTGCCATTTCTACACACTTCAGTATTTGTTAAATGTGTGGGCTGAGTAGAAATGAAAGGAAGGAAAAGAGGGTTTTATAGATGAGAAATTAGAAAGGCAATCATACCACCTATATGTAGGCAGTTAGAGTCTCACACACACTCTCTCTCTCTCTTTTATTTATTTATTTACTTTTTTAAAAAAACATGTATATGTATAAGTAGTTGTGATTGTGGCGCACATCTTCCCTTGGTTTTACGTCCAAAAACGGCTTAAACACCCTCTATAGGTCGAGGATAGGCTTCCCATCCAGTTTTCTTAAAAACTAGCAAACAGGGTCTTTTTTAGTCAGATTCCCAAGACTAAGTCGATCATGTTCTTTATGAAATAGTGGCCATAAATCATGAATTGCACGATGCACATCTCCACTAGGATGCGTCTCAAGAGTCAATAGAAGGTTATCTAAAGACTCCTTACTCAAGCCATCCTTAATGAATTGTATTTTATCTTCACGGTTTATAGATACCATTCCTAAAGAACGACATTGTGTATTACAAGTCCATCTAGCAAATCGATGACAAACTTTCAGTCGTTTTGCACGACGTTTCTTTGCAAAAGTACTTTTACCTATTCCAGGTATATGTGAAATAAAGGAGTTAGAGGACTCACCTGATAATCGGACTTTCGCTTCGATCAACCAGCGAATATCTTCAGGAATTCCATGATTCATTAACAATCTCAATCTTGCACATCTAGCATGGTAAAGTTTTGTAATCACATTTTGAGGCAGAGTGGGAAAATACTTTTTTTAATTTTGCAAGATTAATGTCCATTTTCAAATGAGAATTGGAAAAGAGATTCAAAGAATTATACAAATGTATTTACAGATATCAGTTATTATGGGAAATTAAAAGAACCGACTTTAAGTCACGGAGTACCGTTATCCGCCATTTGACCGGGGTAAGAGAAACTAGCAAAAAAAAAATCACTCAAAAAGAAAATAATAATAATAATAATCAATCTTTATATACAGGATCACCCAATTCAATAGAGTCATGTTCAACTAAAAAATTGTCAAAATAAACTTTCAGACGTTGTCCATTTACCTTGAAAACATTGTCATTCCTTGGATTCTCAATGTCGTAGGCCCCATATGGATACACATGTTTCACAATAAAAGGACCGCTCCATTTTGATCTTAATTTTCCAGGAAATAAATGCAGTCGAGAATTATAAAGCAAGACTTTTTGACCAACATTGAATGTTTTTCTCAATATATTCTTGTCATGAAACTCTTTGATTCTTGCTTTATGAATTCTTGAATTTTCATATGCATCATTTCTTATTTTCTCAAGCTCATTTATTTGTAACTTTCGCAGTTGACTAGCATCATCCAGATTTGAATTGAAAGCTTTAATAGCCCAATAAGCTTTATGTTCAAGTTCCACAAGCAAGTGACAAGGTTTTCCATAGACTAGTCTATAAGGTGACATACCTAATGATGTTTTATAAGCAGTTCGATAAGCCCAAAGTGCATCATTAAGTCTTAAAGACCAATCTTTCCTATTAGGGTTCACTGTTTTCTCTAAAATGTGTTTGATCTCCCTATTAGCAAGCTCTACTTGTCCACTTGTTTGAGGGTGATAAGGGATGACAACTTTATGTGTGATTCCATATTTCTTCATTAAAGACTCAAATGGCTTGTTCTAGAAATGTGTTCCACCATCACTTATTATGGCTTGAGGGACTCCAAATCGACTCAAAATATTTTCTTTCAAAGACTTTATCATTGTTTTGTGATCATTGTTTCGACTTGGAATTGCCTCTATCCATTTTGAAACATAATCTACTACGACTAATATGTAAAAGAAACCAAATGATGGAGGAAATGGACCCATGAAATCTATACCCCAACAGTCAAATATCTCAATGACAAGAATAGGATTTAAAGGCATCATGTGACGTTTTGAAATTGATCCCAACTTTTAACAATTTTCACAAGACTGGCAGAATGCATGTGAGTCTTTGAACATGGTGGGCTAATAAAATCCACTTTGTAAGTTTTTTGTAGTTGTCTTTCTTGATGAGAAATGACCCCCACATGCCCCAGAATGACAAAATTTAATGACACTACTTACCTCATTGTCAGGAATGCATCTTCGAAATATTTGATCAGGACAATATTTGAATAAATAAGGGTCATCCCAATAAAAGTTCTTCACTTCATTCAAGAACTTTCTTTTATCTTGGGTGCTCCAATGAGCTGGCAATTGTCCTGAAACAAGACAATTGACAATATTAGCAAACCAAGGCATTGTAGAGACAAAAAATAAAGATTCATCGGGAAAGTAGTCATCGATTGGTGTGATGTCAGTTTCCGAATCTGTTGTCAATGTTGACAAATGATCTGCGACAACATTTTCGCTGTCTTTTTTATCTTTGATTGTGATATCAAATTCTTGAAGTAACAAAATCCACCGCACCAATCTAGCCTTAGAATCTTTCTTAGAAAGAAGATATTTCAATGCTGCATGATCACTAAAAACAACAATAGGTGAGCCAACAAGATAAGACCTAAATTTTTCACATGCAAATACTATTGCAAGTAATTCTTTTTCAGTGGTGGTATAATTCATTTGAGCCTTATTTAAAGTTTTACTTGCATAGTAAATTACATAAGGTTTCTTATCTTTTCTTTGTCCTAAAACAGCACCTACGACATAATCACTAGCATCACGCATTATCTCAAAAGGTAATGACCAATCAGGAGGTTGAATGACAAGAGCACAAGTAAGCAAGTTTTTAAGTTTAACAAAGGCTTTTTCATAATATTCAGTCCATTCAAAAATATTATCCTTTGTTAGAAGGTTACTTAAGGGCTTAGATATTACGCTAAAATCTTTGATGAACCTTCTATAAAAACCAACATGTCCTAAGAATGATCTAACATCTTTAATAGATTTTGGTGTTGGCAATTTTGCAATTAACTCGATTTTAGATTTGTCAACCTCAATTCCTTTTGATGAAACAATATGACCAAGTACAATGTCGTTTGTTACCATAAAGTGACATTTTTCCCAATTCAGCACAAGATTCTTCTCTTCACACCTGGCTAAAACCTTTTCTAAGTTAGTCAAACAATCATCAAATGAATCGCCAAAAACAAAAAAATCATCCATGAAAATCTCACGAAAATTTTCAACCATATCACTAAATATACTAAGCATGCATCTTTGAAATGTGGCTGGTGCATTACATAATCCAAAAGGCATCCTTCGATATGCAAAAGTACCAAATGGACATGTGAAAGTGGTCTTCTCTTGATCTTCCAATGTAATTTCAATTTGATTGTAACCCGAATAGCCATCTAGGAAGCAATAAAATTCATGACCTGCAACTCTTTCTAGGATTTGATCTATGAAAGGTAATGGAAAATGATCTTTTCTAGTCATTGAATTAAGTTTCCTATAGTCAATGCACATGCACCAACTCGTAATAGTTCTAGTGGGGATTAACTCATTGTTCTCATTTGTTATCACAGTGACTCCAGACTTCTTGGGTACAACTTGGGTAGGACTTACCCATTTGCTGTCAGAAATAGGATAAATGATGTCATTATTTAGAAGCTTAATGACTTCATTTTTTACTACTTCTTTCATATTAGGATTTAGCCTTCGTTGCATTTCTCGAGAGGGTTTAGCATTTATTTTCTTCCAAATAAATTCTGTGTGTACAAATCAAAGGACTAATTCCTTTTATATCAACTATGGTCCATCCCAATGCATTTTTGTGCTTTTTCAGAGTTTGTAATAACTTACCTTCTTGATGTGCATTAAGTTTGGAAGAGAGTATTACCGGAAAAGTTTTATTTTCTCCCAAAAATGAGTATTTAAGATTGGATGGCAATGACTTCAAATTAGGTTTTGGTGGTTGAACATTTGAAGGTATGGATTTAATTAATCATGGTGGCAATTCCTCAATTTGTGGCCTCCAATTACTTGTCTTTGATTCCTCCTGAAAATAAATCATTTGCAAATCATCATATTCATCAATCTCAATTTCACTAGAAGTGGTTTGAAATTGATCATGAATTAATTTTTCAGTAAAGTCCACTTCTTGTAAATCATTATCATCTATAGGTTGCTTGCAAATGTTAAAAATATTCATTTCCAATGTCATGTTTCCAAATGATAGCTTCATCAGTCCATTCCTACAATTAATCAATGCATTAGAAGTTGCAAGAAATGGATGTCCTAAAATAACAGGAAATGAATTACATGGCTCAACAGGTTGTGTGTCCAAGACAACAGAATCCACATGATAAATGAATTTATCGACTTGTACTAACACATCTTCAATTATTCCTCTAGGCACTTTTACAGATCTATCAGAAGTAAAAGAGTTATAGAAGTTGGTTTTCACTCACCTAGATTGAGACTCTAAAAAACTGAATATGGAAGTAAATTCACACTAGCACCAAGATCAAGTAAGGCCCTTTTAATTTTATGCTCTCCAATAAAGCAAGAAATTGTAGGACAACCAGGGTCTTTATATTTCAAAGCATTATTGTTCTGAAAAATAGCACTTACTTGTTCGGCTAGAAAGACTTTCCTTTTCACATTTAGTTTCCTCTTCACAGTGCATAGATCTTTCAAAAATTTAGCACTTGAAGGAATCTGTTTAATAGCATCTAGTAAAGGTATATTGATTCTTACCTGTTTGAAAGTGTCAAAAATTTCAGAGTTGTGATTGACTTTCCTTTGTTTGGTCATGACTTGAGGAAATGGAAGTGCTGGCGGAGAATCAGTCTTTTCTTTGCAATTTTCAGGTTCAACCTCTTCCTTACCCTCAGAGATTGACTCATCATCTTTCTCATAAGGTTCAAGAGAGAGTTTTTCAATAACCTTACCACTGCGAAGAGTAGTGACTAATTTGACTTGATCCATGTGTTGGCTTCCGGAACTACTTGCATTTGCATTGTATTGCCCCTTGGAATTTTGATGTGGTTGAGATGGAAACTTACTTTTCTCTTTGAAACTGAGAGCAGATGTTAATTTTGCAAGAGTATCTTTAAAATCTGTCATATTTTGAGCAAGTTGAGTATTGATTGTCTCTTGCTTTTCAATGAATGCATGCAATATTTCCTCAAGATTTCTTCTAGGAGATGGAGCATAAGGAGGTGCATATCCATGAGAATTTTGGAAATTATGATGTGCTTGAAATGGTGGTTGTGAAGTTTGTGCATCACTCTTCCAGCTAAAATTTGGATGATTTCTCCAACCAGGGTTGTATGTTTGTGAGTATGGATTATGGTTGGCCCTTTGGAAACTGTTTAAAGCATGGGCTTGTTCATGGAGACATTCCTTAAAAGAAGGTAAGGTTGAATAATTATCGGTTGAGTGTTCATTTGTTTCACATATTTGACATGCAATGTTTTCAACAGATTTTAATTTACCACTCTTTTTCAATTCTAGTGCCTCGACTTTTCTAGCTAAAGATGCAAATTTGGCTTGAAGGTTATGATCTTCCCTAAGGTTGTACATACCTCCACTAGATGTATGAGGTTGAGTTTTACTTTTTGCCTCATAAGTACCCGTGGTGTCCCAATTTTGAGCATTTTCAGCTAACAAGTCTAAGTACTCCATTGCTTCATCAGGGTCTTTATCTTCAAAAGTTCCATTGCACATCAATTTAACCATTTGCCTATCTTTAGGTGTTAACCCTTCATAAAAATGTGAAACTAATCTCCATGTTTCAAAACCATGATGAGGGCAAGTACTTAGCAAGTCTCGATACCTATCCCAACATTGGTAAAATGTTTCTCCTGGTTTTTGAGTGAAAGTGGTGATTTGTCTTTTGAAACAGTTTGTTCTATGAGATGGGAAAAACTTCTTTAAAAACTGTTGTTGCATTTCATCCCAAGCACGAATGGATCCTGGTCTCAAATTTTATAGCCATGATTTAGCTTTATCTTTTAATGAAAAAGGAAAAAGCTTTAATCTGATGGTGTTCATGCTACAATTTAGATTATTATATGTATTGCAGACCTCCTCAAATTCCCTTAAATGCAAGTATGGATTTTCCAATTCAAAACCATGAAAAGAAGGTAAAAGCTAAATAATGCCTGGCTTAAAATTAAAATGAGATGCATCAAAAGGAAAAACTATGCATGATGGTGTACTTGTTCTTGGTGGATTCATGTGGTCTCTAAGTGTTCTAGCACGGTTATTCTTATTATTCTCATTATGAAGTGATTGATTATCTTCTTCAGCCATATTTTCTGAAAATGATGAGGATACCCTACAAAGTCTACCACTTGATGTACGTGACCACACTCTTATGCACGTGTAGGAATATAATAAAAGGAAAAGGAAAAAGAAGAAGAAGAAGAAACAAGATGAAAGAAAAAAAAAAAGAAACAAAGTTATATACAAGAAAAAGTGAAAAGAGAAAATAAACAAAAAATTATAATTTATACAAAACTTACCTCCCCATCAACGGCGCCAAAAACTTGACACGACAAAGAGATTGATGTTTTTTCCCAAGTGCAGGAGTGTCGAAGTAATAAATAACCCGGTAAGACCGGGGTCAAACCATAGGGAGGTTATTGTACAAATTATAAATATCAACAATACAACAACAACAATAATAACAATAACAATAATAACAATAACAACAATAATAGTAATAACAATAATAATAATAATAATAATAATAATAATAGTAGTAGTAGTAGTAGTAATAATAATAATAATAAAGAAAGAGAAGAAGATGATGATGATGATGAGAACTTGGAGATAGAATATTAAAGCAAAGATTAAACAATGATAATAACAAATGTCAAGGTTAGAGGTTCCACTAATGGTATGTTAAACAAGTATAATATAAACTCTTATTGTTCAATTGGAAACCGCAAATAAAGGAGGTTCCAATTAGATTATAGATTGTTAACATGATTACATTAGTCATCTTATTCAATTAATGCTAATACTTGTAAATTTTGGTCAAGCATTCATGACTATAACTTATGTTAACAACAAATCAAGTTCCTTTCATAGCTCAGGTGTCGGTTATACCTTACAATATGGGCTATGAAAGTGCCAAGCATTTGTTGTACCAATTATTATACAACATAAATCAAGATTAGTCATTTAACGAGCAAAGTATTNTCAACACTTTATGGTATATTCATTCAACCATTTTCTTTTATAATTTATTATTTACTTGAATTAAATTTGATGGTTTCATTTTTTTATTTCTAGGAGACATATAATAGCTGATTGAGGGAGAGATATGAGAACGATCCTTCAACCTACCTGGATTTCGATTCAGATTTATGGATGAAGGTAGAATCATTTGGTAGACCTGATAGAAATTAAGTATACAAATGACACAACTAAAAGATTGATGTCTTCTCCCAAGTGCAGGAGTGTCGAAGTAATAGATAACCTGGCAAGACCGGGGTCGAATCATAGGGAGGTTAATTGTACAAATTATAAAGAACAACAATAGTAACAATAACAACAACAATAATAGTAGTAATAATAATACTAGTAGTAGTAGTAGTAGTAGTAGTAGTAGTAGTAATAACAATAACAATAATAAAGAAGAAGAAGAAAAATTAATAAGAACTTTGAGATGGAAAATTAAAGTAAGGATTAAACAACGATAACAAACAATGTCAAGGTTAGAAGATCCACTAATGGTATGTCAAACAAGTATAGTATAAACTCTTATTATTCAATTGAAAACCACACACAAAGGAGGTTCCAATCAGATTATAAATTGTTAACATGATTACATTAGTCATCATATTCAATTAATGCTAATACTTGTAAATTTCGTCAAGCATTCATGATTATAACTTATGTTAACAACAAATCAAGTTCCTTTCATAGCTCAGGTGTCGGTTAAACTATACAGTATAGGCTATGAAAGTGCCAAGCATTTGTTGTAACAATTGTTATATAACATAAATCAAGATTAATCATTTAACAGGTATTAAAGAGTGAACAAGATAACAAATATAAAACATGTTAGTATCAAACATTAAAGTCCATATTAAGATTATACTATACTTATTCTTATACCATTAGTATAACCTTTTCACCTTGACATAATAAACTTAGATAGACATAATGAATGAAAGAAAGAAAAATAGATAAACAAAATAAGAACATAAATAAGATAAGAGTTACCAAAGCAAAGGAAAGGAATTGAAAGGCATAAAATTGATATTAATGAAAGCAAAGTGTAAACATTACAAAAAATACAAAGAGAGAAAATAAGGGCATAATCTTGATCTAGACACCAAGATGCCTAAATACATAGCAAATATATAGGTCAAAATTGGGAACTATTGATTTGATGACTAATTGATGAGTAGGCGACCAACTCTTGACTTTGTGACAATCCTTATCTTCTTTTGTCTACCCAAAACATCATTGATAACGTCAAAATTGGAACCACTTGAAAACATAAAAGTTGTAGGAAATTGTCTCAGCTTTCTTGTGTAAACAATTCAGCTCATTTCGACTTCTAGAACATGAGATATGGCCAAAATATTAAAGTGGTGATTTGTCTTTTGAAAGAGTTTGTTCTATGAGATGGGAAAAACTTCTTTAAAAACTGTTGTTACATTTCATCCTAAGCACGAATGGATCCTGGTCTCAAATTTTATAGCCATGTTTTAGCTTTATCTTTTAATGAAAAAGGAAAAAGCTTTAATCTGATGGTGTTCATGTTACAATTTAGATTATTATATGTGTTGCAGACCTCCTCAAATTCCCTTAAATGCAAGTATGGATTTTCCAATTCAAAACCATGAAAAGAAGGTAAAAGTTGGATAATGCCTGGTTTAAAATTAAAATGAGATGCATCAGGAGGAAAAACTATGCATGATGGTGCACTTGTTCTTGTTGGATTCATGTGGTCTCTAAGTGTTCTTGCACGGTTATTCTCATTATTCTCATTATGAAGTGATTGATTATCTTCTTCAGCCATATTTTTTGAAAATGATGAGAATACCCTACAAAGTCTACCACTTGATGTACGTGACCACACTCTCATGCACGTGAAAGAATAGAATAAAAGGAAAAGGAAAATAAAAGAAGAAGAAACAAGAGAAAAGAAACAAAGTTATATANACATCAAAATTAGAGCCACTTGAAAACATGAAAGTTCTAGGCAATTGTCTCATCTTTCTTGTGTAAAACATTCAGCTCATTTCGACTTCTAGAACTCCTGATATGACCAAAATACTGAACAGTGATCGGGCTGGAGGACAGATTTGGGCTTCTTTGTTGTTGTAATAATTTGGACTTGAAAATGACCTTTTTAGATCTTGGGCTCCATAGAAACGTTCTAGGCCTATGTCTTACCTTTCCATCCATATAAAATAAGCCTAAATCTGAGATCTATAGCTCCAGATATGACCTAATTACCGAATAGTGTTTCGGTTTGGATTGCACCGACATCTCTTTTCTATGTATGATCATCTCTTTGCCTTTGCAATTGAAGTTCTTAAAGTCATCAATCAATCCTTTCATTTATGTGATAGGCCTATATTAAAATGGACATTTACCACAAATTAAAGGTATCTTATATTATTAGATAGATTATTATAAAACATACTTTAGTTAAGGAGTTATTGATACTTCAAGTGCAAAATGATGATATAAAACCATGATAAAAATGCACTTTTGAGTACTAATCAGTATCAATAACTCCTTAACTAAAATATATTTTATAATAATGTATCTAATAATATAAGATACCTTTAATTTATGGTAAATGTTCATTTTAAATGTAGGCCTACCACATAAATGAAAGGATTGATTGATGAATTTAAGAATTGAAATTGAAAGGACAAAGAGATGGCCAAAAAAGAGATGTTGGTGTAGTCCAAACTAGAATACTATTCGATAATTAGGTTATATCTGAAGCTGTAGATCTTAGATTTAGGTCCACTTTATATGGATGGAAAGGTAAGATATAGGTCTATAACTTTCATGTGGAGCCCAATATCTAAAAAGGCCATTTTCAAGTCTAAATTGTAGCAACAATAAAAAAGTCCAAATATATCTTCTAGCTCAAGCACTATTTAGTTTTTGGCCAATATATGGAGTTCTAAAAGTCCAAATGACTTGAAGCTTTTACATAAGAAAGATGAGATAATTTTCTACAACTTTTATTTTTCAAGTGGTTCCAATTTTGTCGTTATCAATGACGTTTTGGACAAACAAGAAAAGATAAAGGTTGTCATCAAGTCAAGAGTTTGCCACCCACTCATCAATTAGTCATCAAATCAATAGTTTCCAATTTTGGCCTATAAAAAGAGGCATTTGCCATGCATTTAGGCTTCTTGGTTTCCAAATCAAGATCATACTCTTGCTTTCTCTCTTTGTATTTTTTGTAATGTTTATGCTTTACTTTTATTAGTATCAAGTTTATGCCTTTCATTTCCTTTCATTTACTTAGTTAACTTTTATCTTATTTTGTTTATTTATTTTTCTTTCTTTTATTATGTTTAGTTAAGTTATTATGTCAAGGTGAAAAGGTTATACTAATGGTGTAAGAATAAGTATAATGTAAACTCAACATAGACTTTAATGTTTTATATTAACGTGTTTTATATTTGTTATATTGTTCACTCTTTAATACTTTGCGTGTTAAATGACTAATTGACACGACGAAAAGATTGATGTCTTCTCCCAAGTGCAGGAGTGTCGAAGTAATAAATAACCTGGTAAGATCGGGGTCGAACCATAGGGAGGTTATTGTACAAATTATAAATAACAATAATGCAACAACAACAATAACAACAATAACAACAATAATAACAACAACAACAACAACAACAACAATAAAGAAGAAGAAGATGATGAGAACTTTGAGATGAAATATTAAAGTAAGGATTAATCAATGACAATAACAAATGTCAAGGTTAGAGATTCCACTAATGGTATGTCAAACATGTATAGTATAACTCTTATTATTCAATTGGAAACCACATAGAAAGGAGGTTTCAATTAGATTATACATTGTTAACATGATTACATAAGTCATCTTATTCGATTAATGCTAATACTTGTAAATTTCATCAAGCATTCATGATTATAACTTATGTTAACAACAAATCAAGTTCCTTTCATACTCAGGTGTCGGTTATACCATACAGTATGGGCTATGAAAGTGCCAAGCATTTGTTGTACCAAGTGTTATACATCATAAATCAAGATTAGTCATTTAACAAGTAAAGTATTAAAAAGCGAACAAGATAACAAATATAAAACATGTTAGTATCAAACATTGAAGTCCATATTAAGTTTACATTATACTTGTTCTTACACCATTAGTGTAACCTTTTCACCTTGACATAATTAACTTAGCTAGACATAATGAAAGAAAGAAAAATAGATAAACAAAATAAGAACATAAAAGTTAACTAAGTAAAGGAAAGGCATAAACATAATATTAATGGAAACAAAGCATAAACATTACAAAAAATACAAAGAGAGAAACGAAGAGCATGATCTTGATCTGGATACCAAGATGCCTAAATGCATGGCAAATGCCTCCTTTTATAGGCCAAAATTGGGAACTATTGATTTGATGACTAATTGATGAGTAGATGGCCAACCCTTGACTTGGTGACAATCCTTATCTTCTCTTGTCTGCCCAAAACGACATTGATGACATCCAAATTAGAGCCACTTGAAAACATGAAAGTTTTAGGAAATTGTCTCAGCTTTTTGCATAAAAACTTCAGCTCATTTTGACTTTTAGCACTCCAAATATGGCCAAAATACTGAACAGTGCTCGGGCTGGAGGACAGATTCGCGCTTCTTTGTTGTTCCAACAATTTGGACTTGAAAATGGCCTTTTTAGATCTTGGGCTCTATATGAAAGTTGGAGGCCTATGTCTTACCTTTCCATCCATATAAAGTAGACCTAAATCTGAGATCTATAGCTCCATATATGACCCAATTACCGAACAGTGTTCCAGTTTGGATTGCATCGACATCTCTTTTCTAAATTTGAACATCTCTTTGCCTTTGCAATTGAAGTTCTTAAAGTCATCACTCAATCCTTTCATTTATGTGATAAGCCTGTATTTAAAATAAACATTTACCATAAATTAAAGGTATCTTATATTATTAGATAAATTATTATAAAACGTACTTTAGTTAAGGAGTTATTGATACTTCAAGTGCAACATGATGATATAAAACCATGATAAAAATGCACTTTTGAGTACTAATCACACCCCCCAACTAGCTTATTACTAGTCCCTAGTAATCAAAGCGTTAAAATAGAAAAATAATTTGCAAATTCCACAAAGCAAGGTATTCATCATTTAACTTCCATTACTCTATACAGATAAACAAACTCTTGTTATATTTATATACCTGCTCAATACCTCTTAACAAGATATTCAAAAACCTTTCTTTTGTGCTTAATGTATCAACACATAATTATAGGGCTTTTCTTGAAAGAAAACAAAATTTGTGTTCTAATGTTTAAGGTTAACTTCCTTGGGTTGGGATTATTATTTTTGTTTTTTTTTGTTTTGAATATATATACATATAATTTAAAATACCATGCATCTTTAACCCATGTAACGAGTTTTTAGCTGATGACTCCCAGACCAGTTGGTCTTAGGGTATTAGGTGTTAAGACACCCCTACGAGCTTAGTAACTCGGGTCACAGATACTGATATGTAGATAGTGCAATGTTTGATTCTCTTAAGCTTTTCTCCTCAACCTATGTAATAAGCGTTAAGCCAATAGCTCCCAAGTTAGTTGACTTTAGGGTATTAGGTTTTAAAACAACCCTTCAGGCTTAATTGCTTAGGTTAGGGAGGCTACAAAACCAAACTTATCTACATTTTTATTATTATCATTTTTTTAACAAAAGAACATAAATAATGTAATGATCCAATATGCAACCCACAATCATATGTTGAAGTGTGTGTGTGTAAATTAAGGTTTAAGAATACATGTTAAATAAGTATATGAGCAGACTTAAGTGATAACAATGCAAGAGTTTGTAAATCTAAATATTTCAAGAAGTATTATGATAGACCTTGTTACAAATTATTACTAAGATGCGTCTCAAGAGTCATAAAAGATTCTCCTTACTCTGCCATCATAGTAACAACCATTTTGCACATGCTTTATGAAATAGAAAACACAGTTTTTTTTTTAGCTACTACCCTCTCCCCCCAACTAAAACAAGACGTTGTCCTCAATGTTTAAAG
>SRLM01001469.1:0-31087 GCA_015708895.1 Populus ilicifolia | reverse complement strand
AAAAGAACATAAATAATGTAATAATCCAATATGCAACCCACAATCATATGTTGAAGTGTGTGTGTGTAAATTAAGGTTTAAGAATACATGTTAAATAAGTATATGAGCAGACTTAAGTGATAACAATGCAAGAGTTTGTAAATCTAAATATTTCAAGAAGTATTATGATAGACCTTGTTACAAATTATTACTAAGATGCGTCTCAAGAGTCATAAAAGATTCTCCTTACTCTGCCATCATAGTAACAACCATTTTGCACATGCTTTATGAAATAGAAAACACAGTTTTTTTTTTAGCTACTACCCTCTCCCCCCAACTAAAACAAGACGTTGTCCTCAATGTTTAAAGGTAAAAAGATAGAGTATAGAAGATATCACCCGAAATAACAAACACTGACAAACCTGAAACACACTGAAACAAATATAAGTAATAACAAAACACAATAATAAAATCAAAAGACACAAAGATTCACAAATGAAGGCTCAAATCCAATCTAAGCTTTTTACGGTTTTCCTTGGTTGACTAATTTATGCAACTCATTGAAGGATCAATTACAGGAACGAAAGATTGTAGTTGATCAATCAATTATTCAGCAGTAGCAGCAGAGATTATGATTTGTCATGCAGAAGATGTTAGAAATTCCTGTTCCACAGTGTGATCAAGAAAAAACAACAACTTATCATAATAACCATTAACATTTAACAAACCTATGGGTTATGGTGAATGTGTAGTTGGGCCCAAGAGGAAATATGAAAGTTCTCTTCCAATGTGCCTAGACCACCTGGTAAAGCAATGAAGGCATCAATATGGTTAAACATTGCATTCATTTGAGCTAACATTGTAGAGACCTGAAGTTCCTCTCCAATTATTTTTCCAATGATGTCTCCTTGTGCTAAAGCTTCGGGGAGGTTATTGTACAAATTATAAATAACAATAATGCAACAACAATAATAACAACATTAACAACAATAATAGCAATAATAAAAATAACAACAACAACAACAACAACAATAATAAAGAAGAAGAAGAAGATGAGAACTTTGAGATGAAATATTAAAGTAAGGATAACAAATGTCAGGGTTAGAGGTTCCACTAATGGTATGTCAAACAAGTATAGTATAAACTCTTATTGTTCAATTGGAAACCACACATAAAGGAGGTTTCAATCAGATTATAGATTGTTAACATGATTACATAAGTCATCTTATTCGATTAATGATAATACTTGTAAATTTCATCAAGCATTCATGATTATAACTTATGTTAACAACAAATCAAGTTCCTTTCATACTCAGGTGTCGGTTATACCATACAGTATAGGCTATGAAAGTGCCAAGCATTTGTTGTACCAAGCGTTATACATCATAAATCAAGATTAGTCATTTAACAAGTAAAGTATTAAAAAGCGAACAAGATAACAAATATAAAACATGTTAGTATCAAACATTGAAGTCCATATTAAGTTTACATTATACTTGTTCTTACACCATTAGTGTAACCTTTTCACCTTGACATAATTAACTTAGCTAGACATAATGAAAGAAAGAAAAATAGATAAACAAAATAAGAACATAAAAGTTAACTAAGTAAAGGAAAGGCATAAACATAATATTAATGGAAACAAAGCATAAACATTACAAAAAATACAAAGAGAGAAACGAAGAGCATGATCTTGATCTGGACACAAAGCATAAACACTATTCAATATTGTGGCCATATCTAGAGTTATAGAAGTCGAAATGATATAAATGTTTTACATAAGAAAGCTAAGACAATTTCATGTTTTCATGTGGTTCCAATTTTGATGTTATCAATGACATTTTGGGTAGATAAAAGAAGATAAAGATTGTCACCAAGTCAAGAGTTGGCCACCTACTCTTCAATTAGTCATCAAATCAATAGTTTTCAATTTTTGCCTATAAAAGAAGGCATTTGTCATGCATTTATGCATCTTGGTGTCTAGATTAAGATCATGCTCTTGTTTTCTCTCTTGTATTTTTTTTTGTATTGCTTATGTCTTGCTTTCATTAATATCAAGTTTATGCCTTTCATTTCCTTTCCTTTACTTAGTCAACTCTTATCTTATTTTGTTTATTTATTTTTTGTTTCTTTCATTATATCTAGTTAAGTTTATTATGTCAAGGTGAAAAGGTTATGCTAATGGTGTAAGAATAAGTATAGTATAAACTTAATATGGACTTTAATGTTTGATACTATCATGTTTTATAGTTGTTATCTTATTCACTCTTTAATATTTTGCTTGTTAAATGACTAATCTTGATTTATGTTGTATAACACTTGGTATAACAAATGCTTGGCACTTTCATAGCCCATACTATATGGTATAACCGACACCTGAGCTATGAAAGGAACTTGATTTGTTGTTACCATAAGTTATAATCATGAATACTTGAGGAAATTTACAATTATTAGCATTAATTGAATAAGATGACTAATGTAATCATATTAACAATCTATAATCCGATTGGAACCTCCTTTGTGTGTGGTTTTCAATTGAACAATAATAGTTTATACTATACTTGTTCGACATACCATTAGTGGAACCTCTAACCTTGACATTTGTTATTATCATTGTTTAATCCTTACATTAATATTCTATCTCAAAGTTCTTATCTTTTTCTTCTTCTTCTCCTTCTTTTTCTTTATTATTATTATTATTGTTGTTGTTGTTATTGTTGTTGTTGTTATTATTGTTATTTATAATTTATATAATTAACCTCCCTGTGGTTCGATCCTGGTCTTGTCGGGTTATTTATTACTTTGACACTTCTGCACTTGGGAGAAGACATTAATCTTTTAGTCGTGTCAAGTTTTTGGCACCGTTGCCGAGGAGGTAAGTTTTGTATAAATTATAATATTTATTTTATTTTCTCTTTTCACTTTTCTTGTATATAACTTTGTTTCTTTTCTCTTATTTCTATTTCTTTTTCTTTTGTTTTCATTTTCCTTTTATTCTATTCCTACACGTGTATGAGAGTGTGGTCACGTACATCAAGTGGTATACTTTGTAGGGTATCTTCATCATTATTTTGAAAAAAATAATCAATCACTTCATAATGAGAATTATGAGAATAACCGTGCTAGAACACTTAGAGATCACATGAATCCCACAAGAATAAGTGCACCATCATGTATAGTTTTTTCTCCCGATGCATCTCATTTTAATTTTAAGCCAAACATTATTCAACTTTTACCTTCTTTTCATGGCTTAGAATTGGAAAATCCATAGTTGCATTTAAGAGAATTTGAGGAGGTCTGCAACACATACAATAATTTAAATTGTAGCATGAACACCATCACATTAAAGCCTTTTTCCTTTTTTATTAAAAGATAAAGCTAAAACATGGCTACAAAATTTAAGACTAGGATCCATTCGTGCTTGAGATGAAATGCAATAACAGTTTTTAAAGAAGTTTTTCCCATCTCATAGAACAAATTATTTCAAAAGACAAATCACCATTTTCACTAAAAAATCAGGAGAAACATTTTACCAATATTGGGATAGATATTGAGACTTGCTTAATACTTGCCCTCATCATGGTTTTGAAACATGGAGATTGGTTTCACATTTCTATGAAGGGTTAACACCTAGAGATGGGCAAAAGGTTGAATTGATGTGCAATGGAACTTTTGAAGATAAAGACCCTAATAAAGCAATGAAGTACTTAGACTTGTTAGCTTAAAATGCTCAAAATTAGGACATCGTGGGTACTTATAAGGCACCAAGTAAAACTCAACCTCTTACATCTACTGGAGGTATGTACAACCTTAGGGACGATCATGACCTTCAAGCCAAGTTTGCATCTTTAGCTATAAAAGTTGAGGCATTAGAATTGAAAAGGAGTGGTAAATTAAAATCCATTGAAAACAATGTGTGTCAAATATGTGAAACAAATGAACACTCAACCAATAATTCTCCAACCTTCCCTTCTTTTAAAGAATGTCTCCATGAACAAGCTCATGCTTTAAACAATTTCTAAAGGGCCAACCACAACCTATACTCATAAACACACAACCCTGGTTGGAGAAATCACTCAAATTTCATCTCTAAGTTCTCATCATTTTTTTTCTTCTTCTTTATTATTGTTATTATTATTATTACTATTACTACTACTATAACTACTATTACTACTACTACTACTATAACTACTATTACTACTAGTAGTAGTAGTATTATTATTGCTACTACTATTGTTGATGTTATTGTTACTATTTTTGTTGTTTATAATTTGTACAATTAACCTCCCTGTGGTTCGACCATGATCATGCCGAGTTATTCACTACTTCGATACTCCTGCACTTGGGAGAAGACATTGCAACCCAAACCTGATTTTTAGGAGAAAATGAAACTTTTTCAGTAATAATTTCTTTCAAACTTAATGCACATCAAGAAGGTAAGTTATTACAAACTCTGAAAATTCACAAAAATACATTAGGATGGACCATAGCTAATATAAAAGAAATTAGTCCTTTGATTTGTACACACAAAATTTATTTGGAGGAAAATGCTAAACCCTCTAGAGAACTTTTATTAGGATGACTCGTATTTATTCAAATATTGTCTTAATCAAAGATTTTAAAGATGCATTCCTGACAATAAGATAACTAGTGTCATTCAACTTTGTCATTCTGAAGCATGTGGAAGTTGTTTTTCATAAAAAAGACAACTGTAAAAATATTTCAAAATGAATTTTATTGGTCCACCATGTTCAAGGACACGCATGCATTCTGCAAAACTTGTGAAAATTATCAAAAAGTTGATGCTAGTCAAAAATATTTTTTTTTATAATTCTCAACTCCATTTATTCCCTAGAGAGCTAAGATCTAGATGGAGCAATCTTTATGGGGCCTTTGATATTGAGAATCCAAAGAATGACAATGTTTTTAGGATAAATGGACATCGTTTGAAAGCTTACTTTGATAATTTTTTTAGTGAAAATGAATCAATTGGTTTGAATGATTTTATAGATAAAGGTTGATTATTTTGTTTTTGTCATGCTGTTTTTGTGTTTCTTTTTGAGTGATTTTTGCTAGTTTCTCTCACTCCGGTTAAATGGCGGACAACGGTACTTCGTGACTTAAATAGGTTCTTTCAGTTTTCCATAATAATTAATATCTGTGTATACATTTGTGCAATTCATTGAATCTCTCTTCCAATTCTTGTTTGATAATGGACACTAATCTTGAAAAATTGATAAAGTATTTTCCTGCTCTGCCTCAGAATGCGATTACAAAAATTTACTGTGTTAGATGTGCAAGATTGAGGTTGTTAATGAATCATGGAATTCCTGAAGATATTTGCTAGTTGATTGAAGCAAAGGTCCGATTACCTGGTGAGTCCTTAAAATTCTTCATTTCACACATGTTTGGAACATGTAAAAGCACTTTTGCAAATAAATATCGTGTAAAACGACTAAAAGTCTGTCATCTATGTGCCAGATGGACTTGTAATGCATAATGTCATTCTTTAGAAATGGTGTCTATAAACCATGATGATAAAATACAATTCATTAAGGATGGCCTAAATAAGGAGTCTTTAGATAATATTTTATTAACTCTTGAAATGCATCCCAGTAGAGATGTGCATGGTGTAATTCATGATTTATGACCCTATTCTCATAAAGAACATGATCAACTTAGTCTTAGGAATAAGTATAATGTAAACTCAATATGGATTTTAATGTTTGATACTAACATGTTTTATATTTGTTATGTTATTCACTCTTTAATACTTTGCGTTAAATGACTAATCTAGATTTATGTTGTATAACACTTAATACAACATATACTTCACACTCTCATAGCCCATACTATATAGTATAACTGACACCTGAACTATGAAAGAAACTTGATTTGTTGTTAACATAAGTTATAATCATGAATGCCTAACGAGATTTACAAGTATTAGCATTAATCGAATAACATGACTAATGTAATCATGTTAACAATCTAAAATCTGATTGGAACCTTCTTTGTGTGTACTTTCCAAATAAATAATAAGAGTTTATACTATACTTGTTTGACATACCATTAGTGGATCCTCTAACCTTAATATTTGTTGTTATCATTGTTTAATCCCTACGTTAATCTTCCATTTCAAAGTTCTTATCAACTTTTATTCTTTTTCTTCTTCTTTGTAATTATTATTATTATTATTACTACTACTACTACTAATACCACCACTACTATGACTATTATTATTAGTATTTTTATTGTTACTATTATTGTTGTTGTTATTATTATTGTTGTTTATAATTTGTACAATTAATCTCTCTATGGTTTAACCCTAGTCTTGCTGGGTTATTTATTACTTCGACACTCCTGCATTTGGAAAAAAATATTAATCTTTTAGTTGTGTCGCCCTGTTTGCTAGTTTTTAAGAAAACTAAATGGAAAGTTTATCCCTAACTCATAGAGGTTGTTTAAGCAGTTGTTGGAAATAAAACCAAGGGAAGATATGAGCTATAATCACAACTATTTGTATATATACATGTTTTCAAAAAAAAAAATAGAAAGAGAAAATTGAGACTCTAGTTAACCTATATATAAATGGTATGATTGCATTTTCAATTTCTTACATATAAAATCTTCTCTTCCTTCCTTTCTTTTCTATTTAACCTACTTATTCAACAGATATAGAAGTGTATAGAAATGATAGGTTCCTCAAGTCATCAAATAAGAAATATTTGTGTTTTTGGTGGATCAAGTCTTGAAAAAGAAAAGGAGTTTTAAGAATCAACAAATTATTTTGATCAGGTACTAGCTGAGAGAAAGATTCATTTAGTGTATAAGGGAGGCAACCTTAGGTTGCTTGACCGCTTTTTATGATCGGCTTATTTTAACTCGCAAGTGCACGAGTGTGCGATGTAGCAATTAACTCGGTAAGATCGAGGTCATATCCACAGAGAGCTAGATCTGGAAATTAAGCTAGGTAACAAAAAAAACTCAAGAGAAATTAAATTAACAATAACTTGGTTGAAAATAATTGATGGATTTGTTTTCAAAGATGAAAAGGTGTAAATAGATTTTAGAAGACAAGAAAAAGTAAGACTTGGTCCAAATCAATTTTAATGGTGATGTATTGGTGATTTCTTCAACATATATAAGATAACTCAACCTAATATCAACGATGGTGATATTAGATCGAAAGATATTACAATGAAGTTTAGAAAAATGAAAATTGATTATTGCTTAAGAATGAACAAGTACTTTCATATTAAGTAAGACATTGAATCAAGCAATCTCTATACCAAAACTAAAGTTTGTGCATAAAAATTCAAGATTATAACATTACCTAAATGATTTCTAAAATTTCTTTGCAATAATAAATCATTCATGAAGAAAATAAGAAGATAAACATTAAGATTCATTCATATCCTAAAGAACTCACCTCAATCACCATCATCCTTGATTTGGATCCAAGAAAGAGATTAGCCAATCATGATTTTATATAAGAACACTTCAACAAACATGAAATAACTTGAATCAAACTGAAATAATAAGTTTTACAAACTAAAGAACCGAAATCTATGAAGAAGAACACAACACAATTTCAGAAAAAACTCGGACACAAATCTGACTCTAACTTTGGACAGCAATTTGACCCTTTTCCAAGCCTCCTCTCGAGATGTCTATTAGAGACATATTTATAGGAAATTCTGTCACCTTTCCAGATCATTAAAGAACAGCTCATTTGGACATCTGAGTCAAAAGTTATGGACAAAACACCGAAAGGTGTTCTGAAACATCAAATCTGGACAGCTTTGCAACCACTTTGGTGCACGTTTTTCTTCCTCATTTATGAGTTGTCTCCTTCTTCTTTTTGACCCAAAATAATGTAAAAATATCCCCTCCAGCTTTCCATCCATGTGCTTGCCTTCTTGGATCAATGAATTACCCAAAATAAATCAATTGTTGTTGTGTGGACATGTAAGATCATGGATTGTGTTTGGGCTGATTTGGGGTTGATTTAGGGCTGATTTGGGGCTGATTTTGGGCTGGATTTGAACATCAAATAAGTATACAAATGTACTTATTATTTGGGCTAAGATTGACATTGAAACCTTGAGTGTTTAATGGTTGAAGTTTGCACACAACATAAGGCAAGTTTGGGCTTCAAATAAATCATATGATATTCTTTTCTAGAATTGAAATAGAATTGATTTTTGGGACAAATTTGGAGCATTTATTTCAATCAAGATTTGCTTCAATCTTCAACTAAATGTCTCTTCAATTCTTTGTTCTCAATTCCGATGTTGAATTTCTTGAATTAATTCATTTAAGCTCCAAAAACCTATCGAAACATTAAAACAAACTTCATTACTAAAAAACACATCAATTATTATTAAAAGACCAAATAAAAACAATAAATACATATGTAAAATAAGAGACTTAATGATACTTTTGATGCACAATCATAGGTTAATAGGGGGTGTGTTAATAGCTGTATTTTTAGAAGGCAAACAAGTTTTGAGGATTGTCCTTAAAGCTTTAACAAAAGGGGACATCATTGAAAAAATAATTGGAGAGGAATTACAGGTCTCCATAATATTTGATCGAATTCAGATGGTCTGTAAACATTGGAAGAAATCTTTTATATTTTCTCTTAGGCGCAACTTCATATTCATTATAAACCTATAGGTTTACTCAATGATAATGGTTTTTATAATAAATTGTTATCTTTTCTTGATCATGTTGTGGAATAGAATTTTCTTACATTTTCGGCATGACAAATCATAATCTCTACTACTACTACTGAACAATTGATTGACCAACTATAATTTTTTATTCATATAATTGATCCCTCCATAAATCAAATAGAATGGTCAAACAAAGAAAGCTATACAAAGCTAAGACTAGATTTGAGCCTTAATATGTAAGAACACATATCTTTTAGTTTTATTAATAGCATAATATTTGTGTTTGTTGTTTCTTATATTTGTTTATGTTTCATACTTGTCAATAATCGCTGCTTAAGGCAATGTCTTCTATACTCTATCTTTCTACCTTATGACATTGAGGACAATGTCTCGTTTTTATTGGGAGAGAGGGTAGTAGTTAATAAAATAAATAAAAAAATAACTAACAAACTAACTACTTGTGTTTTTAATAAAACTATTTGACAAAACTGTTATTACTAAGATGATAAAGTAAGGGAGAATTTTATTAATTCTTGAGACACATCTTGGCAAACATTTTCTAATGGTTATTTGCAATATTCATAACAAGGTCTATCACATACTTCTATTAAAATATTTAGGTTTATAAACTCTTGTATTGTTATTAATTGATTCTGCTCATATATCTAGCTAATAAATATTGATAAACCTTCATTTTCATACACACACTTTAACATATGATTGTGTGTTGCATATTAGATGATTACATTATTTATATTTGTTTCTTAGTGGTAACAACTAAGGGAAAAGGATAGTATATAATTTACAATATATATATATATGTATGTATGTATGTATGTAATGATAATAAAAACCTAGATAAGTTTGATTTTGTAAGCTTCCTAACCTAAGCAATTAAGCTTGAAAGGGTGTTTTAACACCTAATACACTAGAGTCAACTAACTTGAGAGTTTTGGCCCTATATTTGTTACATGAGTTATGGATAAAAGCATAATGGAATTAAACATTGCACTATCTATGTATCAGTATCTACAACTCGAGTTACTAAGCTTGTAGAGTGTCTCAACACCTAATCTTCTAAGATCAACTCGTTTAGAAGTCATTAGTCGACAACTGGTTACATGGGTTAAAGATGCATTGTGTTTTAAGTTTTATGTATATATATTAATAAAAGAAAGCAAAAAAAGATAATAACCCCAACCCAAGAAAGTTAAACTTAAACATTAGAATTAAATTTTGTTTTCTTCCAAGTAAAAACTTATAACTATATGACACAACTAAAAGATAAATGTCTTCTTTCAAGTACAAGAGTGTCGAAATAATAAATAACCTAGCAAGACCAGGGTCAAACCATATAGAAGTTAATTGTATAAATTATAAACAACAAGAATAACAACAATAATATTAGTAATAGTAATAGTAATAATAGTAATAGTAATAGTAATAGTGGTAATAATAATAATAGAAGAAGAAGAAGAAGATGAAAACTTTGAGATGGAAGATCAATGTGAGGATTAAACAATGATAACAACAAATATCAAGGTTAAAGGATCCATTAATAGTATTTCAAACAAGTATACTATAAACTCTTATTATTCAACTAGAAACCACACACAAAGGAGAGGATCAAACAATGATAACAACAAATATCAAGATTAGAGGATCCATTAATAGTATTTCAAACAAGTATACTATAAACTCTTATTATTCAACTAGAAACCACACACAAAGGAGGTTCCAATTGGATTATGAAATTTTTAACATGATTACATTAGTTATCTTATTCGAATAATATTAATACTTGTAGATATTATCAAGCAATCGTTATTATAACTTGTGTTAGCAACAAATCAAGTTCCTTTCATAGTATAGATGTAGGTTATACTATACAGTTGAACTATAAAAGTGCCAAGTCTTTGTTGTACCAGGTGTTATACAATATAAATTTAGATTAACCATTTAACAAGCAAAGTATTAAGAGTGAAACAAATAACAAATACAAAACACGTTAGTATTAAACATTAAGGTTTATGTTGAGTTTACACTATATTTATTCTTACACTATTAGTGTAACTTTTTCACCTTGACATAATAAACTTAGCTAAACATAATGAAAGAGAGAAACATAAATAGACAAGATAAGAAAATAAATAAAATAAAAGTTAAGTAAAGAAAAGGAAATAAAAGACATAAACAAGATATTAAGAAAGCAAAACTTAAGTATTAAAAAAATACAAAGAGAGAAAGCAAGAGCATGATCTTGATATGAAACCAAGATGCTTAAATGCATGGCAAATGCCTTATTTTATAGGCCAAAATCAAAAACTATTGATTTGATGACTAATTGATGAGTGGGTGGCCAACTCTTGACTTAATAACAATCCTTATCTTCTCTTGTCTGAATAAGACATCATTGATAATATCAAAATTTGAACTATATTGACATGACCAAAAGATTGATGTCTTCTTTCAAGTGTAGGAGTGTCGAAGTAATAAATAACCCGGCAAGACCGAAGTCCAACCACAAGAAGGTTAATTGTATAAATTCTAAATAACAATAATACAACAACAAGAATAATAGTAGTAGTAGTAGTAGTAGTAGCAATAGTAGTCATAATAACACTAATACTAATAATAATAGTAATAGTGGTAGTAATAATAATAATATAAGAAGAAGAAGTTGAGGAGATGAAAATCAATGTAGGGATTAAACATTGATAGCAATAAATATCAAGGTTAGAGGACCCACTAATAGTATGTCAAACAAGTATAGTATAAACTCTTATTATTCAATTGAAAACCACACATAAAGGAGGTTCAAATTAGATTATAAATTGTTAACATGATTATATTAGTTATCTTATTCAATTAATGCTAATATTTGTAAATGTTGTCAGACATTCATGGTTATAACTTATGTTAACAACAAATCAAGTTCCTTTTATAGCACAGGTGTAGGTCATACTATACGGTTTGGTTATGAAAGTGTCAAGTATTTGTTATACCAAGTGTTATACAATATAAATCTAGATTAGTTATTCAACAAGCAAAGTATTAAAGAGTGAACAAGATAACAAATATAAAACATATTAATGTCAAACATTAAAGTTCACGTTGAGTTTACAGTATACTTATTCTTATAGCATTAGTGTAACCATTTCACCTTGACATAATAAATATAACTAAAAAATAATGAAAGAAAGAAATAAAGAAATAAAAGAAGAATATGAATAAGATAAAATTTAACTAAGTAAAGGAAAAAAAATAAAAGGCATAAACTTAATATTAATGAAAGTAAAACAAAAGCATTACAAAGAGAGAGAGCATGAGCATAATCTTGATATGGAAATCAAGATGCCTAAATGCATGGTAAAAGCCTCCTTTTATAGGCCAAAATTGGAAACTATTGATTTGATGACTACTTAATGAGTGGGTGGCCAATTCTTCATTTGATGACAATCGTTATCTTCTCTTGTCTAAATAAAACATCATTGATAATGTCATAATTTGAACTAGATCTCCAAATAAAAATTATAGGAAATTGTCTCATCTTTCTATAGTAAAATATTGAGGTCATTTGGACTTCTATAGGCTGAACATTGAATAGTGTCTGGGCTACAGGATAAATTCGGACTTCCTCATTGTTGCTATAATTTGGACTTGAAAAAGACCTTATTAAAACTAAGCCTCCACATGAAAGTTATAGTCCTATGTCTTACCTTTCCATCCATATAAAGTAGACCTAAATCTAAGATCTACAGCTCCATATATGATCTAATTACCGAATAGTATTCCTGTTTAGACTATACCAGCATTTTTTTTCTAAGTTTGTCTTTTCAATTTCAATACTTCAACTTATTAATAAATCCTTTTATTTATGTGATAGACCTCCATTTAAGATGAAAATTTACTATAAATTAAAGGTATCTTATATTATTATATATGTTATTATAAAACATGTTTTAGTTAAGGAGTTATTGATGCTTCAAGTGCGAAATGATGATATAAACCTTGATAAAAATGCACTTTTAAGTACTAATCACACCCCAACCAGCTTATTACTAGTTTCTAGTAATCAAAGCATCAAAATAGAAAAACAATTTATAAATTTCACAAAGCAAGATATTCATCATTAAACTTCCATTAATCTATTCAGATAAACAAACTCTCATTAAATTTATATATCTGCTCGACACCTCTTAAATAAGATATTAATAAACCTTTCTTTTGTGCTCAATATATCAACACATAGTTATGGGGATTTATTTGGAGAAAAACAAAATTTTTGTTCTAATGTTTAAAGTTAACTTTCTTGGGTAGGGATTATTATCTTTTTCTTCTTTCTTTTCTCTTTTCTTTAATACACACACACACACTTATACATATAACTTAAAATACAATGCATCTTTAACGCATGTAATGAGCTTTCGACTAATGATTCCCAGACTAGTTGGTCTTAAGATATTAGGTGTTGAGACACCCTTACAAGCTTAGTAACTCATATTGTAGATACTAATACATAGATAATAAAATGTTTTTATTCTTTTGAGCTTTTCTTCTCAACCTATATAACAAACTTGGGCTAATATATCCCAAGTTAGTTGACTTTAAGGTATTAGGTGTTAAAACACTCATTCGTGCTTAATTGCTTAGGTTAAGGAGGTTACGAAATCATACTTATCTACGTTTTTATTATCATCATTTTTTTTATGCAAATTATATACCATCCTTTTCTCTTAGTTGTTACCTTTAATAAAAGAACATAAATAATGTAATAATCCAATGTGCAACCCATAAACATATGTTAAAGTGTGTGTGTGAAAATTAAGGTTTAAGAATACTTGTTAAATGAGTATATGAGTAGAATTAAGTGATAACAATGCGAGAGTTTGTAAACCCGAATATTTTAAGAAGTACTATGATAGACCTTTTTAAGAATGATTAATAAGAGGCGTTTCAAGAGTCACTTTAACAAAAAAAAAACTCATTTACTTTGTCATCCTAGTAACAACAGTTTTGTAGATGTTTTATGAAATAGAAAATACAATTAGTTAGATTTTTACTAACTACTACCTTCTCCCCCTAACCAACATGAGATATTGTCCTCAATGTTCTAAGGTGAAAAGATAGAGAATAGAAGACATCACCTAAAATAACAAACACTGACAAACCTAAAACACACTTAAACAAATATAAGAAACAACAAAGCATAAATATTATGCTCTATTAATAAAACCAAAAGACATAATTTTTTACAAACTAAGACTAAAATTGTAGTTGTGATTATGTCTCATACATTCCTTTGGTTTTACTTCTAAGAACGGTGATTAGTACTCAAAAGTATATTTTTATCATGGTTTTATATCATCATTTTGCACTTGAAGTATCAATAACTCCTTAACTAAAGTACATTTTATAATAATCTATCTAATAATATAAGATACCTTTAATTTGTGGTAAATATCCATTTTAAATGCAGGCCTATCACATAAATGAAAGGATTGATTGATGACTTTAAGAACTTCAATTGCAAAGGCAAAGAGATGATCAAACGTAGAAAAGAGATGTTGGTGCAATCCAAACCGGAACACTGTTTGATAATTGGGTCATATTTGGAGCTATAGATCTCATATTTAGGTCTACTTTATATGGATGGAAAGGTAAGACATACGCCTATAACTTGCATATGGAGCCCAAGATCTAAAAAGGCTACTTTAAGTCCAAATTGTTGCAAAAACAAAGAAGCCCGAATCTATCCTCCAACCCGAGCACTGTTTAGTATTTTGGGCATATCTGGAGTTCTATAAGTCAAAATAACCTGAATATTTTACACAAGAAAGCTGATACAATTTTCTAGAACTGTCTATTTTCAAGTGGCTCTAATTTTGACATCATCAATGATGTTTTGGGTAGACAAGAGAAGATAAGGATTATCACTAAGTCAAAGGTTGGCCACCTACTCATCAATTAGTCATCAAATCAATAGTTCCCAATTTTGGCCTATAAAATGAGGTATTTGCCATGCATTTAGGCATCTTGGTGTCCAGATCAAGATCATGCTCTTGCTTTCTCTCTTTGTATTTTTGTAATGTTTATGTTTTGGTTTCATTAATATCAAGTTTTTGCCTTTCAATTCATTTCCTTTGCTTTGGTAACTTTTATCTTATTTATGTTCTTATTTTGTTTATCTATTTTTCTTTCTTTTATTATATCTAGCTAAGTTAATTATGTCAAGGTGAAAAGGTTACACTAATGGTGTAAGAATAAGTATGGTGTAAACTTAATATGAACTTTAATGTTTGATACAAACATGTTTTATATTTGTTATCTTGTTCACTCTTTAATACTTTGCTTGTTAAATGACTAATCTTGATTTATGTTGTTAACAATTGGTATAACAAATGCTTGGCACTTTCATAGCCCATACTGTATGGTATAACCGACAGCTGAGCTATGAAAGAAACCTGATTTGTTGTTAACATAAGTTATAATCATGAATGCTTGATGAAATTTACAAGTATTAATATTAATTGAATAAGGTGACTAATGTAATCATGTTAACAATCTATAATATGATTGGAACCTTCTTTGTGTGTGGTTTTCAATTGAATAACAAGAGTTTATACTATACTTTGTTTCTTTTTTCTTGTTTCTTCTTCTTTTGTTTTCTTTTTCCATTTATTCTATTCCTACACGTGCATGAGAGTGCGGTTACGTACATCAAGTGGTAGACTTTGTAGGGTATCCTCATCATTTTTAGAAAATATGGCTGAAAAAGATAATCAATCACTTTATAATAAGAATAATGAGAATAACCATGCTAAAACACTTAGAGACCACATGAATCCAACAAGAACAAGTGCACCATTATGCATAGTTTTTCCTCCTGATGCATCTCATTTGAATTTTAAACTAGACGTTATCCAACTTTTACCTTCTTTTCATGGTTTTGAATTGGAAAATCCATATATGCATTTAAGGGAATTTGAGGAGGTCTGCAACACATATAATAATTTAAATTGTAGCATGAACACCATCAGATTAAAGCTTTTTCCTTTTTCATTAAAAGATAAAGCTAAAACATAACTACAAAATTTGAGACCAAGATCCATTCGTGCTTGGGATGAAATGCAACAACAGTTTTAAAAAAAGTTTTTCCTATCTCATAAAACAAACACTTTTAAAAGACAAATCACCACTTTCACTCAAAAACCAGGAGAAACATTTTACCAATGTTGGGAGATTGGTTTCACATTTTTATGAAGGGTTAACACCTAATGATAGACAAATGGTTGAATTGATGTGCAACAGAACTTTTGAAGACAAAGACCCTGATGAAGCAATGGAGTACTTAGACTTGTGAGATGAAAATGCTCAAAATTGGGACACCGCGGGTATTTATGAGGCATCGAGTAAAACTCAACCTCATACATCTAGTGGAGGTATGTACAACCTTAGGAAAGATCGTGACCTTCAAGCCAAGTTTGCATCTTTAGCGAGAAAAGTCGAGGCACTAGAATTGAATAAAAGTGGTCAATTAAAATCTGTTGAAAACATTGCATGTCAAATATGTGAAACAAATGAACACTCAACCGATAATTGTCCAACCTTGCCTTCTTTTAAGGAATGTCCATGAACAAGCTCATGCTTTAAACAGTTTCCAAAGGGCCAACCATAACCTATACTCATAAACATACAACCCTAGTTGGAGAAATGATCCAAATTTTAGTTGGAGGAGTGAGAACAACAATGCACAAACTTCACAACCACCATTTCAAGCACACCATAATTTTCAAAATTCTCATGGATATGCACCTCCTTATGCTCCACTTTCTAGACAAAATCTTGAGGAAACATTGCATGCATTCATTGAAAAGCAAGAGACAATCAATACTCAACTTGCTTAAAAAATGAATGATTTTAAAGATACTCTTACAAAATTAACATCTGCTCTTAGTTTCCAAGAGAAAGGTAAGTTTCCATCTCAACCACAACAAAATCCCAAGGGGCAATACAATGCAAATGAAAGTAGTTCCGGAAGCCAACACATGGATCATGTCAAATCAGGCACTACTCTTCGCAGTGGTAAGGTTATTAAAAAACCCTCTCTTGAACCTTATGAGAAAGATAACAAGTCAATCTCTGAGGGTAAAGAAGAGGTTGAATTTGAAAATTGCAAAGAAAAGACTGATTCTCTGCCACCACTTCCATTTTCTCAAGCCATGACCAAACAAAGGAAAGTCAATCACAACTTTGAAATTTTTGAAACTTTCAAACAGGTAAGAATCAATATACCTTTGCTGGATGCTATTAAACAAATTCCTTCCTATGCTAAATTTTTGAAAGATCTATGCACTGTGAAGAGGAAACTGAATGTGAAAAAGAAAACCTTTCTAGCCGAACAAGTAAGTGTTATTCTTCAGAACAATAATGCTTTGAAATATAAAAAACCTGGTTGCCTTACAATTTCTTGCTTTATTGGAGAGCATAAAATTGAATGAGCTTTACTTGATCTTGGTGCTAGTGTGAATTTACTTCCATATTTAGTTTTTCAAAGTCTCAATCTAGGTGAGTTAAAACCAACTTCTATAACTCTTTTACTTACTGATAGATCTCTAAAAGTACCTAGAGGAATAATTGAGGATGTGTTAGTACAGGTTAATAAATTCATTTATCCTGTAGATTTTATTATCTTGGACACACAACCTATAGAAGTATGTAATTCATTTCCTGTAATAATCTCTTCCAAACTTAATGCACATCAAGAAGGTAAGTTATTACAAATTCTGAAAATGCACAAAAATGCATTAGGATGGACCATAGCTGATATAAAAGGAATTAGTCCTTTGATTTGTAGACACAAAATTTATTTGGAGGGAAATGCTAAACCCTCTAGAGAAATGCAACGAAGGCTAAATCCTAATATGAAAGAAGTAGTGAAAAATAAAGTCATTAAGCTTCTAGATAATGAAATCATTTATCCTATTTCTGACAGCAAATGGGTAAGTCCTACCCAAGTTGTACCCAAGAAGTCTGGAGTCACTGTGATAACAAATGAGAACAACGAGTTAATTCCCACTAGAATTGTTACCGGTTGGCGGATGTGCATTGACTATAGGAAACTTAATTTAATGACTAGAAAAGATCATTTTCCATTACCTTTCAAGGATCAAATCCTAGAAAGAGTTGCAGGTCATGAATTTTATTGTTTCCTAGATGGCTATTCGGGTTACAATCAAATTGAAATTACATTGGAAGATCAAGAGAAGGCTACTTTCACATGTCCATTTGGTATTGATTAGTACTCAAAAGTGAATTTTAATCATGGTTTTATATCATCATTTTGCACTTAAAGTATAAATAACTCCTTAACTAAAGTACATTTTATAATACTCTATCTAATAATATAAGGTACCTTTGATTTATGGTAAATGTCCATTTTAAATGCAGGCCTATCAAATAAATGAAAGGATTGATTGATGACATTAAGAACTTCAATTGCAAAGGCAAAGAGATGATCAAACTTAGAAAAGAGATGTTGGTGCAGTCCAAACTGAAACACTGTTTGGTAATTGGGTCATATCTGGAGCTATAAATCTCAGATTTAGGTCTACTTTATATGGATGGAAAGGTAAGACATAGGCCTACAACTTTCATATGCAGCCCAAGATCTAAAAAGGTCATTTTCAATTCCAAATTATTGCAACAACAAAGAAGCCCGAATCTGTCCTCCAGCCCGAGCACTGTTTAGTATTTTGGCCATATCTGGAGTTCTAGAAGTCGAAATGAGCTGAATTTTTTACAAAAGAAAGCTGAGACAATTGCCTAGAACTTTCATGTTTTCAAGTGGCTCTAATTTGGACGGAATCAATGATGTTTTGGGCAGACAAGAGAAGATAAGGATTGCCACCAAGTCAAGGGTTGGCCATCTACTCATCAATTAGTCATCAAATCAATAGTTCCCAATTTTGGCCTATAAAATGAAGCATTTGCCATGTATTTAGGCATCTTGGTGTCCAGATCAAGATCATGCTCTTGTTTTCTCTCTTTGTATTCTTTATGCTTTATTTTTATTAATATCAAGTTGATGTCTTTCATTTCCTTTCCTTTGCTTTGTTAACTCTTATCTTATTTATGTTCTTATGTTGTTTATCCATTTTTCTTTCTTCCATTATGTATAGCTAAGTTAATTATGTCAAGGTGAAAAGGTTACACTAATGGTGTAAGAATAAGTATGGTATAAACTTAATATGGACTTTAATGTGTAATACTAACATGTTTTAAATTTGTTATCTTGTTCACTCTTTAATACTTTGCTTGTTAAATGACTAATCTTGATTTATGTTGTATAACAATTGGTACAACAAATGCTTGACACTTTCATAGCCCATACTGTATGGTATAACCAACACCTGAGCTATGAAAGGAACTTGATTTGTTGTTAACATAAGTTATAATCATGAATGCTTGAACGAAATTTACAAGTATTAGCATTAATTGAATAAGATGACTAATGTAATCATGTTAACAATCTATAATATGATTGGAACCTCCTTTATATGTGGTTTCCAATTGAACAATAAGAGTTTATACTATAACTTTTTTGACATACCATTAGTGGAACCTCTAACCTTGACATTTGTTATTATCATTGTTAATCCTTACTTTAATATCTCATCATCATCTTCTTCTTATCTTTCTTTATTACTACTACTATTATTATTATTATAGTTGTTGTTGTTGTTGTTATTGTTATTTATAATTTGTACAATATCCTCTCTGTGGTTCGACCCCGGTCTTGCCGGGTTATTTATTACTTCAACACTCCTGCACTTGGGAGAAGACATCAATCTTTTTGTCGTGTCAGGTACTTTTGCATATCGAAGGATGCCTTTTGAATTATGTAATGCACCAGCCACATTTCAAAGATGCATGCTTAGTATATTTAGTGATATGGTTGAACATTTTCTTGAAATTTTCATGAATGACTTTTCTGTTTTTGGTGATTCATTTGATGATTGTTTTACTAACTTAGAAAAGGTTTTTGCCAGGTGTGAAAGAAGAATCTTATGCTGAATTGGGAAAAATATCACTTTATGGTAGCGAACGACATTGTACTTGGTCATATTGTTTCATCGAAAGGAATTGGGTTGACAAATCTAAAATCAAGTTGATTGCAAACTTGCCAACACCAAAATCTATTAAAAATGTTAGATTATTCTTAGGATATGCTGGTTTTTATAGAAGGTTCATCAAAGATTTTAGCTTAATATCTAAGCTCTTAAGTAACTTTCTAACAAAGGATAATATTTTTGAATGGACTGAACATTGTGAAAAAACCTTCGTTAAACTTAAAAACTTGCTTGTGCTCCTCTCATTCAACCTCCTGATTGGTCATTACCTTTTGAAATAATGTGTGATGCTAGTGATTATGTCGTAGGTACTGTTTTGGGACAAAGAAAGGATAAGAAACCTTATGTAATTTACTATGCAAGTAAAACTTTAAATAATGCTCAAATGAATTATACCACCATTAAAAAAGAATTACTTGCAGTAGTATTTGCATGTGAAAAATTCAGATCTTATCTTATTGGCTCACCTGTTGTTGTTTTTAGTGATCATGCAGCATTGAAATATCTTCTTTCTAAGAAAGATTCTAAGGCTAGATTAGTGCGGTGATTTTTGTTACTTCAAGAATTTGATATCACAATCAAAGATAAGAAAGGCAGCGAAAATGTTATCGTAGATCACTTGTCAAGATTGACAACAGATTTGAAAACTGACATTATACCAATTGATGACTAGTTTCCCGATGAATCTTTACTTTCTGTCTCTACAATGCCTTGGTTTGCTAATATTGTCAATTTTCTTGTTTCAGGACAATGGCCAGCTCATTAGAGCATCCAAGATAAAAGAAAGTTCTTAAATGAAGTGAAGAACTTTTATTGGGATGACCCTTATTTATTCAAATATTGTCCTAATCAAATATTTTGAAAATACATTCCTGACAATGAGGTAAGTAGTGTCATTAAATTTTGTCATTCTAAGGCATGTGGGGGTCATTTCTCATCATGAAAGACAACTGTAAAAATCTTACAAAGTGGATTTTATTGGCCCACCATGTTCAAAGACTCACATGCATTCTGCAAGTCTTGTGAAAATTGTCAAAAGTTAGGATCAATTTCAAAACATCACATGATGCCTTTAAATCCTATTCTTGTCATTGAGATCTTTGACTGTTAGGGTATAGATTTCATGGGTCCATTTCCTCCATCATTTGGTTTCTTGTACATATGAGTCGCAGTAGATTATGTTTTAAAATGGATAGAGGCAATTCCAAGTCGAAACAATGATCACAAAACAGTGATAAAGTTTTTGAAAGAAAATATTTTAAGTCGATTTGGAGTCCCTTGAGCCATAATAAGTGATGGTGGAACACAATTTCTGCAACAAGCCATTTGAGTCTTTAATGAAGAAATATGGAATCACACATAAAGTTGCCACCCCTTATCAACCTCAAACAAGTGGACAAGTAGAGGTTGCTAATAGGGAGATCAAACACATTTTGGAGAAAACAGTGAACCCTAATAGGAAAGATTGGTCTTTAAGACTTAATGATGCACTTTGGGCTTATCAAACTGCTTATAAAACATCATTAGGTATGTCGCCTTACAGACTAGTCTATAGAAAACCTTGTCACTTGCCTATGGAACTTGAACATAAAGCTTATTGGGCTATTAAAGCTTTTAATTCAAATCTGGATGATGAGCTTGAGGAAATAAGAAATGATGCATATGAAAATTCAAGAATTCATAAAGCAAGAATCAAAGAGTTTCATGACAAGAATATACTGAAAAAAACATTCAATGTTGGTCAAAAAGTCTTGCTTTATAATTCTCGACTACATTTATTTCTTGGAAAATTAAGATCAAGATGGAGCGGTCCTTTTATTGTGAAACATGTGTATCCATATGGGGCCTACGACATCGAGAATCCAAAGAATGACAATGTTTTCAAGGTAAATGGACAACGTCTAAAAGTTTATTTTGACAATTTTTCAGTTGAATATGACTCTATTAAATTAGATGATCCTGTATATAAAGATTGATTATTATTATTATCTTTTTGAGTGATTTTTTTTGCTAGTTTCTCTTACCCCGGTCAAATGGTGGATAACGGTACTCCGTGACTTAAGTCGGTTCTTTCAGTTTCCCACAATAACTGATATATGTATATACATTTGTGCAATTCTTTGAATCTCTTTTCCAATTCTCATTTGAAAATGGACATTAATCTTGCAAAATTGAAAAAGTATTTTCCCGCTCTGCCTCAGAATGCGATTACAAAAATTTACCGTGTTAGATGTGCAAAATGGTTGTTACTATGATGGCAGAGTAAGGGGAATCTTTTATCACCCTTAAGATGCATCTTCGTAATCATTCGTGACAAGGTCTATCATAATACTTCTTAAAATATTCAGATTTATAAGCTCTTGCATTGTTATCACTTAAGTCTGTTCATATGCTTGTTTAACATGTATTCTTAAACCTTAATTTACACACACACACTTCAACATATGAATGTGGGTTGCATATTGGATTATTACATTATTTATGTTCTTTTGTTAAAGGTAACAACTAAAGGAAGGGGATATTATATAATTAAAAAAAAGAGAAAAAAAAAGAGAAAAAGAAAAAAAATGATAATAATATAAATGTAGATAAGTTTGGTTTTGTAGCCTCCCTAACCTAAGCAATTAAGCCCGAATGGGTGTTTTAACACCTAATACCCTAAAGTCAACTGACTTGAGAGCTATTGGCCCAACGCTTGTTACATGGGTTGAGGAGAAAAGCTTAAGGGAATCAAACATTACACTATTTACATATTAGTAACTCCGACCCGAGTTACCAAGCTCGTAGGGGTGTCTTAACACCTAATGCCCTAAGACCAACTGGTTTGAGAGTCATTAGTTAAAAGCTCGTAACATGGGTTACAGATGCATGGTATTTTAAATTATATGTATATATATTAAAAAAAGATAAAAATAATAATCCTAACCCAAGGAAGTTAACCTTAAACATTAGAACACAAATTTTATTTTCTTCGAAGAAAAGCCTTATAATTATGTGTTGATACATTGAGCACGAAAGAAAGGTTTATGAATATCCTGTTAAGAGGTATTGTGCAAGTATATAAATTTAACAAGAGTTCATTTATCTGGATAGAGTAATGGAAGTTAAATGATGAATACCTCGCTTTGTGGAATTTGCAAATTGTTTTTCTATTTTAATGCTTTGATTACTAGGGACTAGTAATAAGCTAGTTGGGGGGCTGTGATTAGTACTTAAAAATACATTTTTATAATGGTTTTATATCATCATTTTGCACTTGAAGTATCAATAACTCCTTAACTAAAGTACGTTTTATAATAATATATCTAATAATATAAAATACCTTTAATTTATGGTAAATATCCATTTTAAATGCAAGCCTATCACATAAATGAAAGGATTGATTAATGACTTTAAGAACTTCAATTGCAAAGGCAAAGAGATGATCAAACTTAGAAAAGAGATGTCGGTGCAATCCAAACCGGAACACTATTTGATAATTGGGTCATATCTAAAGCTATAGATCTCAGATTTAGGTTTACTTTATATGGATGGAAAGGTAAGACATAGGCCTACAACTTTCATATGGAGCCCAAGATCTAATAAGGTCATTTTCAAGTCCAAATTGTTGAAACAACAAAGAAGACCGATTCGTCCTCCAACCCGAGCACTGTTCAGTATTTTAGCCGTATCTGGAGTTCTAGAAGTTGAAATGAGCTGACTATTTTACAGAAGAAAGCTGAGACAATTTTCTAGAACTTTCATGTTTTCAAGTGGCTCTAATTTTGATGTCATCAATGACATTTTGGGTAGACAAGAGAAGATAAGGATTGTCACCAAGTCAAGGGTTGGCCACCTACTCATCAATTAGTCATCAAATCAATAGTTCCCAATTTTGGCCTATAAAATGAAGCATTTGCCATGCATTTAGGCATCTTGGTGTCCAGATCAAGATCATGCTCTTGTTTTCTCTCTTTGTATTCTTTATGCTTTATTTTCATTAATATCAAGTTTATGCCTTTCATTTCCTTTCCTTTCTTTAGTTAACTTTTATGTTCCTATTTTGTTTATCTATTTTTCTTTCTTTTATTATGTCTAGCTAAGTTAATTATGTCAAGGTGAAAAGGTTATGCTAATGGTGTAAGAATAAGTATGGTATAAACTTAATATGAACTTTAATGTTTGATACTAATATGTTTTATATTTGTTATCTTGTTCACTCTTTAATACTTTGCTTGTTAAATGACTAATCTTGATTTATGTTGTATAACAATTGGTACAACAAATGCTTGACACTTTCATAGCCCATACTGTATGGTATAACCGACATCTGAGCTGTGAAAGGAACTTGATTTGTTGTTAACATAAGTTATAATCATGAATGCGTGATAAAATTTACAAGTATTAGCATTAATTAAATAAGATGACTGATGTAATCATGTTAAAAAGAGTTTATACTATACTTGTTTGACATACCATTAGTGGATCCTCTAACCTTGACATTGTTTGTTATCGTTGTTTAATCCTTACTTTAATTTTTCATCTCAAAGTTCTCATCAATTTTTCTTCTTTTTCTTTATTATTGTTGTTACTACTACTACTACTATTAATATAGTTATTACTATTATTATTGTTGTTTTTGTTATTGTTCTTGTTGTTGTATTATTAGTATTTATAATTTGTATAATTAACCTCTATGTGGTTCGACCCCGGTCTTACCGGGTTATTTATTACTTCGACGCTTCTGCACTTGGGAGAAGACATCAATCTTTTCGTCATGTCAAACGGTTTAAATGCCCTCTATGGGTCGAGAATAGGCTTCCTATCTAGTTTTCTTAAAAACTGGCAAACATGGTCTTTTTTAGTTAGATTCCCAAGACTAAGTCGATCATGTTCTTTATGAAAATGGGGTCATAAATCATGAATTGCAAGATACACATCTCCACTATAATGAGATTTAAGAGTTAATAGAAAATTATCTAAAGACTCTCTATGTTAAATCTCACTTATTGAGAATTTTCATAGGTTTTGCAGAAAACATATGAGGCCTTAAATATGGTGGGCTAGTAAAATCCACTTTGTAAGATTTTTACAATCATCTTGTTTTATGAGAAATGATCCCCACATGCCTTAGAATGATAAATTTTGATGACATTACTTACCTCATTATTAGGAATGCATCTTTGAAATATTCGATCAGGATAATATTTGAAAAAGTAAGGGTCATCCCACTAAAAGTTCTTAACTTTGTTCAAGAACCTTCTTTTGTCTTCATTATTTAAATGAGCTGGCAAAAATCTTAAAGCAAGAAAATTAATATTTTTAGTAAACCAAGGCATTGAACTGAGAGAGAGTAAAGATTTATGAGGAAAGAATCATTGATTGGTGTGATGTCAAATGTTGAATCTATTGTCAATTTTGACATATGATCCACGACAACATTTTCGATGCCTTTTTCATCCTTGATTTCTTTCTGTTTGGTCATGACATGAGGAAATGGAAGAGCTGACAAGGAATTAGTCTTTTCTTTGCAATGTTTAGATTCAACCCCTTCCTTACCTTTAGATACTGACTCATCATCTTTTTGATAAGGTTCAAGAGTGAGTTTTTCAATAACCTTACCACTACGAAGAGTGATGAATGATTTTACTTGATCCATGTGTTGGCTTTTGAAACTACTTGCATTTGCATTGTATTGCCTCTTTGGGTTTTGTTATGGTTGATATGAAAACTTACCTTTCTTTTAAAAACTGAGAGTAGATGTGAATTTTACTAGAGCATCTTTAAAATTTGTTATGTTTTGAGCAAGTTAAGTGTTGATTATCTCTTGCTTTTCAATGAATGCATACAAATTTTCCTCAAGATTTCTTCTAGAAGGGGGAGCATAAGGAGTTGCATATCCATGAGAATTGTGGCAATTGTGGTGTGCTTGAAATGATAGTTGTGAAGTTTGTGTATTATTATTATCTCTCCTCTAACTAAAATTTAGGTGATTTCTCCAATTAGGGTTGTATGTTTATGAGTATGGGTTATGGTTGGGTCTTTGGAAACTATTTAAAGCATGAGCTTATTCATGGAGGCATTCCTTAAAAGAAGCCAAGGTTGGACAATTATTGGTTGAGTGTTTATTAGTTTCATAGATTTGACACACAATGTCTTGAACAGATTTTAATTGACCAGTCTTTTTCAATTCTAGTGCCTCAACTTTCTTAGCTAAAGATGTAAACTTGACTTGGAGATCATGATCTTCCCTAAGGTTGTATATACCTCCACTAGATGTATGAGGTTGAGTATTACTCGGTGGCTCATAAGTGCTTGTAGTGTCCTAATTTTGAGCATTTTCAACTAGCAAGTCTATGTACTCCATTCCTTCATTAGGGTCTTTATGTTTAAAGTTTCATTGCACATCAATTCCATCATTTATCTATCTTTAGGTGTTAACCTTTTATAAAAATATGAAACCAATCTTCATATTTCAAAATCATGATAAGGACAAGTTTCAAGCAAGTCTCGATACCTATCCTAAAATCGATAAAATGTTTCACCTAGTTTTTTAGCGAAAGTGATGATTTGTCTTTTGAAAGAGTTTGTTCTGTAAAATGAAAAAAACTTCTTTAAAAATTATTGTTACATTTCATCCCAATCACGAATAGATCTTTGTTTTAAATTTTATAGTCATATTTTAGCTTTATCTTTTAGTGAAAAAGAAAAAAGCTTTAATCTAATTGTGTTCATACTACAATTTGAGTCATTATAAGTGTTACAGATTTTTTCAAATTCTCTCAAATGCAAATATGGATTTTCTAAATATAAGTCATGAAAAGAAGGTAAAATTTGTATAATGACTGGCTTAAAATTAAAATAAGATGCATTAGAAGGAAAAATTATACTTAAGGGTGCACTTGTTCTTGTAAGATTTATGTAGTCTCTAAGTGTTCTAACAAATTTATTCTCATTATGAAGCGACTTGTTATCTTTATCATCTATTTTGTTTTTGAAAATGATGAGGATTTCCCAGAAAGTCTACCACTTAATGTATATGACCAAACTCTCATGCACGTGTTGGAAGAGAATAAAAGGAAGAAGATAATAAAAACAAGAATAAAACAAAAGAAAATAAACAAAAGTTAGATAAAAGAAAAGTGAAAAGTGAAAATAAAATAAATATTATAATTTATACAATTATTTACCTCCCTGACAACGGTGCCAAAAACTTGACATGAGCGAAAGATTGATGTCTTCTTCCAAATGTAGGAATGTCGAAGTAATAAATAACCCGGTAAGATCGGGGTCGAACCACAAGAAGATTAATTGTATAAATTATAAATAACAACAATACAAAAACAACAAGAAAAATAATAGTAGTAGTAGTAGTAATACAAGAAGAAGAAGAAGAAGTTGATAAAAATTTGAAATGAAGATCAATGTAAGGATTAAACAATGATAACAACAAATGTTAAGGTTAAAGGATCCACTAATGGCATGTTAAACAAGTATAGTATAAAATCTTATTATTCAATTGGAAACCACATATAAAGGAGCTTTCAATCAGATTATAAATTGTTATCATGATTACATTACTTATCTTATTCAATTAATACTAATACTTGTAAATCTCGTCAGATATTCATGCTTATAACTTCTGTTAACAACAAATCAAGTTTCTTTCATAGCATAGGTGTAGGTCATACTATACGGTTGGGCTACGAAAGTGCCAAGTATTTGTTGTACCAAGTGTTATACAATATAAATCTAGATTAGTCATTCAACAAGCAAAGTATTAAAGAGTGAACAAGATAACAAATATAAAACATGTTAGTATCAAATATTAAAGTCCATGTTGAGTTTACACTATACTTATTCTTACACCATTAGTGTAACATTTTCACCTTGACATAATAAATATAACTAAACATATTGAAAACAAGAAAAATAAATAAACAAAACAAGAACATAAATAAGATGAAATATAACTATGTAAAGGAAAGGAAATGAAAAGCATAAACTTGATATTAATGAAAGCAAAACATAAGCAATACAAAGAGATAAAGCAAGAGCATGATCTTGATCTAAAAATCAAGATGCTTGAATACATGGCAAAAACCTCCTTTTATAGGCTAAAATTGGAAACTATTGATTTGATGACTAATTGATGAGTGGATGGCCAACTCTTAACTTAGTGACAATCCTTATCTTCTCTTGTTTGAATAAAACGTCATTGATAACATCATAATTGAAACTAGACCTTCAAATAAAAATTGTAGAAAATTGTCTCAGCTTTTTAGAGTAAAAAATTGAGTCATTTGGACTTCTAGAACTCTAGATATGGGCTAAACACTAAACAATGTCTAGGCTACAAGACAGATTCAGACCTCCTCATTGTTGCTATAATTTGGACTTTAAAAAAGGTCTTATTAAAACTAGACCAATGAAAGTTATAGGTCTATATCATACCTTTCCATCCATATAAAGTAGATCTAAATTCAAGATCTACTGCTCTAGATATGACCTAATTACTGAATAGTGTTCCAATTTGGACAACACCAGCATCTTTTTTCTAAGTTTGACCATCTCTTTGTCCTTTCAATTTCAATACTTCAACTCATCAATCCATCCTTTTATTTATGTGATAGACCTGCATTTAAGATGAACATTTATCATAAATTAAATGTATCTTATATCATTAGATATGTTATTATAAAACATGCTTTAGTTAAGGAGTTATTGATGCTTCAAGTGTGAAATGATGATATAAAAGCTTGATAAAAAAGCACTTTTAAGTACTAATCACAGACTCTTGAGATATATATTGGTTAACATTTTTCAATGGTTATTTGCAATGTTCATAACAAGGTCTATCAAAATAATTCTTGAAATATTTAGGTTTATAAACTCTTGCATTTTTGTCACTTAATTCTGCTCATATACTCATTTAATAAGTATTCTTAAACCTTCATTTTCACACACACACTTTATCATATGATTGTTGGTTATACGTTGAATTATTACATTATTTATGTTCTTTTTTAAAGTTAATAATTAAGGGAAAGAGATAGTATATAATTTAAAAAAATAACAAAAAAAAAAGCAGAAAAAAAGATGACGATAAAAATATAAATGAGTTTGGTTTCATAGCCTCCCCAACCTAAGTAATGAAGCTCAAAGGGGTATTTTAACACCTAATACCCTAAAGTCAACTAACTAGGGAGTTATTGGCTCAACGCTTATTACATAGGTCAAGGAGAAAAGCTTAAGGGAATCAAACATTGTACTATCTACGTATCAATATCTGCAACCCAAGTTGTTAAGCTCAAAAGGGTGTTTCAACACCTAATGCTCTAAGACCAACTGGTTTGGGAGTTATTAGCCAAAGCTCGTTATATGGGTTGAAGATGCATTGTGTTTTCATATATATATATATATATATATATGTAAAGAAAAAAAAAGAAAAAGATAATAATCTTAACCCAAGGAAGTTACTCTTAAACATTTGACTAAAAATTTTGTTTTCTTACAAGTAAAGCCCCAAAACTATGCATTGATATATTGAGCATAAATAAAAGGTTTATTAATATCTTGTGTAAGAGGTATTGAGTAGATATATAAATTTAATAAGAGTTTGTTTATCTAGATAGATTGATGGAAGTTTAATAATGAATGCCTTGTTTTGTGGAATTTGCAAACTGTTTTTCTATTTTAATGCTTTGATTACTAGGGACTAGTAATAAACCAATTAAGAGGGTGTGATTAGTTCTTAAAAGTGTATTTTTATTTAGGTTTTATATCATCATTTTGCACTTTAAGTATCAATAACTCGTTAATTAAAGCATGTTTTGTAATAACAAGTCTAATACCATAAGATACCTTTAATTTAATATAATTATTCATCTTAAATACATGCCTATCACATAAATGAAAGGATTGATTGATGAGTTTAAATACTTAAATTAAAAGGACAAAGAGAAGGCCAAACTTTGAAAAGAAATATTGGTTCAACTTAAATTGGAACACTATTCAGTCATTAAGTCATAACTAGAGTTGTAGATCTTGGATTTAGATCTGCTCTGTATGGATGGAAAGCTAAGATATAAGCCTAAAATATTCATATGGAAGTCAAGGCTCAATGCTATTGTTTAGAAGTCTAAATTTTAGCAACAAAGAAGTCCAAATATGTCTTGCAGTCTAGACACTGTTTAGTATTCAACCTATAGCTTGAGTTTTAGAGGTCTAAATGATCTCAATGTTTTTTCCTAGAAAGCTTAGATAATTTTCTAGAAGCTTTATGATTTAGGTCTATTCAAATTCTGATGTTATCAAATGATGTTTTGTTTAGACAAAAAGATAAAGATTGTCACCATGTTAAGATTTGGCCACCTACTTAATAATTAGTCAATCAATTAATAGTTTTTAATTTTGGCCTATAAAAGAGGCATTTGCCATGTAGTTAGGCTTCTTGGTTCTTAGATCAAGATCATGCTCTTGCTTCCTCTCTTTATATTTTATAATGCTTAAGTTTTGTTTATAATAATCTCTTGTTTATGTATTTCTTTTCCTTTTCTTTACTTAGTTAACTTATATCTTATTTATATTTCTCTTTTTTGTTATGTTTAGTTAAGTTTATTATGTCAAGGTGAAAATGTTACACTAATGTTATAAGAATAAGTATAGTATAAACTTAACATAGACCTTTATGTTTGATACGAACATGTTTTGTATTTATTATCTTAGTCACTCTTAATACTTTGATAGTTAAATGATTAATTTATATTTATATTGGATAGCCTTTGGTACAATAAATACTTGACTCTTTCATAACTCAAACCATATGGTATAACCGACACTTGTACTGGTGTAATCATATTAACATAAGTTATAATCATGAATACCTAACAACATTTACAAGTGTTAGCATTATTCGAATAAGATAACTAATGTAATCATATTAACAATTTATAATATGATTGGAAACTCTTTTGGGTGTGGTTTTTGACATGACTAAAAGATTGATGTTTACTCCCAAGTACAGGAGTATCGAAGTAATAAATAATCCGGCAAGACCGGGGTCGAACTATTGGAGGTTAATTGTACAAATTATAAATAACAACAATTATAATAATAATAATAATAATAATAATAGTACTAATAATAATAGTAGTAGTAGTACTAGTAGTAGTGGTAATAATAATAAAGAAAAAGAAGGAGAAGATGATGAAAACTTTCAGATGAAATATTAATGTAAGGATTAAACAATGATAACAATTGACATTGTCCTCAATGCTTTATGAAATAGAAAACACAGTTTTTTTTTTAACTACT
>SRLM01001468.1:0-43902 GCA_015708895.1 Populus ilicifolia | reverse complement strand
CTGCACTTGGGAGAAGACATCAATCTCTTTGTCGTGTCAATGCCAATTCCCAGAAAGCCATGTAAATCAGGTTTAATAGAAGTGTGACATAAAGATAACTTGTACCTAGGCACCAGCACTATGGAAAACAGAAAACCCCCACCCTACGAATATTGATTCGCAAACGAGAAGTATAAGGATGACGCCACAAAGACAATTATTCTTCGATAAGTCGTTTTCACTTTGTTAAAGAACCAAGGAAGGGAGATTATCCCACCAACACACAATAAGTGCAACAAAGAAGTTTTATTGATCTGACTGGTCTTTTTTTTACATGTTTGGTTATGTCTCTATTTATAATGATTCTGGACTTAAGAAACCCTAATAGACCCCTTTTAGGTGGACTTATATGCAGCTCACTTATAATTGACCCAGCCAAGTAATAATAACTCAAAGACTAAGAAGAAAATAATAAAAATATAAAAATCTAAAAATTACTATCCTAAATATGCTAGAATCAGATTTGTCACCATTAAGAAGTCCCAAATAGACTAGAAAATCTGATCAAAAGGTAGAATGCATTCTAAAGTCTTCTTTCCTTTTGTAGCTCAGATGAATAAGGAATCCTTGTAAGAAAAGGATTCTGAAACATTAATGAATCCTTGCTACACTTGGAGATTTTATTGCAGCTCATTGAAAATACTTGTGGAATTAGAAAATTCCCAGAATAAGCTGGCACATCCTTTTAGGAAAAGAATCCTAACCAAATAGGAAGTCCACAAGTCAAAAGGAAGTAAATAACAAAATCCGTACAGCCTCTGTTGACCCACCCATATTGATCTGAAAGTTTAACCCAAGGCAATACAATATGTCAGGAGACTCCACGTAAAATTTCAGCTCGATCCAACGATCTGATTGAGAATTATGACCCTTACCGTAAAACTGGATAGTTGCACATTTTACATCAAAATCCAAATTTGACCTTAGTTGGATCGTATCATCTGGAACATTTATTGGTAACTTTTCCCAATCAATTCACTCCTAAAACATGTTTTCTTTTAATAATTTGGTTGCCATTAAAAAAAAATCAGAGAAGACTTTCTTTTAGTTGTGTTGTTTAGTAGAAAATTATTTAGTCATTTAAAAAAAAAAGAACTTTCCTTTACTGGTCATTCTTTAAAATATCAAGCTCATGAATTTTTTTTATTAAAATTAATTTTTATTATACATAACATAAATTAAAGCTCCTAAGTCAAGAGATTGATGATTTCTTCATTTGCATGAGATTTTGATGATGTACATGACATGATTTTGCTTTTTATAGATATAAAAAGGAAGGAAGAGGTAAACTAAATATGGTTGTTATCATTCTCTTACATAATAATTCATTTATTCAGTTTTTCGCATGATAATGTTTAGCCGGTTCATAATCTTCTATCCCTTATGAAACTTATGACCCGCCTTGTAGTAGATGTTTGTTTATTCTAGCACTTTTTAGCATGTTTTCATCACTCAATTTTATTGTTATATTCTACGCATTTATTATATTCTTTTCTTTCATGTGATGGATTTCAATTTGGAAATTTTTATTAGTATTTTCTATAAGGTTTTTGTTAATAAGATAGTTTTCTAATATGGAAAATATGTAGGCTTACTTTATTATATAAGACTGACATATTGGTTAGGAAGAGGAATTATGGTTTTCCAAGTTATTCAAGGGATGTGTAATTTTTTGTTTCTTCTCCTTCAAATGTTTATAATGTGTTGGAGAGGATTTGTTTGGCTAAGGGTATCTTAAACACTAGTCATTTAAGTTACAATCCTGGTGATGCCATTATAGATTATTCTTATTATTCCTTTGTTTTTTTTGTGTTCATAATTTATTTGTCTTCCGCTAAAGTTGAATAACACCACAAAATCAGTAAATCTTTGACAAATTAGATTCAATTCATTCAAAAACAAAGAATGCAAGTATCTCTCTCACATATTAAAATGAAAAGTTTAGAATCATTAAAGGTGCTGACTTTTAGGCTTCACATGTATTTAAATAGTTATTAGAAATAGGCCTTAATATATCTACTCTTATGGGTTGAATTTATCCATTTACAAAAACTAACCCAAAACCTTTACTAGTAAGCTTAAACCTTGATGTAAACAAGCCTTGAAACTTAATTCTAAACCAAAGTATTAATTAAGCTTAAATATAGAAATAATAATGAAAATGACAAGTCTAGATAGTAGCTTGTTGATGCTTTATATAATAGAAAGAAAGAAAAAGATAAAATATCTTAATTTTTTAGTTTAAATATCTTTTGGCCAAGATCCACTTTCCTAGATACTCTAGGATTATTTAGCTAGCTTTTAAAGTCCTTTAGATGTCAGGAAACATTATTTTAATATGAATTTAATTGTTAAAGTTCTCTTTCCCTGTAAAACTAGTATGTTCCTTTAGAACACTGAAAAAAAAAACCTTAGAAATTAATTCTCCTTGTTGTCTGATTAGTACTTAAAAGTTCATTTTTATTAAGGTTTTATGTCATCATTTTTGTACTTAAAGTATCAATAACTTTTTAACTAAAGTATGTTTTATAATAATGTATCTAATAATACAAGATACCTTTAATTTATGGTAAATGTTCATTTTAAATGTAGGCCTATCATATAAATGAAAGAATTGATTGATGAATTTAAGAACTGAAATTGAAAGGAAAAAGAGATGACCAAACTTAGACAAGAGATGTCGGTGCAGTCCAAACTGGAACACTGTTCGGTAATTGGGTTATATCTGGAGTTGTAGATCTTATATTTAGGTCAAGTTTACACTATACTTAGTCTTATACCATCAGTGTAACCTTTTCACCTTGACATAATAAACTTAAATAAAAAAATAAAAAAAAGAAAAATAAATAAACAAAATAAGAATATAAATAAGATAAAAGTTAACTAAGTAAATGAAAGGAAATGAAAGGCATAAACTTGATATTAATGAAAACAAAGCATAAACATTACAAAAAATATAAAGAGAGAAAGCAAGAGTATGATCTTGATCTGAAAACCAAGATGCCTAAATGTATGGCAAATACCTCCCTTTATAGGCCAAAATTAGGAACTATTGATTTGATGACTAATTAATGAGTGGGTGGTCAACTCTTGACTTGGTTACAATCCTTACCTTCTCTTGTATGCCTACAAAGTTATTAATAACATCAAAATTAGAGCCACTTGAAATGAAAGTTGTAGGAAATTATCTCATCTTTTTTGTGTAAAAAATTTAGGTCATTTGGACTTCTAGAACTCTAGATATGGGCCAAACACTGAACAATGCTCGGGTTGGAAGATAATTTTAGACTTCTTTGTTGTTTCTACAATTTGGACTTGAAAATAGCCTTTTTAAGTCTTGGGCTCGTATGAATGTTATAGGCCTATGTCTTACCTTTCCATCCATATAAAATAGACTTAAATATAAAATCTACAGTTCCAAATATGATCCAGTTATCGAACAGTGTTCCGGTTTGAATTACACTGACATCTCTTTTCTAAGTTTGGGCATCTCTTTGTCCTTTCAATTTCAGTTCTTAAATTCATCAATCAATCCTTTCATTTATATGATAGGCCTGCATTTTAAATGAATATTTATCACAAATTAAAGGTATCTTATATTATTAGATATATTATTATAATACATGCTTTAGTTAAGGAGTTATTAATACTTCAAGTGCAAAATCATGAGATAAAACCTTGATAAAAATGCACTTTTAACTACTAATCACACCCCCCAACCAGCTTATTACTAGTCTCTAGTAATCAAAGCGTTAAAATAGAAAAACAATTTGCAAATTCCACAAAGCAAGGTATTCATCATTCAACTTTCATTAATCTATCTAGATAAACAAACTCTTATTAAATTTATATATCTGCTTAATACCTCTTAACAAGATATTAATAATCATTTCTTTTATGCTTAATATATCAACACATAATTATGGGGGCTTTTCTTGGAATAAAACATAATTTTTGTTCCAATATTTAAGATTAACTTTCTTAGGTTGGGATTATTTTTTATCTTTTTTTCTCTCTTTTTTTTTAATTTTTTTAATATATATACATATAACTTAAAACACCATGCATCTTTAACTCATATAACGAGCTTTCGACTAATGACTCCCAGACCAGTTAGTCTTACGGCATTAGGTGTTGAGACACCCCTACGAGCTTAGTAACTGGGGTCGTAGATACTGATATGTAAATAGTGTAATATTTGATTCCCTTAAGCTTTTTTTCTTAACCCATGTAACAAGCGTTGGGCCAATAACTCCCAAGTTAGTTGACTTTAGGGTATTAGATGTTAAAGCACCCCTTCAGGCTTAATTGCTTAGGTTAGGGAGGTTACGAAACCAAACTTATCTACATTTTTATTATCATTATTTTTTTTGCTCTTTTTTTTTTAAATTTATATACTATCCCTTTTCTTTAATTGTTACCTTTAACAAAAATAACATAAATAATGTAATAATCCAATATACAACCCACCATCATATGTTAAAGTATGTGTGTGTGTGTAAATTAAGGTTTAAAAATACATGTTAAATGAGTATATGAGCAGAATTAAGTGGTAACAATGTAAGAGTTTGTAAACCTGAATATTTCAAGAAGTATTATGATGGACCTTATTACGAATGGTTACTAAGATACGTCTCAAGAGTCATACAAAGATCTCCTTTACTCTGCCATCATAGTAACAACAATTTTGCATGTGCTTTAAAAAATAGAAAACACAGTTACTTTTTTTTTTAGCTATTACCCTCTCCCCCCAACCAAAACAAGACATTGTCCTTAATGTTCTAAGGCAGAAAGATAAAGTATAGAAGATATCACCTGAAATAACAAACATTGACAAACCTGAAACACACTGAAACAAATATAAGAAACATCAAAACATAATAATAAAACAAAAAGACACAAAGATTCATAAATAAAGGCTCAAATCCAATCAAGCTTTTTATGGCTTTTCTTAGTTGGCCCATTTATGCGACTTATGGAGGGATCAATTACAGGAATGAAAGATTGTAGTTGGTCAATTGACACGATCAAAGAGTTGTTGTCTTATCCCAAGTGCAGAAGTGTCAAAGTAATAAATAACCTATCAAGATCGGGGTCGAACCACAGAGAAGTTAACTATATAAATTATAAATAAAAACAACAACAACAACAATAACAACAATAAATAAAAACAACAACAATAACAACAACAACAACAATAACAATAATAAATAAAAACAACAACAATAACAACAATGATGGTGGTGGTGGTGAAGATGAGTTAAAGAGGACTTTAAGATGTAAAATTAATGTGAAGATTATATAATGATAAAAACAAATATCAAGGTTAGAGGATCCACTAATAGTATTAGAGATAAGGTATAAACTCTTTATTAATTATCAACATGATCATATTAATCATCTTATTTACATAACACCATATTTGATGTTGATAACAAATCAAGTTCCTCTTATAATAACGATGTCGACCCAATACTATGAAGGATCAAGTATTTGATGTACCAATTGTTACACAACACAAATCTAGATTAACTATTTAACAAGTAATGTATTAAGAATTAATAAGATAAAACATGTTAATAGCAAGTTGTTTAGGATATAAACATTGAAGTTCAAATTAAGTTTATATTTACTTATCCTAACACTATTAGTGAAATCTTTTCACCTTGATATAATTAACTTAGCTAGACATTATGAAGGAGAAAAACTTAAAGAAACAATATAAGAATATAAACATGGTATAAGTAACTAAGTATAGTAAAGGAAATGAAAAGCATGAACAAGTGATTAATGAAAGCAAAACTTAAGCATTACAACAATATAAAGAGAAAGAGCAAGAATATGATTTTGTACATTTTCAGAGTTTGTAATAACTTACCTTTTTGATGTGCATTAAGTTTGGAAGAAATTATTACTGAAAAAGTTTTATTTTCTCCCAAAAATGAGTATTTAAGATTGAATGGTAGTGACTTCAAATCAGGTTTTGGTGGTTGAACATATGAAGGTATAGACTCAATTGATTGTGGTGGCAACTCTTCAATTTGTGGTCTCCAATTACTTGCTTTTAAGTCTTCTTGATAATAAACCATTTGCAAATTCTTAGACTCATTAAATTCAATTTCACTGGAAATAGTTTCAAATTGATCATGAACTAATTTTTCAATAAAATCCACTCCTTGTAAATCATTATTATCTCCATGTTGCTTGTAAATGTTGAAAATATTCATCTCTAATGCCATGTTTCCAAATGATAATTTCATCGGTCCATTCCTACAATTAATCAATGCATTAGACGTTGCAAGAAATGGGCATCCTAAAATAACAGGAATTAAATTACATATCAACTTGTACTAACAAATCTTGTACTAACAAAAATCTTCAACTATTCCGTTTTTTTTATCAACTTGTACTAACAAATCTTCAACTATTCCTTTTTTTTTTATCAACTTGTACTAACAAATCTTCAACTATTCCTTTAAGCACTTTTACAAATCTATCAGCAAGTAACAGAGTTACAGAAGTTGGTTTTAACTCACCTAGATTGAGACTTTGAAAGACTGAATATGGAAGTAAATTCACACTAGCTCTGAGATCAAGTAAAGCTCTTTTAATTTTATGTTCTCTAATAAAGCATGAAATTGTAGGACAACTAGGGTCTTTATATTTCAAAGCATTATTGTTCTGAAGAATGACACTTACTTGTTCGGCTAAAAAAGCTTTCTTTTTCACATTCAGTTTTCTCTTCACAGTGCATAGATCTTTTAAAAAATTAGCATAAGAAGGAACTTGTTTAATAGCATCCAATAAAGGTATATTTATCCTTACCTGTTTGAAAGTTTCAAATATTTCAGAGCTGTGATTGACTTTCATTTATTTGATCATGGCATGAGGAAATGGAAGTGCTGGCAAGGAATCAGTCTTTTCTTTGCAATATTCAGCTTCAATCCCTTCCTTACCCTCGAAGATTAACTCATTATCTTTCTCACAAGGTTTAAAAGTGGGTTTTTCAATAACCTTACCATTGCAAAGAGTGATGACTGATTTGACTTGATCTATGTGATGGTTTGTGAAACTACTTGCATTTGCATTGTATTACCCCTTAGGATTTTGTTGTGGTTAAGATGGAAACTTACCTTTCTCTTGAAAACTAAGAGTAAATGTGAATTTTGCAAGAGTATCTTTTATATCTGCCATGGTTTGAGCATTTTGAGAGTTGATTATCTCCCACTTTTCAATGAATGCATACAATGTTTCCTCAAGATTTCTTATAGGAGGTGGAGCATAAGGAGGTGCATATCCATGAGAATTTTAAAAATTATGGTTTGCTTGAAACAGTGGCTATGAAGTTTGTGCATTATTGTTACCACTCTTCCAACTGAAATTTGGGTGATTTCTCCAACCAAGGTTATATGTTTGTGAGTATGGGTTATGATTGGGCCTTTAGAAATTGTTTAAAGCATGGGCTTGCTCATGGAGACATTCTTTAAAAGAAGGTAAAGTTGGACAATCATTGGTTGAATGTTCATTGGTTTCACAGATTTGACACACAATGTCTTGAACAAATTTTAATTGATCACTCTTTTTTAATTCTAATGCTTCAACTTTTCTTGCTAAAGACTCAAATTTGGCTTAGAGATCGTGATCTTCCCTAAGGTTGTACATACCTCCACTAGATGTATGAGGTTGAGTCTTACCTAGTGCCTCATAAGTTCCTATAATGTCCCAATTTTGAGCATTTTCAGCTAGCAAGTCTAGGTACTACATTGATTCGTCAGCGTCTTTATTTTCAAAAGTTCCATTGCACATCAATTCCACCATTTGTCTATCTTTAGGTGTTAACCCTTTATAAAAATGTGAAACCAATCTCCATGTTTCAAAACCATGATGAGGGCAAGTATTAAGCAAGTCTTGATACCTATCCCAACATTGGTAAAATGTTTCTCCTGGTTTTTGAGTGAAAGTGGTGATTTGTTTTTTTAATGAGTTTGTTCTATGAAATGGAAAAAAATTCTTCAAAAATTGTTGTTGCATTTCATCCCAAGCATGAATGGATCGTGACCTAAGATTTTATAGGCATGTTTTAGCTTTATCTTTTAATAAAAAAGAAAAAAGCTTTAATTTGATGATGTTCATGCTACAATTTAAGTAATTATAGGTGTTACAAACTTCTTTAAATTCTCTCAGATGCATGTATGGACTTTCTAGATCTAAGCCATGAAAACAAGATAAAAGTTGAATAATGTCTGGCTTAAAATTAAAGTGAGATGCATTAGGAGGGAAAATTATGCATGAAAGTGCACTTGTTCTTGTAGGGTTCATATGGTCTCTAAGTGTTCTAACTCGATTATTCTCATTATTCTTATTATGAAGTGACTGATTATCTTCTTTGGCTATTTTTTTTGAAAATGATAAGGATACCCTACAAAGTCTACCACTTAATGTACGTGACCAAACTCTCATGCACATGTAGGAAGAAAATAAAAGGAGGAAGAAAATAAAAGAAGAAGGAAACAAAACAAAAGAAACAAAAGTTAGATATAAAACTAAATGAAAAGTGAAAATAAAATAAATATTATAATTTATATAAGAATTTACCTTCCCGACAACGATGCCAAAAACTTGACACGATCAAAGAGTTGATGTCTTATCCCAAGTGTAGAAGTGTCAAAGTAATAAATAACTCGGGAAGATCGGGGTCGAAGCACAGAGAGGTTAACTATATAAATTATAAATAAAAACAACAACAATATCAATAATAAATAAAAACAACAACAACAACAGCAACAATGATGGTGGTGGTGGTGAAGATGAGTTAAAGAGAACTTTGAGATGTAAAATTAATGTGAAGATTATACAATAATAAAAACAAATGTCAAGGTTAGAGGATACACTAATAGCATTAGATATAAGTAAGGTATAAACTCTTTATTAATTATCAACATGATCATATTAATCATCTTATTTACATAACACCATACTTATAAATTCTATCAAGTATTCATGATGCTAACGTATGTTGACAACAAATCAAGTTCCTCTGATAAGACATGTTAATAGCAAGTTGTTTAGGATATAAGCATTGAAGTCCATATTGAGTTTATGTTTACTTATCCTATCACCATTAGTGAAATCTTTTCACCTTGACATAATTAACTTAGCTAGACATTATGAAGGAGAAAAACTTAAAGAAACAATATTAGAATATAAACATGATATAAGTAACTAAGTATAGTAAAGAAAATGAAAAGCATGAACAAGTGATTAATGAAAGCAAAACTTAAGCATTACAACAATATAAAGAGAAAGAGTAAGAACATGATCTTGATATGGAAAACAAGATGCCCAAATGAATGGCAAAGGCCTCCTTTTATAGGCTAAAATTCATAACTATTCATATGGTAATTGATAATTGATGTAGTGGCCAATTATTGATTAGTGAACTTGGTGGACAACATCACTCAAGCACTTTAGGTGGTTGAATTGACATTGATGCAATCAGAATTTGGCAAAGTGTTCTTCATGAAAGTTGTTGGAAATTGTCTTTTCCTTCCACCAATAAATGTTAGATCATTTGGATCATTACAGATTGAGATATGTCTAAAATACTGAGTAGTGCTGCTAGTGGACATGGTGGATAGCCCTCATGCTTTTATGTGGATGAAATCTATTCAACATCCGAATTTGAGCTAGTTCTCTCCATAAAAGTTGTTGGAAATGTCGTTTCCTTCCACCCACCAAATTTCAGATCATTTGGACTTCTAGAACTCTAGTTATGGATAAAACATTGAGAAGTGTTCTGGCTGGATTGTAAGATAGATTCAGACTTCTCTTTTGTAGCCAAACTTTGAATTTGAAAATGGAAAATTTAGGTCTTTCCCCATGAAAGTTGTAGGCCTATTTGTTATCTTTGCATCCATATAAATTAATATGAAATCCAAGATCTATAGCTCTAGATATGATTCGATAACTAAACAGTGTTTGAATTTGAAGTGAATCGGCATCTCCTTCGTAAGCTTAGTCTTTTCTTTGTCCTTTCAATTCTAATAGTTAATCACAATAATCAATCCTTTGAATTGTGAGAATATTTGCATTTAAAATGAGCATTTACCATAAAGAAAGGTATCTTGTATTATCAGACTTGTTATTACAAAACATGTTCTAGTGAAGGAGTTATTAATACTTCAAGTACAAAATGATGATATAAAGCCTTGATAAAAATGCACTTTTAAGTACTAATCATCAATCAATTGTTCAGTAGCAATAATAGAGATTATGATTTGTCGTGCATAAGATGTTAGAAATTCCTGTTCCACAGCATGATCAAGAAAAGACAACAACTTATCATAATAACCATTAACATTTAACAGACCTATGAGTTTATAGTGAATGTTCAATTGGACCTAAGAGGAAATATGAAAGATCTCTTCCAATATGCCTAGACCACTTGGTAAGGCAATGAAGGCATCAGGATGGTTAAACATTGCATTCATTCGAGCAAACATTGTGGAGACTTGAAGTTCCTCTCCAATTCTTTTTTCAATGATGTCCTCTTGTGCTAAAGCTTCGGGGACGACCCCCAAAACTTGACTACCTCCTAAAAATGCAACTATTAACACACCTCCTATTAACCCAAGACTGCCTCCCCTATACACTAAATGAATCTTTCTTTCATCTAGCACCCGACTAAGATGATTTGCTGATTCTAAAAACTCATTTTCTTTCCCAAGAATAAAACCATCGAAAACATGAATGTTTGTCATGTGATGAGCTGAGGAACTTGCCATTTCTACACACTTTGATATTTGTTGGATGTATAGGTTGAGTAGAAATGGAAGGAAGCTATAGAGGATTTTATAGATGAGAAATTAAAAAGAAAATCATACCACCTATATGTAGGCCAGCTGGACTCTCTCTCACACACTTTATCTCTCTTTATTTATTTATTTTTGAAATAGCATGTGTATATACAGGTTGTTATGATTGTGGCTCACATCTTCCCTTGGTTTACGTCCAAGAACAACTTAAACGCCCTCTATGGGTCGAGGATAGGCTTTCCATCTAGTTTTCTTAAAAATCAGCAAACATGGTCTTTTTTAGTCAGATTTCCAAGACTAAGTCGAGCATGTTCTTTATGAAATAGTGGCCATAAATCATAAATTGCACGATGCACATCTCTACTAGGATGCATCTCAAAAGTTAATAGAAGATTATTTAAAGACTCCTTACTCAGGTCATCTTTAATGAATTGTATTTTATCTTCACGGTTTATAAATACCATTCCTAAAAAACAACATTATGCATTACAAGTCCATCTAGCACATTGATGACAGACTTTCAGTCGTTTTGCACGATGTTTCTTTACAAAAATGTTTTTACTTATTCCAGGCATGTGTGAAATGAAGGAATTCAAGGGCTCACCTAATAATTAGACCTTTACTTCAATCAACTAGCAAATATCTTCAGGAATTCCATGATTCATTAACAACCACAATCTTGCACATCTAGCTATAATCGCATTCTGAGGCAGAGCAGGAAAATACTTTTTTAATTTTTCAAGATTAGTTTCCATTTTCAAATGAGAATTAGAAGAGAGATTCAAAGAATTTCACAAATATATACACAAATATCACTTATTATGGGAAGCTGAAAGAACCAACTTAAGTCATGAAGTACTGTTGTCCGCCATTTGATGGGGGTGAGAGAAACTAATAAAAATCACTTAAAAAAATAATGTGAGAAAAACAAAATAATCAACCTTTATCTACAAGATCATTCAAACCAGTTGATTCATTTTCACTATGAAAATTATCAAAGTAATCTTTCAAACGATGTCCATTTTCCTTAAAAACACTGTCATTGACACGACGAAAAGATTAATGTCTTCTCCCAAGTGCAGGAGTGTCGAAGTAATAAATAACTCAGCAAGATCGGGGTCGAACCACAGGGAGGTTAGTTGTACAAATTATAAACAACAACAACAACAATAATAATATTAGTAGTAGTAGTAGTAGTAGTAATAATAATAATAATAATAAAGAAAAAGAAGGAGAAGAAGAAGAAAAAGATGAGAACTTTGAGATGAAATATTAATGTAAAGATTAAACAATGATAATAACAAATGTCAAGGTTAGAGATTCCACTAATGGTATGTCAAACAAGTATAATATAAACTCTTATTATTCAATTGGAAACCACACATAAAGGAGGTTCCAATCATATTATAAATTGTTAACATGATTACATTAGTCATCTTATTCGATTAATGCTCATACTTTAAATCTCGTCAAGCATTCATGATTATAACTTATGTTAACAACAAATCAAGTTCCTTTCATAGCTCAAGTGTCGGTTATACCATACAGTATGGGCTATGAAAGTGCCAAGCATTTGTTGTACCAAGTGTTATACAACATAAATCAAGATTAGTCATTTACCAAGCAAAATATTAAAGAGTGAACAAGACAACAAATATAAAACATGTTAGTATCAAATATTAAAGTCCATATTAAGTTTATACCATACTTATTCTTACACTATTAGTGAAACCTTTTCACCTTGACATAATTAATTTAGCTAGACATAATGGAAGAAAGAAAAACAGATAAACAAAATAAGAACATAAATAAGATAAGAGTTAACAAAGCAAAGGAAAGGAAATGAAAGGCATAAACATGATATTAATGAAAACAAAGCATAAAGAATACAAAGAGAGAAAACAAGAGCATGAACTTGATCTGGACACCAAGATGCCTAAATGCATGGCAAATGCCTCCTTTTATAGGCCAAAATTGGGAACTATTGATTTGATGACTAATTGATGAGTAGGTGACCAACCCTTGACTTGGTGACAATCCTTATCTTCTCTTGTCTGCCCAAAACGTCATTGATGACGTCCAAATTAGAGCCACTTGAAAACATTAAAGTTCTAGGAAATTGTCTCAGCTTTCTTGTATAAAACATTCAGCTCATTTCGACTTCTAGAACTCTAGATATGGCCAAAATACTGAACAGTGCTTGGGCTGGAGGACAAATTCCGGCTTCTTTGTTGTTACAACAATTTGGACTTGAAAATAGCCTTTCCAGATCTTGAGCTCCATATGAAAGTTGTAGGCCTATGTCTTACCTTTCCATCCATATAAAGTAGACCTAAATTTGAGATCTATAGCCAGATATGACCCAATTACCGAACAGTGTTCCGGTTTGGATTGCACTAACATCTCTTTTCTAAGTTTGATCATCTCTTTGCCTTTGCAATTGAAGTTCTTAAAGTCATCAATCAATCCTTTCATTTATGTGATAGGTCTGCATTTAAAATGAACATTTACCACAAATTAAAGGTATCTTATATTATTAGATAGATTATTATAAAACGTACTTTAGTTAAGAAGTTATTGATACTTCAAGTGTAAAATGATGATATAAAACCATGATAAAAATGCACTTTTGAGTGCTAATCAGTCATTCATTGAGTTCTTAATATCACAGGCCCTATAAGGATTGCTCCATCTTAATATTAGCTCTCTAGGGAATGAATAGAGTTAATAACTATAAAACAAAATGTATTTACTAGTATCACCTTTTTGACAATTTTCACAAGTTTTGCAGAATGCATGTGTATCCTTGAAGATAGTGGGCCAATAAAATCTATTTTGAAATATTTTTACAGCTATTTTTTTAACGAGAAATAACTTCCACATGCTTCAAAATGATAAAATTTAATGACACTACTTAACTCATTATCAGGAATGCATCTTTGAAATATTTGATAAGGATAATATTTGAATAAGTTAGGGTCATCCCAATAAAAGTTCTTCACTTCATTCATAAACTTTTCTTTATCTTGGGTACTCCAATCAGCTGGAAAATCTTCTAAAACAAGAAAATTGATATTTTTATTATACCAAGACATTGGATGAAGAGAAAGTAAGGATTCATGAGAAAAGTAATTATTGATTGGTGTGATGTCAGATGTCAAATTTGTTGTCACTTTTGATAAAAAAATTTGCATCAACATTTTCTGTGGGTTTTGCATCTGTGATTTCTTTCTCAAAATAAATCATTTACAAATATTCAGATTCATCTAACTCTTTTTTACTTAAAGTAGATTCAAGTTGATCATAAACTAGTTTGTCAATATGATCTACTTCTTGTAAATCATTATCATCTCCAAGTTGGCTTGTAAATGTTTAAAATATTTATCTTCAATGTCATGTTTTGAAATGATAGCTTCATCAGTCCATTCCTACAATTAATGAATGCATTATAAGTTGCAAGAACGGACGTCCTAAAATAACAGGAAATGAATTACATACTTTAATAGGTTATTTATCCAAGACAATAAAATCCACAAGATAAATAAATTTATCGGCTTATACTAACACATCTTTAATTATTCCTCTAGGCACTTTTACAGATCTATCAGCAAATAAAAGAGTGATAGAAGTTGGTTTTAACTCACCTAGATTGAGACTGTGAAAAACTAAATATGAAAGTAAATTCACACTAACTTCAAGATCAAGTAAGGCTTTTTCAATTTTATATTCTCCAATAAAGCAAGAAATTGTCGGACAACCAAGGTCTTTATTTTTCAAAGCATTATTGTTCTGAAGAATGACACTTACTTGTTCGGCCAAAAAGGCTTTCTTTTTTACTTTCAGTTTTCTTTTCACTATGCATAGATCTTTCAAAAATTTAGCATAGGAAGGAACCTATTTCATAACATCCAACAAAGGTATATTGATTCTTATCTGTTTGAAAGTTTTAAAGATTTCAAAGTTGTGATTGACTTTCTTTTGTTTGGTCATGGCATGAGAAAATGGAAGCGCTGGTAGGGAATAAGTCTTTTCTTTGCAAATTTCAGATTCAACCCCTTCCTTACCCTCAGAGATTGACTCATCATCTTTCTTATAAGGTTCAAGAGTGGGTTTTTCAATAAACTAACCACTACAAAGAGTAGTGACTGATTTGACTTGAACCATGTCTTAGCTTCCAAAACTACTTGTATTTACATTATATTGCCCCTTGGGATTTTGTTGTGGTTTAGATGGAAACTTACCTTTTTCTTGGAAACCGAGAGTAGATGTTAATTTTGCAAGAGTATCTTTAAAATCTGTTATGTTTTGAGCAAGTTGAGTATTGATTATCTCTTGCTTTTTAATGAATGCATGCAATGTTTCCTCAAAATTTCTTCTAGGAGGTGGAGCATAAGGAGGTGCATATTCATGAGAATTTTAGAAATTATGGTGTGCTTGAAACAGTGGTTGTGAAGTTTGTACATTGTTATTATCACTCTTCAAACTAAAATTTGGGTGATTTCTCCAACTAAGATTGTATATTTGTGAGCATGGGTTATGGTTGGCCTTTTAAAAACTGTTTAAAGCATGGGTTTGTTCAAGGAGACATTCCTTAAAAGAAGGCAATGTTGGATAGTTACTAGTTGAGTGTTCATTTTTTTCACATATTTGACACATAATGTTTTTAATATATTTTAATTGACCACTTTTTTTTCAATTATAGTGTCTCGACTTTTTTAGCTAAAGATGCAAACTTGGCTTGCAAGTCATGATCTTCTCTAAGGTTGTACATACCTCCACCAGATGTATGAGGTTGAGTTTTACTTAGTGCCTCATAAGTACCTGTGGTGTCCTAATTTTGAGCATTTTCAGCTAACAAGTCTAAGTACTCTATTATTTCATCAGAGTCTTTATCTTTAAAAGTTTCATTGCACATAAATTCAACCATTTGCCTACATCTAGGTGTTAACCTTTTATAAAAATGTGAAACCAATCTCCATGTTTCAAAACCATGATGAAGGAAAATATTAAGCAAGTCTCGATACCTATCCCAACATTGGTAAAAAGTTTCTCTAGATTTTTAAATGAAAGTGGTGATTTGTCTTTTGAAAGAGTTTGTTTTGTGAGATGGGAAAAACTTCTTTAAAAAATGTTGTTACATTTTATCCCAAGCACAAATGAATCCTAGTCTCAAATTTTATAGCCATGTTTTAGCTTTATCTTTTAATGAAAAAGAAAAAACACTTTAATCTGATGGTGTTCATGCTACAATTTGAATCATTATAGGTGTTGCAGACCTCCTAAAATTTCCTTAAATGCAAGTATGAATTTTCCAATTTTAAGCCATGAAAAGAAGGTAAAAGTTAAATAATGTCTTGCTTAAAATTAAAATGAGATGCATCAGAAGGAAAAACTATGCATGATGGTGCACTTGTTCTTGTGGGCTTTATGTGGTCTCTAAGTGTTCTAAAACGGTTATTCTCATTATTCTCATTATGAAGTGATTGATTATCTTCTTCGGCAATATTTTCTGAAAATGATGAGGATACCCTATAAAGTCTACCACTTGATGTATGTGAGCACACTCTCATACACGTGTAGGAATAGAATAAAAGAAAGAAGGAAACAAAAGAAGCAGAAACAAGAGAAAAGAAACAAAGTTATATACAAGAAAAGTGAAAAGAGAAAATAAACTAAATACTATAATTTATACAACTTACCACTCAACAATGACACCAAAAACTTGACATGACTAAGATATTGATCTCTTCTCCCAAGTACAGGAGTGTCGAAGTAATAAATAACTTGGTAAGACTGGAGTCGAACAACTAGGAAGTTAAGTGTACAAATTATAAACAACAACAATAGTCAATAACAATAACAATAATAGTAGTAGCAATAATAATACTAATTATAATAGTAGTAGTAATAGTAGTGGTGGTGGTGGTGGTAATAGTAGTAATAATAAAGAAAAAAAAAGAAGAAGAAGAAGAAAAGAAAGAAGAATAGTTAATGAGAACTTTGAGATGAAAGATTAACGTAATGATTAAACAATAATGATAATAAATGCCAAGGTTAGAGGATCCACTAATCGTATGTCAAACAAGTATAATATAAACTCTTATTATTCAATTGAATACCATACATAAAGGATGTTCTAATCATATTATAGTTTGTTAACATGATTACATTAGTCATCTTATTTGATTAATGCTAATACTCATAAATCTCGTCAAGCATTCATGATTATAACTTATGTTAACAACAAATCAAGTTCCTTTCATAGCTCAGGTGTTGGTTATACCGTACAGTATGGGCTATGAAAGTGTCAAGTATTTGTTGTACTAAGTGTTATACAACATAAATCAAGATTAGTCATTTAACAAGCAAAGTATTAAAGAGTGAACAAAATAATAAATACTAAACATGTTAGTATCAAACATTAAAGTCCATATTAAGTTTACATTATGCTTATTCTTACACTATTAGTGTAACCTTTCCACCTTGACATAATAAACTTAACTATTCATAATGAAAGAAAGAAAAATAAATAAACAAAATAAGAACATAAATAAGATAAAAGTTAACTAAGTAAATGAAAGGCATAAACTTGATATTAATGAAAGCAAAGCATAATCATTACAAAAAATATAAAAAGAGAAAGCAAGAGTATGATCTTGATCTGGAAACCAAGATGCCTAAATGCATGGCAAATGCCTCCCTTTATATGTCAAAATTAGGAACTATTGATCTGATGACTAATTAATGAGTGGGTGGTCAACTCTTGACTTGGTGACAATCCTTACCTTCTCTTATCTACCCAAAACATCATTGATAACGTTAAAATTAAAGCCACATGAAAGTTGTAGAAAATTATAAAAAATTATCTCAGCTTTCTTATGTAAACAATTCAGGTCATTTAGACTTTTAGAACTCCAGATATAGACCAAACACTGTATAGTGCTTGGGTTGGAAGACAATTTCAGACTTCTTTGTTGTTGCTACAATTTAGACTTGAAAATGGCCTTTTTAAGTCTTAAGCTCCATATGAAAATTGTAGGCCTATGTCTTATCTTTTCCATCCACATAAAGTAAACCTATATCTGAGATCTACATCTCCAGATATTGTTGTGATGTCGTGGTCGCACAAATTAATTACCTTAACTTAAAATACAACACACAAGATAGTATAGAGCAAGCAAAGGGTCGATCCCACAAGATTTAGGTCAGATTTTTATGCTATACGTTATGCAATTCGGGGGTTTTGATTTGTAATGATCTAAACTATGAAAGAAATTAAACTAGCAAACAAAATCAATTAAAATTGAAATTTATCAAGAAAACAAACCTTAGTTGCAAGCACACATCCACCAACAGAAATTAGAACCAATCCTTAAAATAAAAATACAATTTATATTTTGAATTTTTATCTTTTCTTAATATTAGTTAATTAACGGATCCGCCATATAACTAACCCTAACCAACAAACAATCACAATGTTCGCATTAATGATTTAGTTCAACGACAGCCCTAAGAACTAGATATTTGAGTGTTCTCCCTAAGTTTAATAATGTAGTTCCACCATAATTATCAAGGTTAGTTGCTTCACAAGTTCATACATCACAACTTCGATTTTGATATCAAACTTAGCAATAAATTGTTCACAATAATAACTTAGAGTTCCGCTCTAGCAATTATCAACAACAATCATAGAAATATACATAGGAAAACAATCATACTTATTCATAATATAAACTAAAAATAAAAGGAAGAATAAATCTCATGGTTCTTAAAATCCAAAGGTTTGTTGTGTCCTTGCAACCAAGAAAATAGCTTAGCCTTGCATAACTATTGAACAACTACTCTTAAAGAATGAAGAGAGCATGATTTTTTTTTTTGGGTTTGTAGAGGAGAGAATTTGTGTTTCCTAACTTCTGGTGGTTGCCCCCCTTCTCTCCTCTCTCTCTTTCTTTTTATATGCTAAGAAACCCTAGTTCCTAATGTACATAGCAGTCCTCCCTTAAGTTGACAATTAACATTTAAGTACTTCACTAACTATTTTTCTTAAACAAGAGAAATAGCCTTGCATGAAATCTTCAGGATCTAACTTAGAGGAGCTAAATTACTGATATAAAAACTTGGATGATGGTTTAGAAGCTTCGAAACATAATTTGGACTCCTTTCTTCATGAAACTTGATTGCTGGCAGAATTTAGTTGTCATCTTTGAAAAATTATATCTCCCTCATTGGACATATTTTTTGGCTAAAATTTCAATCGTTTATAGACCTTTGAGTTAGGAATTCAAAACAATTGAGTTTGCATAAATTGGACTTCTATAACTCCAGATATTGAATTTTAAATAGACAAAAGTCAATAGTGGCAGAATGCAAGATTTGACTTTGAAGGATGTGATTTCCATGATCTTTCTCTTTTTATTTTTCTTGCATTACATTTCCAGAAAGTTATGGATGTTAGCTTTTTAGTGCCACTAGAATCACTTCATTTTGATCTCTAGAACTCACGCTCTGCACAAAACATCAACTAAACATCAAATTTACCAATTATCTCCAATTTACTCCTTTTTGCATCTTTCATCTAAAAGTGCCTTCAAAACATAAAGTAAAGAATATCGAGGCATTTTACATATAAAACATGGACAAAATATTAGGTAAATATGGGTGAAACTATCAAATAATATGATAACATCGAATACCCCCACACTTAGCTCTTGCTCGTCCTCGAGAAAGGATAAATAAAATTAAATTGAAAATAATCATGATCAATCTCTTAATCTCCCATCAATGTTCAAGAGTACAAGCATTATAAATAAGAATATAATAAAAAAGGATAAGATAAATAAATTTTTATGAATTTGTTTACATGCAAACTTCAAAATTCAATCAATCATTGGGATTTAAATGAAATCTATGTCATGCTAAAGTGATAGGTTCTCTCATTGATATATACTCCAACACTCATGTGTTTAGGGTTTATGTTTTTAAATCTCTCAAATTCAATCAAAAACTATGTTCTACCATAAGCCTGCTTTTCATTCTCATCTCCATTACTAACATATTACAAACAATGCATGAATCAAAAGGTCTTATTTTCCGGTTGTAATGGGGCTAAGGTTATGGTGAGGTAAAAGAGAGTAAAAGAAAAGGTTTAAATCAAAGAAAGTAGAGCATTATGAAAAATGATATTTCAAACAAGATATTCCATCAAAGCTCATAAATTTTTCATCTTTAATCACTAATGCTTAACTCCCTTTGATTTTAAGCTCTTTTAACATAAAATCTTAAGAACATAAAGGAACTTTTTTTTTCTTTTTTAATTTTGCCCATCTTTTTATCAAGCATCACTTTTTTTTGTCTTTTTATATAATTTCCAACCATAATTCCATGAAGTATCACTAGTACATGCTCTACTAATCTTTGGCCAGGGAAAAAGGAAAATATATATAAAGTTAAGGTTTATACATGGATAAAGCAAAGAAAAGATAAACAAGCTCAAAAGGGGCTCACTAAGGATAATATGCTTTAGGTTGACTTTTTGGCTCAAGTGATTTAAAATTCCTAATACTTTTATCATCTTCATGTATATTTGTAATGGAATATATCTTAATAAGATATGAAGCAAGTTCTAGAGATACATATCATTGAAAGAATGTACACTCAAAGAATACAATGTTGAAGGCTCAAAAACTTGTAGTGCTATAACACTATAAAATCAACATGGCATATTCTCAAAGTCAATCCCTGAACCAATTAAACCTTAAAATTTGTATGCATACTCTTTCATTTGATTTATATCTTCATCTATCTCAATTAATTCTCATACATAATACTCATATTCTCAAAAACCAATGGGAGTTAAAAAGATCAAACATAATTTTATTTTTTAAGAACAACAAATAAAACTAAAATAAGAAAACAAAAATTCTCCCAATATCCCCACACTTAAAACACAACATTGTCCTCAATGTTGAAATAAAAGCAAAGGAACATAAAAAAATGATAGAAAATAAATTAAAATACAAAAATAAAAGATAAGGAAAAAGAAAGCAAATCTGATTTTTCTTTTTGTGTGCTGGGTTGCCTCCCAGTAAGCGCTTTTGTTTTATGTCATTGGCTTGACATGTGGCATGCTCATTCTTTATAAATTGGTTCAGCTAACTCTACAGTAGCGATGAGTTATGTCGTCCAACCTTCATAGAAAGGTTTCAAACGATGTTCATTGACCTTGAGTGCTTTGCTGGTTTCTAAACTTGTAATTTTAACTGCACCATAAGGAAAAATATTAGAAATAACAAAGGATACACAAGAAATCTGTGATAATTTCCTACAACTTTTATTTTTCAAGTGGCTTTAATTTTGACTTTATCAATGATATTTTGGGCAAACAAGAGAAGATAAGGATTGTCACCAAATCAAGAGTTGGTCACTCACTCATTAATTAGTCATGAAATTAATAGTTTCCAATTTTAGCCTATAAAAGGATGCATTTGTCATGCTTTTAGGCATCTTGGTGTCCAGATCAAGATCATGCTCTTATTTTCTCTCTTTGTATTTTTTGTAATGTTTATGCTTTACTTTCATTAATATCAAGTTTATGCCTTTCAATTCCTTTTCTTTGCTTTGGTAACTCTTATCTTATTTATATTCTTATTTTTTTTATCTATTTTTCTTTCTTTCATTATGTCTACGTAAGTTGATTATGTCAAGGTGAAAAGGTTACACTAATGGTGTAAGAATAGGTATAGTATAAACTTAATATGGACTTTAATGTTTGATATTAACATGTTTTATATTTGTTATCTTGTTCACTCTTTAATACTTTGCTTGTTAAATGACTAATCTTGATTTATGTTGTATAACACTTAGTACAACAAATGTTTGGCACTTTCATAGCCCATACTGTATGGTATAACCAACACATGAGATATGAAAGGAACTTGATTTATTGTTAACATAAGTTATGATGACTAATATAATCATATTAACAATCTATAATCTAATTGGAACCTCCTTTATGTGTGGTTTCCAATTGAATAATAAGAGTTTATACTATACTTGTTTGACATACCATTAGTGGATCCTCTAACCTTGACATTGCTTGTTATCGTTGTTTAATCCTTACTTTAATTTTCCATCTCAAAGCTCTCATCAATTTTTCTTCTTCTTCTTTATTATTGTTATTACTAATATTATTATTATTACTACTACTACTACTACTACTACTACGAGTATTATTATTAGTATTATTATTGGTACTATTATTGTTGTTGTTATTGTTACTATTCTTATTGTTTATAATTTATACAATTAACCTTTCTGTGGTTCGACCCCTGTCTTGTCAAGTTATTTATTACTTTGACAATCCTGCACTTGGGAGAAGGCATCAATCTTTTAGTCATGTCAATTTCTCGATTGGAAATTTCAACTTGGCCATTCGTTTGCGAATGATATGCTATGAAAGTTCGATAAGTCACATGATATTTGCATAGCAATGCTTCCATGGAACGATTGCAGATATGAGTGCCACGATCACTAATAATAGCTTTAGGGATGCCAAACCTATCAAATATGTGAGTACTGACAAAATCTAAAACAACCTTAGCATCATTAGTTCGTGTGGATTTCGCCTCAATCCATTTTGACACATAATCAACAATAAGAAGAATATAAAGATTTCCAAAGAAGAAGGAAATGGACCCATAAAGTCAATACCCCAAACATAAAAAATTTCACTTACAAGAATATTTGTTAAAGGCATTTGATTTTTATGAGTGATATTACCTGTTTTTTGGCATTTTTCACATGATTTGCAGAAGTGATATGCATCTTTAAAAATAGAAGGCCAATAGAAACCACTTTCAAGTACCTTGTGGGCTGTTCTTTTTGCTCCAAAATGCCCACCACAAGAATGAGAATGATAAAAAGTGAGAATGGAATGAAATTCATCCTGTGGTACACATCTCTTTACTACTTAATCCACACAAAATTTCCACAAGTAAGGAGTATCCCAAAAATAATATTTAGCATCAGCTCGTAACTTGTCCTTTTGGGATGTAGACAAACCTAGAGGGAATTCTTTGGTGACTAAATAGTTCACCAAATCAGCATACCATGGTCTTGTAGAGGAATGTCACACATACAACTATTCATCAGGAAATGTTTCGCTTATTATTTTGGTTGGAATATCCTTGGTCCTCAGTCGACTCAAATGATCACCACATGGTTTTTGGCACCTTTTTTATCTTTGATCTCAAGATCGAATTCTTGTAAAAGCAAGATCCACCTAATCAGTCTTGGTTTGGACTCCTTCTTCTTCAAAAGATACCTGAGAGCTGCATGGTCAGTAAAAACAATGACTTTTATACCAAGTAGATATGACCTGAATTTTTCAAGAGCAAACACCACTGTAAAAAGTTCCTTTTCAGTTGTATGGTAATTGAATTGTGCTTCATCCAACATGAGAGAACCGTAGGAGATAACATGTAAATTCTTCCCAATTCTTTGCCCAAGCACAGCTCCTACCGTATAGTCACTCGCATCACACATTATCTCAAAAGGTTCATCCCAATTTGGTGAATGGATGATAGGGGCAGATGTGACACGTCTCTTAAGCTCATTATGGGCATCTTTACAGGCTTGATCAAACACAAAATCCACTTCTTTGGCTAATAGTCTGTACAAAGGTGTTGTAATCTTCGAGAAATCTTTAATAAAGCGTTAATAGAAACCTGTATGGCCTAGAAAAGAATGAATTCCCTCACGCATGAGGGGTAAGGCAATGATGAAATAACATCTATCTTAGCTTTATCAACTTGTAATCCACATGAAGACACAACATGCCTAAGAACTATTCCTTATTCTACCATTAAATAACACTTTTCATAGTTCAAGACAAGGTTTGTTTCAATGCACCTTTTTAGGATTAAAGATAAATTTTCTAGACATTTATCAAAAAAATCACCATACACCGTGAAATCATCCATAAAAACCTCGATTATTCTTTCAACATAGTTAGAAAAAAAATACTCATCATCCATCTTTGAAAAGTTGGAGGAGCATTACAAAGACCAAAAGGCATTCTTCTATATGCATATGTACCAAATGGACATGTAAATGTAGTTTTTTCTTGATCCTCAGGATTAATAACACTCTGATTATATCCACTATATCCATCAAGAAAGTAATAAAAAGACTTACCTACTAGGTGTTCAAGCATTTGATCCATGAATGGTAATGGGAAATGATCTTTGCGTGTAGAAAGATTGAGCTTTTTGTAATCAACACACATTCTCCATCCACTCGAGATACGAGTAGGAATGAGCTCATCATTTTTGTTTTTCTCCAACGTGATTCTGGTCTTTTTAGGCACCATATGGATTGGTGCCACCCATTTACTGTCAGTAATGGGTAAATGGTTCCTGCATCTAATAGTTTTAAAATTTTAGCTTTCACTACCTTCATCATTAGCGGGTTCAACTTCCTTTGCATTTTCCTTGTTAGTTTTGTGTTGTCCTCCAATAGTATGTGATGCATACACATTGAGGGACTAATGCCCTTGATGTCAGCTAAAGTCCATCCAATGGCCGTCTTGTGATCACACATAACTTCATAAGTTTTTCCTCTTGCATACTTGTCAAACCTTTTGCTATGATAATAGGAAGTGTATTGTTGTTGCTAATGATTACATACTTCAAATTATCGGGCAAAGGTTTTAATTCTAACTCGGGGGCTTGTAAAATAGATGGTAGAAGCTTTTTATGTGAGAGTACTAAATCAATAAAGACATTACCATGGGGAACAATTTGTAAAGCTTGTAAGGCCAATACTGATTCGTACATGTTTTGGGGAACACATATATGCCTCTCCATCTCTTTTATCTTGGTGAAATCATAGTCATAGCTCAAAGTTATGCTTAATCCATCTTCAGAATCAAAATCACGAACTTGCTGCACACACTTATCAATTTGGTCATAGCATGTGATAGAATAAACATTGCTATAAGGATATTTTATTGCTTTATGAAAATTGAATTCAATTTTTTCATCTCCTATCTCTATAAACAAGGTATCCTTACCACAATCAATCTTTGTGTTGACAGTTTTCAAGAATGGTCTCCCAAACAATATAGGAGTGCTGGTTGATGAATCATAAGAATCATGTTCCATATCGACAGAACTGACAAAGCAGTTTTCGCTGCCGATTTCTGGATCGACAGTGACACAGTTTCCGCTGCCGATTTTTGCATCTGCAGCAAAGCAGTTTTCACTGCCGATTTCTCAATCGGCAGTGACACAGTTTCCGCTACCGCCGATTTCTGCATCTGCAGCGAAGCAGTTTCCGCTGCCGATTTCTCGATCGGTAGTGACGCAATTTTCGCTGCCGATTTCTGCATCTGCAGCGAAGCAGTTTTCGCTGTCGATTTCTCGATCGGCAGTGACACAGTTTCCACTGCCGATTTCTACATCTGCAACGAAGCAGTTTTCGCTGCCGATTTCTGCATGTGCAGCTAAGCAATTTCTGCTGCTGATTTTTGCATCTGTAGCGAAGCAGTTTCCACTGCCGATTTCTGCATCGGCAGCCATGCGGTTTTTGTCTTAAAAAAATAAAATAACAATAATTTTCTTAAGGAGCTGAGAGAGAGGGGTAAAACTGGTTTTAGATAGACCAAAACAAGGATAAGAACACATCTAAACCAACCCCCAAACACTCACCTTATTTAATGGAGAGTATAAATATAAAGAGGAGAGGGAAGGTAACCCTAGTTGTATGTCCAACTACTTGTTACTCTCCCTTTCTTCTCCCCAACAAAAACCTAAGCCTTGTGAACGTGTGAGGGAGAGAGAGGAGACCTTGAGAGAAGATTGGACAGCCACCTAGAGAGAGAAGAGAAGGGAACCAACGTGAGAGGAAGGAGAAGGAAGAAAACTAGCTGGAGAGGAGGAAGAACACTGTCAAACCTTCCTTAAACCTAGCTAGATTCGTAAGGTATGGGTCATGAAACTTCCTTCCTCTTCTCCTTAAGATTTAGAACCGGAAATGAAGAAAAAAAAACCCTAAGAAAATTGAACTATGACCTAAGCTAGTTGTGAAGAAAACAAAAATTTACTAAGAGGATAAAGAAAACAGAAATGAAATGAGGCTAATTTTAGAACATCTAGTAAAGAAAACTGAATAAAATAGAAACAACAAATCATAGTAGGGGGCCGACTTTAACTATGGGGTTGGCCGGCATGCAATGTGTGTGTTTTACTGGGATTGGCTGAAGGATTATGTGCTGGAATGGATAGAGTCAACGTGTGTATTCTGCTGGAATGATTGAAAGATATATGTTGTAATTGGTGCTTTTCAATGTGTGTCTCTTGCAGCGAAATTTCAATTTGCTGCCGAAAATGTGACGGCTGCAGCGGATAAGTATTCGCTGTTGAAATGGAGTCAGCTGCAGCGAATTAGATTTCGCTGCCGAATTGGGTGTTTTGCAGCAAAATTTCAATTTGCTACCAAAAATGTGTCCGCCGCAGCGAATTAGCATTGGCTGTCGAAACCAAGTCGTCTGCAGTGAATCAGCATTCGCTGCAGAATTATGCATTCTGCAGCAAATTTCGATTCGCTGCCAAAAATGTGACGGCTGCATCGAATAAGTATTCGCTGCCGAAATTGAGTCTTCTACAGCGAATTAGAATTCGCTGCAAAATTATGTGTTCTGCAGCGAATTAGCATTCACTGCCGAAACTGTGACGGCTGCAGCGAATTAGAATTCGCTGCCGAATTTATGTTTCACAGCAAAATTATGATTCACTGTCGAAACTGTGTCGGCTGGAGCGAATTGCTGCTGAAGTTAAGTTGTCTACAGCAAATTAACATTCGTTGTCGAGTTTCATATTATACAGTGAATTTGTGATTCACCACCAAAGTTGAGTTGGTTGCAGTGAAATTGTGATTCGCTGCCGAAACTGAGTTGTCCCCTACGATTTAGCATCTGCTGCCGGAACAGTGACGCCAACAGCAAAACAGTTTTTGCTGCCGGACTGGCTACTGGCAGCAAAACAGTTGTCGCTACCGAATTGGCAGCCTGTAGCGAACCAATTCTCGCTGCCGAATTCGACAGTCTGTAGCGAACCAATTCTCGCTGCCAAATTAGCAGCCTGGAGTGAACCAATTCTCGTTGCCGAATTTGGCAGCCTATAGTGAACCAGTTCTCATTACCGATTTCTACAATAAGCCTCCTAGGCAAAAATAACTTAAATGCTAGTAACAATTTCATGGTATGATGGTGTAAAATGTGGAACACTTGAATGTGAATATATGAACTTTTGAAATAAGTGTGGTGGCAAATGTGATTCAAAAATACAAATGTACTGAATTGTGACCGTTGTTGTCTTAGGTGGTGCGGTCGGGATCGGACCATCGTCAAGACAAGAACAAACCACAGGTGGAGCAGGTAGGTGACTTCTGCTTTTCTTTTTCATACATTAAATAATGTGATACTTTAAAATGAATGTTACCATATTGGGTTAGAATAGATAACAGATTGTCAAATGTTAAATGTTGTTAAAAGGTTGATTAGCTTCGACTAATGGAAATCGAATGGATGGCCGGGATAAAGGAATGATTAGCCTCGGCTAATGGCATCCGAATGGATGACCGGGTGATTAGCCTCGGCTAATGGCATCCGAATGGATGACCGGGATAAAGGAATGATTAGCCTCGGCTAATGGCATCCGAATGGATGGCTGGGATAATGGCATCCGAATGGATGACCATGATAAAGGAATGATTAGCCTTGGCTAATGGCATCCGATTGGATGGCCGGGATAAAAGAATGATTAGCCTGGGCTAATGGCATCCGATTGGATGGCCGGGATAAAGGAATGATTAGCCTCGGCTAATGGCATTCGAATGGATGACCGGGACAAGTGATTGATTAGCTTCGGCTAAAGGCATCCGAAGTGGATGATCGGGGTGTGAGGGAACGGTTAATCTCAACAAATGATACCTTGAGAGGATAGCTGGGTTTAGGATTTTAGTTGATTACAAGAATTGGTGCAACTATATGTACTATAAATTGTGTATACTATGTACATGAAGAAACTACAAATATCATGCATCAACCATGGAATAATGTTAATGTTTTATTTTCTTGCTAGACCACTTAATTATCATTATTACTAATAAGCAATTGCATTCTCTTAAATATTTTGCACTACAACAGAGACATCATATCAACGAGATGCCTAGGAAACCCGATACACGGGAACCTACTTTTGCAAGGAATCATGTAGTAGCATCCTAACTCACGATGTATTTTGTATGGATTAATGTATTAGACGTATAACTTTTATTGAACCCTTTTGTTTAAATTCGTGGTGAAAATTAGTAGGATAGGAATGCAAACTCATGTCTATGGATGTAATATTATAATATGAACTTCTAAGCATGCAAAAATAATATTATATGTTTATGTAAATTTCCTTTTTAAATGAAATGTTGAATGTAGTTGATGTATGGATTGCATTTTGATTGATGTGAGGAAAAATAAGTTAGAAATTTATTGACACGATGTGTGTAAAAAAAAAATCTATTGTTTTGGGGCTTGAAAAGCCGGGTTGTTACAGTTGGTATCAAAGCCCCTGTTTTAAATCTTAGGGATCACTAATAATTGTGTTGGTGTGGTGAATTTCAGGATGGTACGCACCCGACAAGGGACACGTACTGAGCCGCCCTCTTTAGATAGGAGGGGCGGGAACCAAGGTGCCCAAGATTGGCAAGATGAAGATCCCTTGGATGATACGGCATCTCATGCTTTGATAGTACCACCCGAAACCTTGCAGGGGGAAGCTGCGGTAGCGGGGGATGGCGGGAGGTCTAACAAAACAGAGGGAGTACCCCCAGTTGCAGCATCGCAGCAAGAAAGATCAGAAGCACAACCATCGACTATTCCAACTGGTGTGCCCCCACAATATGTAGACCCGAGACTCCTTGTGCAAATAGTTAAAGTAGTGATGGAGGGTATGGCGGGTTCAGCGACACAAGCAACTCCCACCACGCAGATTCCACATGCAGCCCTTATAACAAGCATGACTACAGATAACGTGGTGTCATTGGTGCGACTAGTTAAGAGTATGAGGGAAATGGGTTGTGAACCGTATATGGGGGAACAAGATGCAGAGATAGCTGGAAGATGGAATAGGAAGGTAGAAAAGACCATGGTTCAAATAAGCATACCCGAGGGGTTGAGGGTAAATTGTGCAACCCAGTTATTGTCTGATAGGGCCATGACATGGTGGGAAACAGTTCAGCTGAGGCGTACAACCGAGACACTGACTTAGAGTGATTTCAAGACAGAGTTTGAGAATCAATTTTATTCCAGGTACCATTGTAAGGTGAAAGAACAAGAGTTCTTGGCATTAAGACAGGGTGATATGTCGGTATTGGAGTATGAAAGAAAGTTTCATGATCTCTCATTGTTTGCCCCACACTATGTGCCAACATAGGAACATATGATTGAGAAGTTGAGAGATGGTTTGTGCCAGGACTTAAGACAAAGATTGATCGCCTTACGATTTAAATCAGTGAGAGAGTTGATTGAGGCTGCCCAAGCTTTGGAGGCTTGTATTGGAGAAGGCCAGGGGGGATATCAGAGCATAGGCAAAAAGAGAGATGGGGACTTTTTCAGCAGCAGACCACCATCCCGAAGAAAGGAAAAAGTGGAGTGTTTGAGCAGTACAAGAAGAAGGGGAGTTTGATGTTACCGCCCCACCAACAGTCAAGTGGAAGAGTGATGGTTGGACGGTCGCACTCGAGGGAAAACTCTTCAACTGGGACTAGTGACCGCAAGGGTATTGACCATCCTTTTGTATGAAATGTGGGCAAAAAACACCCTGGGGACTGCTTAGTTTCCCCCGGGCGATGCTTTGTGTGCAGAGGAGAAGGTCATAGGTGGAGGAACTGCCAGTATTTGAGTCAAGGGTGTCATTACTGTGGCGGAAGAGGTCATTTCAAGAGGGACTGCCCAAAAAGGAACACTGGACAGGTACAAAGCTATAGGCAACCTAGCCCGAGCCAACAACAATCAGTCACTGTGAATAGGCCAGTGAGATCTTCTCAATTAGGAGCAAACTCTAGTCGAGGGAGACCGAGGGCACAAAATGATAGGACCTCAGGGAGGGTCTTCCACCTGACATAGGAGGAGGTCAGGGTTGTATCGGATGTGGTGGCAGGTACACTACTATTGAATGATTTTAATGTGCATGTGTTGTTTGATCCGGGTGTCACCCACTCATTCATTGCTAAGAGAATTGTCACTAAACTGAGAAAAGGGGTAGAAAAAGTAGAGAAGGGATTCTTAATTGGAACTCCAATGGGAAACATGGTTGAAACAAATATTGTGTATGTGGATGTGGGGGTTAGTCTATCTGGGTATGAAACAAAAGTAGACTTGATTCCCTTAGAGCTGCATGATTTTGACATAATCCTAAGCATGAATTGGTTGAGTAAATACAAGGCTCTAATAGATTGTTATGCTAAAACTATTACTTTCCAAACCCCTAAGGGTGAGAGAATGATTTTTGAAGGAGAGAAAATTCTCAAACCAATTGCCTTGATATTGGTGGTAACAACCCAAAAACTTTTAAGAAAGGGATGTATGGGATACCTTGCATACATCTTAAACTGTGATGATGAAGGTCCATGACTGAAGGATATTCCTGTGGTGAAGGAATTCCGAAATGTGTTTCCCGAAGAACTACCAGGACTACCCCCAGAGCGAGAGGTAGAAGTGTCTATAGACACTTTTCCTGGAGTCCCACCTATAGCCCAACAACCGTATCGGATGGCTCCGGCAGAACTGAACGAATTAAAGACTCAACTACAGGAATTGTTAGACAAAGGGTTCATACGGCCTAGTAATTCTCCATGGGGGGCACCAGTGTTGTTTGTAAGAAAGAAAGATGGAACCCATAGACTTTGTATTGACTACCGACAACTGAACAAAATAACAATGAAAAACAAGTATCCATTACCTCAGATAGATGATTTGTTTGATCAATTAAAGGGAGCGAGGGCATTTTCGAAAATAGATCTGAGATCAGGGTACTATCAGATGAAGATTAAAGAAGCGGATGTAGCAAAGACTGCCTTTAGAACTCGTTACGGATACTATGAATTTTTGGTGCTGCCGTTCGGGTTAACGAACGCCCTAGCCCTCTTCATGGACTTGATGAATCGGGTTTTCAAACCATATCTTGATAAGTTTGTGGTGGTGTTCATTGACGATATACTAGTGTACTCAAATTCTTTCGAGGAGCACGAAGAACACTTGAGACAAACCTTACAAACTTTGAGAGATCACCAGTTATATGCAAAACTGAGTAAATGTGAACTTTGGTTGAAGAAAGTGACGTTTCTGGGACATGTCATTTCAGCCGAAGGTGTTTTTGTAGACCCCTAAAAAGTTGAGGCAGTCTTGAAATGGGAAAGACCAACTTCGGTCACTGAAATACGTAGCTTCCTAGGACTTGCAAGATATTATTGGAGGTTTATCGAAGGTTTTTCCCTTATTACAACCCCTTTGACCCAGCTAACTAGGAAGAATAAGAAATGGGTGTGGTCAAAAGAATGTGAGAAAAGCTTCCAAGAATTGAAGAGGAGGCTCACCACTGCTCCAATGTTAACCTTTCCCTCAGGGACCGAGGGTTTTGTGGTATATAGTGATGCTTCAGGGAAGGGATTGGGGTGTGTTATGATGCAACATGGAAAAGTGATCGCCTATGCATCAAGACAGTTAAAGACTCACGAGGTGAACTACCCAGTGCACGACCTGGAGCTGGCTGCTGTAGTTTTTGCCTTGAGGATATGGAGACACTATTTGTATGGGTCTCGAACCTAAATTTTTACTGATCATAAGAGTCTGAAGAATCTGATGTCGTAAAAGGAGTTGAACATGCGACAAAGAAGGTGGATAGAGCTCATTAAGGATTATGACTGCACCATAGAATACCATCCAGGGAAAGCAAACATGGTGGCAGATGCCCTCAATCGCAAAAATAAAGCCACCCTAAAAAGGTTAACAGTGGGAAAGGAGCGGCAATTGGTGGAATTGAAAGAGATNTGACTGCACCATAGAATACCATCCAGGGAAAGCAAACATGGTGGCAGATGCCCTCAATCGCAAAAATAAAGCCACCCTAAAAAGGTTAACAGTGGGAAAGGAGCGGCAATTGGTGGAATTGAAAGAGATGGGTGCAGATTTGGACATTAATGCCAGAGGTGGGTTAGTAGCCCAATTATTGGTGCGACCAACGTATCGGGAACAGATACTACATGCCCAATTCCATGATAAGGAGGGGTGTAAGATTAGGAGGAATGTGGAGGCCAGAGTAGAAATGAAATTCCGAGTAGCGGAAGATGGATCCTTGATGATGGGACAACGGTTATACGTGCCTAGTGACGAAATAGTCAAACAAATGGTTCTACAAGAAGCACATGAGTCTCGGTTCTCCATACATCCTGGCAGCACTAAGATGTATCGAGACCTGAAACACCTCTATTGGTGGCCTAATATGAAAAGGGAAATAGCTGAGTACGTGTCTAGGTGTGGGATATGTCAACAAGTTAAGGTTGAACACCGAAGGCCGGCGGGACCGTTACAACCGTTACAAATTCCAGAATGGAAGTGGGAGATGATCACCATGGATTTCGTGTCAGGATTTCCCAAAGGGAGGAAAGGAAATGACGCAATATGGGTTATCATAGATCGATTGATGAAATCCGCACTATTCTTGCCTATAAAGATGACCGACTCGGTGGACAAGCTTGCCAAGATTTATATAAATGAGGTGGTACGGCTTCATGGGATTCCAATGTCCATTGTATCGGATCAAGATCCCAGGTTCACCTCTCGACTTTGGCCAAGCATACAACATGCCTTGGGAACAAGATTGGATATGAGCACTGCGTTTCACCCTCAAACGGATGGCCAGTCAGAGAGAATCATCCAAGTCTTGGAAGACCTATTACAGGCCTGTGTATTGGAATTTGGAGGAAACTAGGAGGAACACATGGCACTAGTGGAGTTCACGTATAACAATAGTCACCAAGCCACAATAGGGATGGCCCCATATGAAGCCTTGTATGGTAGGAGGTGTAGAACTCCTTTATGTTGGGAGGAAATCAGGGACCAGAAGTTATATGGTGCAGAATTGGTCCAAGTCACCACGGAGAAAGTGAGAATTATCAGGGATCGCATCAAAGTTGCACAGGATAGACAAAAGAAGTATGCTGATATGAGGAGAAGACCTCTCGAGTTCAGTACAGGGGACCAGGTATTCCTGAACGTAGCCCCATGGAAGAACATGTTACGGTTTGGATTGAAAGGGAAGCTAACTCCCCGCTTCATTGGACCCTTCAAAATCTTACAGCGAGTAGGACCAGTAGCCTACAAAGTGGACTTGCCCCCACAGTTAGCCAAGGTCCATGATGTGTTCCATGTCTCATTGTTAAGAAAGGCTGATGTGGACCCCACCCGAATCCTACCCCAGGTTCTAGTAGAAGTCAAGGAAGACTTAACACTAGAATTGAGGCCCATAAGGATACTTAATCAGGAAGTGAAGGAGCTACGGAGCAAAAAGATCCCCATCGTCAGAATTTTATGGCGAAATGCTCAAGTAGAAGAGGAAACTTGGGAGAGGGAGGCCGAGATGAGGAAAAATTCAAGGACGAAATTCCTATTAAGTGGGGGAGAATATAAACACCCAAAAGAAATATATATATATATATATATAGACAGAACTGACGAAGCAATTTTCGCTGTCGATTTCTCGATCGGTAGTGACACAGTTTCCGCTGCCGATTTTTGCATCTACAGCGAAGCAGTTTTCGCTGCCGATTTCTCGATCGGCAGCAAAGCAGTTTTCGCTGCCGCCGATTTCTGCATCTGCAGTGAAGCAGTTTCCGCTGCTGATTTCTCGATCGCTAGCGACGCAATTTTCGCTGCCGATTTCTGCATCTGCAGCGAAGCAGTTTTCGCTGCCGATTTCTCGATCAGTAGTGACACAGTTTCCACTGCCGATTTCTGCATCTGCAGCGAAGCAGTTTTCGCTGCCGATTTCTACATCTAAAATAAAGCAATTTCTGCTACTGATTTTTGCATCTGCAGCGAAGCAATTTCCGCTGCCGATTTCTGCATCGGCAGCGACGCGGTTTTTGTCTTAAAAAAATAAAATAACAATAATTTTCTTAAGGAGCTGAGAGAGAGAGGGGTAAAACTGGTTTTACATATATGTTGTAATTGGTGGTTTTCAATGTGTGTCTTTTGCAGCGAAATTTCAATTTGCTACCAAAAATATGACGGCTGCAGCGGATAAGTATTCACTGCTGACATGGAGTCAGCTGCAGCGAATTAGATTTCGCTGCCGAATTGGGTGTTTTACAGTGAAATTTCAATTTGCTGCCAAAAATGTGTCGGCCGTAGCGAATTAGCATTGGCTGTCGAAACCGAGTCGTCTGCAGCGAATTAGCATTCGCTGCAGAATTGTGTATTCTGCAGCAAATTTCGATTCGCTGCCGAAAATGTGACGGCTGCATCGAATAAGTATTCGCTGCTGAAATTGAGTCTTCTACAGCGAATTAGAATTCGCTGCAGAATTGTGTGTTCTGCAGCGAATTAAAATTCACTGTCGAAACTGTGACGGCTGCAGCGAATTAAAATTCACTGCCGAATTTATGTTTCACAGTAAAATTGTGATTCACTGCCGAAACTGTGTCGGCTGCAGTGAATTGCTGCTGAAGTTGAGTTGTCTGCAGCAAATTAACATTCGCTATCGAGTTTCATGTTCTACAGTGAATTTGTGATTCGCCACCAAAGTTGAGTTGGTTGCAGCGAAATTGTGATTCGTTGCCGAAACTGAGTTGTCCCCTACGATTTAGCATCTGCTGCCGGAACAGTGACGCCAACAGCGAAACAGTTTTTGCTGCCGAACTAGCTGCTGGCAGCGAAACAGTTGTCGCTACCGAATTAATTGGCAGCCTGTAGCGAACCAATTCTCGCTGCTGAATTTGGCAGTCTGCAGCGAACCAATTCTCGCTGCCGAATTGGCAGCCTGGAGTGAACCAATTTTCTCTGCCGAATTTGGCAGCCTGCAGCGAACCAGTTCTCGTTGCCGATTTCTACAATAAGCCTCTTAGGCAAAAATGACTTAAATGCTAGTAACAATTTCATGGTATGATGGTGTAAAATGTGGAACACTTGAATGTGAATATATGAACTTTTGAAATAAGTGTGGTGGCAAATGTGATTCAAAAATACAAATGTACTGAATTGTGACCGTTGTTGTCTTAGGTGGTGCGGTCAGGATCGGACCATCATCAAGACAAGAACAAACCACAGGTGGAGCAGGTAGGTGACTTCCGCTTTCCTTTTTCATACGTTAAATAATGTGATACTTTAACATGAATGTTACCATATTGGGTTAGAATAGATAACAGATTGTCAAATGTTAAATGTTGTCAAAAGGTTGATTAGCTTCGGCTAATGGCATCCAAATGGATGGCCGAGATAAAGGAATGATTAGCCTCGGCTAATGGCATCCGAATGGATGGTCGGGATAATGGCATCCGAATGGATGACCGGGATAAAGGAATGATTAGCCTCGGCTAATGACATCCGATTGGATGGCCGGGATAAAGGAATGATTAGCCTCAGCTAATGGCATCCGAAGTGGATGATCGGGGTGAGGGAACGGTTAATCTCAACAAATGATACCTTGAGAGGATAGCTGGGTTTAGGATTTTGGTTGATTACAAGAATTGGTGCAACTATATGTACTATAAATTGTATATATGTATATGAAGAAACTACAAATATCATGTATCAACCATGGAATAATGTTAATGTTTTATTTTCTTGCTAGACCACTTAATTATCATTATTACTAATAAGCAATTGCATTCTCTTAAATATTTTGCACTGCAACAGGGACATCATATCAACGAGATGCCTAGGAAACCCGATACACGGGAACCTACTTTTGCAAGGAAACATGTAGTTGCATCCTAACTCACGATGTATTTTGTATGGATCAATGTATTAGACGTATAACTTTTATTGAACCCTTTTATTTAAATTCGTGGTGAAAATTAGTAGGATAGGAATGCAAACTCATGTTTATGGATGTAATATTATAATATGAACTTCTAAGCATGCAAAAATAATGTTATGTGTTTATGTAAATTTCCCTTTTAAATCAAATGTTGAATGTAGTTGATGTATGGATTGCATTTTGATTGATGTGAGGAAAAATAGGTTCGAAATTTACCGACACGATGTGTGTCAAAAAAAAAATCTGTTGTTTTGGGGCTTTAAAAGCCGGGTTGTTACACTATAAAAGTCACATGGAATAATCAAAGTATCAATCTTAACTAGGACATCCTCTATCACACCAAGTGGGTAAACAAAACTAGGATTCGCAAGTTGTATTACAATGCTAGTTTTATGCAAAGGCTTAAGACTAAGAGAATCATAAACATGTTTGGGCATAACACTAATGGATGCACCTAAATCACACAAGGCCCTTTTAAAACTAGCATTACCAATAGCACATGGGATAGTAAACACACTTGGGTCTTTTTGCTTCAAAGGCATGTTCTTTTGAATTTGAAAGCTCTCTTGGTAGTACACAACTCCTTAAAAAATTTGGCATACTTGGGAATTTGCTTGATAGCATCAAGCAAAGGAATGTTGAGTTCTACTTTCTTGAAAACCTTTAAAATCTCTTTTTCTTTGTCCTCTCTTTTTGACCGAAAAGAACTCATAGGAAATGGTGGAATTGCTTTAAAACTTGAATTCATTGAGTGAGGAGTTACCTTTGGAGTGTTGGTCGATGTTTTAGTTTATGGAGAAGGATGATGTTCTTTCCTTATACTCAATTTAGTGTCTATCTCTTCTTCTTCATCCATCTCAATTTGTTTTGACCTATTCTCTTCAAGTTCTTTTCCACTTCTCAGCATGATCACACTAACATTCTCTTTTAGATTCACTACTTGGGAGGGTAATTTTCCATTCATTTGTGCCTCTAATTTTCTACACTTGAAGCTACTTGCTGATTAGTACTCAAAAGTGCATTTTTATCATGGTTTTATATCATCATTTTACACTTGAAGTATCAATAACTCCTTAACTAAAGTACGTTTTATAATAATCTATCTAATAATATAAGATACCTTTAATTTGTGGTAAATGTCCATTTTAAATGCAGGCCTATCACATAAATAAAAGGATTGATTGATGACTTTAGGAACTTCAATTACAAAGGCAAAGAGATGATCAAACTTAGAAAAGAGATGTTGGTGCAATCCAAACCAGAACACTATTCGGTAATTGGGTCATATCTGGATGTATAGATCTCATATTAAGGTCTACTTTATATGGATGGAAAGGTAAGACATAGGCCTACAACTTTTATATGGAGCCCAAGATCTAAAAAGGCCATTTGCAAGTCCAAATTGTTGCAACAACAAAGAAGCCCGAATCTGTCCTTCAGCCCGAGCACTGTTCAGTATTTTGGCCATATCTGGAGTTCTAGAAGTCAAAATGAGCTAAATTGTTTACACAAAAAAGATGATACAATTTCTTATAGCTTTCATGTTTCAAGTGGCTCTAATTTTGACGTCATCAATGACGTTTTAGGCAAACAAGAGAAGTCAAGGATTGTCACCAAGTCAAGGATTGTCACCAAGTCAAGGGTTGACCATCTACTCATCAATTAGTCATCAAATCAATAGTTCCTAATTTCAGCCTATAAAAAGAGGCATTTTCCATGCATTTAGGCATCTTGGTATCCAGATCAAGATCATGCTCTTGTTTTCTCTCTTTGTATTCTTTGTAATGTTTATGCTTTGTTTTCATTAATATCAAGTTTATGCCTTTCATTTCTTTTCCTTTGCTTTGTTAACTCTTATCTTATTTATGTTCTTATTTTGTTTATCTATTTTTCTTTCTTCCATTATGTCTAGCTAGGTTCATTATGTCAAGGTGAAAAGGTTACACTAATGGTGTAGGAATAAGTATGGTATAAACTTAATATGGACTTTAATGTTTGATTCTAACATGTTTTATATTTATTATCTTGTTCACTCTTTAATACTTTGCTTGTTAAATGACTAATCTTGATTTATGTTATATAACAATTGGTACAACAAATGCTTGGCACTTTCATAGCCCATACTGTATGGTATAACCGACACCTGAGCTATGAAAGGAACTTGATTTGTTGTTAACATAAGTTATAATCATGAATGCTTGACGAAATTTACAAGTATTAGCATTAATTGAATAAGATAACTAATGTAATCATGTTAACAATCTATAATCTGATTGGAACCTCCTTTATGTGTGGTTTCTAATTGAACAATAAGAGTTTATATTATACTTGTTTGACATACCATTAGTGGAACCTCTAACCTTGACATTTGTTATTATCATTATTTAATCCTTACTTTAATATTTCATCTCAAAGTTCTCATCTTTATTATTATTATTATTATTATTATTATTATTATTATTATTATTATTATTATTATTATTATTATTATTGCTATTATTGTTGTTATTGTTGTTATTGTTATTATTGTTGTTGTTGTATCATTGTTATTGATAATTTGTACAATAACCTCCTTGTGGTTCGACCCTGGTCTTGCCGGGTTATTTATTACTTCGACACTCCTGCACTTGGAAGAAGACATCAATCTTTTTGTCGTGTCATTTGCCCCATTTGCTTCTCCAAGTCGTGACTACTTGACATTGTTTCCTGTTGAAAAGACATGACATTTTGTTGCAAGGTAATAGTATTAGAAGCCAAAGTTTTCATCATCTCATGAAAATCATCACTAGATGATGATCCCGTAACATTGGAGTTTGTGAATAGAGAGGGTTATCTTGCTTGATAATTCTGTTGGGGCTGAAATCCATTGAGATGAAACTGTCGGCCTTGATTGCCTTGATGGGATGGGTTGCCATAGTGTAAGTTTGGGTGATCTCTCCATCCAGGATTGTACGTGTTGGAAAAGGGATCATATTTATACTGGGGCTATCCGTTGAATGCTTCATCAATTGCATGAGCTTGTTCAATGTAATCTTCTTGCATTTTGGGCACATATCTGAAGCATGTCCTTGTAAGGAGCATATGCTACAAACTTTCACCTACTGCACATTTCCACAAGCCAAAGAACGCACAAGAGAAGTAAGATCATTAATTTTATTTTTAAGGTTAGAAATACTTACCTCATTTACTTGTTTGTTGGAGAAGTCTCCACGAGTGCCAAATTGTTTTGAGTTAGCTTTCATGTTTGAGATCAAGTGGCGTGCAACCTTGGGTGTTTTATCCACTAATACGCCTCCACTTGCATAATCAATGATACTACGGTCAGTAGGCATCAATCCTTTACAGAAATATTGAATGAGTAGCTGATCGAGTATTTGATGATGAGGGCATTGAATGCATAGTTGCTCAAATCTTTCCCAATACTTGGAGAGTGTCTCTCCATGAGATTGTCGAATCCTACATATTTCTTTCTGGCAGCTCAAGATGTTGGGAAATACTTCTAAAGGAAAATCTTCTTCATGGCATTCTAAGTTCCAATAGATCCTGGGAGAATAGAGAAAAGCCATGCCTTTGCTGCCCCTTTTAAAGAGAAAAGGAAAGCCTTCAACTTAACTTGTTCTTCATCAACTCCATTCAGTTTCATGCCAACACAAACCATATGGAACTCCTTGAGATGAGTATGAGGATCTTCTCCTGCAAGACCATTAAATGTTGGTAACAAATGTATAAAACTAGATTTGAGCTCAAAGTTTACATTATTATCAATGTTTATGCATAGTGACTGATTTTCCATGTTAGGAGCAGCAAGCTCCTTGAGTGTTTGTTGTCGTGCAATAGCCATGGTGTTGAGAAGAGCTTCCTTACATAACCTGCGTAAAGTTTTTTCTATTTTGAGATCCAACTACACTTGAATTTGATTAGTAAAATGGGTTACTGTCATAAATCATCAAGAAAACTCAAAAGAAACCAATCACACAAGAGACCAAAAACAATGCAAATTATACAAAAATCCTACGCTAGAAAACTAAAACTATATAAAAACCTTAGAAAACAATGGAATTTGGCCTCACTTGGGTGGGGCTAGTAGTGCACTGCTTGACCGCTTTTTATGATCAACTTGTTTTAACTCGCAAGTGCGATGTAGCAATTAACTCGGTAAGATCGAGGTCATATCCACAGAGAGCTAGATCTGGAAATTAAGCTAGGTAACAAAAAAAACAACTCAAGAGAAATTAAATTAAAAATAACTTGGTTGGGAATAATTGATGGATTTGTTTTCAAAGATGAAAAAGTGTAAATAGATTTTAAATGACAAGCAAAAGTAAGTCTTGGTCCAAATCAATTTTAATGGTGATGTATTGGTGATTCCTTCAAGATATAAAAGATAACTCAACCTAATATCAACGATGGTGATATTAGATCGGAAGATATTACAATGAAGTTTAAAAGGATGAAGATTGATTATTGCTTAAGAATGAACAAGTATTTTCATATTAAGTAAGACATTGAATAAGCAATCTCTATACCAAAACTAAAGTTTGTGCATAAAAATTCAAGATTATAACATTACCTAAATGGTTTCTAAAGTTTCTTTGCAATGATAAATCATTCATGAAAAAAATGAAAAGATAAACATTAAGATTCATTCATATCTTAAAGAACTCACCTCAACCACCATCATCCTTGATTTGGATCCAAGAAAGAGATTAGCCAACCATGATTATATATAAGAACACTTCAATAAACATGAAATAACTTCAATCAAACTGAAATAATAAGTTTTACAAGCTAAAGAACCGAAATCTATAAAGAAGAACACAACACAATTTCAGTAAAAATTCATATACAAATCTGACTCTAACTTTGGACAGCAATTCGACACTCTTAGACCCTTTTTTTCGAGATGTCTATTAGATACATATTTATAGGAAATTATGTCACCTTTCCAGATCATTAAAGAACAGCTCATTTGGACACCTGAGTCAAACGTTATGGGTAAAACATCGAAAGGTGTTCTGAAAATCAAATCAGGACAGCTTTGCAACCACTTTGGTGCACGTTTTTCTTCCTCATTTATGAGTTGTCTCCTTCTTCTTTTTGACCCAAAATAATGTAAAAATATCCCCTCCAGCTTTCCATCCATGTGCTTGCCTTCTTGGATCAATGAATTACCCAAAATAAATCAATTGTTGTTGTGTGGACATGTAAGATCATAGATTGTGTTTGTGCTGATTTGAAGGTTGATTTAGGGCTGATTTTGGGCTGAATTTGAACATCAAATAAGTATACAAATGTACTTATTATTTGGGCTAAGATTGACATTGAAACCTTGAGTGTTTAATGGTTGAAGTTTGCACACAACATAAGGCAAGTTTGGGCTTGAAATAGATCATATGATATTCTTTTCTAGAATTGGAATAGAATTGATTTTTGGGACAAATTTAGAGCACTTATTTCAACCAAGATTTGCTTCAATCTTCAACTAAATGTCTCTTCAATTCTTTCTGAATTCCGATGTTGAATTTCCTGAATTAATTCATTTAAGCTCCAAAAACCTATCGAAACATTAAAACAAACTTCATTACTAAAAAGCACATCAATTATTATAAAAAGACCAAATAAAAACAATAAATACATATATAAAATAAGAGACTTAATGATACTTTTGATGCACAATCATGCACTACTAGTCTTGTTCATAACAACGTTTTTCTTTAGGAAAAGAAAAGCCAAAACCAAATTCCACAAACAATTCTGTTTTAAACAGTATCGCCACCGTAAATAAACAGTACCGCTGCAAGCAAAAAATTTGTTTCTCTTTTTTTTTTCAAGAAATATAAATAAAAAATCATGGCAACTAAAAATAATAGTTCAAGCATAAGAATCAACTAAAATTACTTCCCCGGTAACGACGCTAAAATTTGTTGCGATGTCGTGGTCGCACAAATTAATTACCCTAGGTTAAAACACAACACATAAAATTTGTTGTTCTCACTCTTTCAATTGAAATTTGAGTGATTTCTCCAACCAGAGTTGTATGTTTGTGAGTATGGGTTGTGGTTGGCCCTTTGAAAACTGTTTAAAGTATGAGCTTGTTCATGGAGACATTCCTTAAAAAAAGGCAATGTTGGACAATCGTTGGTTGAGTGTTCATTTGTTTCACATTTTGACACATAATGTTTTCAACAGATTTTAATTGACCACTCCTTTTCAATTCTAATGCCTCAACTTTTCTAACTAAAGATGCAAACTTGGCATAAAGGTCATAATCTTCCCTAAGGTTGAGTTTTACTCGGTGCCTTATAAGTACCCGCAGTGTCCTAATTTTAGGCATTTTTAGCTAACAAGTCTAAGTGCTATATTGCTTCATCAGGATGTTTATCTTTAAAAGTTTCATTGCACATCAATTCAACCATTTGCCTATCTTTAGGTGTTAACCCTTTATAAAAATATGAAACCAATCTCCATGTTTCAAAACCATGATGAGGGCAAGTACTAAGCAAGTCTCGATACCTATCCCAACATTGGTAAAATGTTTCTTCTGGTTTTTGAGTGAAAGTGGTGATTTGTCTTTTAAAAGAGTTTGTTCTATGAGATGGGAAAAACTTCTTTAAAAACTATTGTTGCATTTTATCCCAAGCACAAATGGATCCTGGTCTTAAATTTTGTAGCCACGTTTTAGCTTTATATTTTAATGAAAAAGGAAAAAACTTTAATCTGATGGTGTTCATGCTACAATTTAAATTATTATATGTGTTGCAAACCTCCTCAAATTTCCTTAAATGCAAGTATGAATTTTCCAATTCTAAGCCATAAAAAGAAGGTAAAAGTTGAATAATATCTGGTTTAAAATTAAAATGAGATGCATTGGGAGGAAAAACTATGCATGATGGTGCACTTGTTCTTATGGAATTCATGTGATCTCTTAAGTGTTATAGCACGGTTATTCTCATTATGAAGTGATTGATTATCTTCTTCGATCATATTTTCTGAAAATGATGAGGATACCCTACAAAGTCTACCACTTGATGTATGTGACCACACTCTCATGCACGTGTAGGAATAAAATAAAAGGAAAAAGAAAACAAAAGAAGAAAAAACAAGAGAAAAGAAACACATGGAGGTTATATACAAGAAAAGTGAAAAGAGAAAATAAAATAAATATTATAATTTATACAAACTGACCTCCCCGGCAAAAACACCAAAAACATGACATGACTAAAAGATATCTTCTCCCAACTGTAGGAGTGTCGAAGTAATAAATAACCTGACAAGACCGGGGTAGAACCACGGGGCGGTTAATTGTACAGATTATAAACAACAATAATAGCAATAACAACAACTACTATAATAACAATAGTAGTAGTAGTAGTAGTAGTAGTAAAGAAAGAGAAGAAGAAGAAGATGATGATGAGAACTTGGAGATAGAATATTAATGTAAGGATTAAACAATGATAATAACAAATGTCAAGGTTAGAGGTTCCACTAATGGTATGTTAAACAAGTATAGTATAAACTCTTATTATTCAATTGGAAACCACACACAAAGGAGGTTTGATTAGTACTCAAAAGTGCATTTTTATCATGGTTTTATATCATCATTTTGCACTTAAAGTATCAATAACTCCTTAACTAAAGTACGTTTTATAATAATCTATCTAATAATATAAGATACCTTTAATTTGTGGTAAATGTCCATTTTAAATGCAGGCCTATCACATAAATAAAAGGATTGATTGATGACTTTAAGAATTTCAATTGCAAAGGCAAAGAGATGATCAAACTTAGAAAAGAGATGTCGTTGCAATCCAAACCGGAACACTATTTGGTAATTGGGTCATATCTGGAGCTATAGATCTCAGAGTTAGGTCTACTTTATATGGATGGAAAGGTGAGACATAGGCCTACAACTTTCATATGGAGCCCAAGATCTAAAAAGGCCATTTGCAAGTCCAAAT
>SRLM01001466.1:0-154102 GCA_015708895.1 Populus ilicifolia | reverse complement strand
TCATGAATGTTTGATGAGATTTACAAGTATTAGCATTAATCGATTAAGATGACTATTGTAATCATGTTAACAATCTGTAATCTGATTGGAACCTTTTTTGTGTGTGGTTTCTAATTGAATAATCAGAGTGTATACTATACTTCTTTGACATACCATTATTGGATCCTTTAATCTTGACATTTGTTATTATCGTTGTTTAATCCTTACCTTAATATTCCATCTCAAAGTTCTCATCTTCTTCTTCTCCACCTCTTTTTTTATTATTATTATTATTACTACTACTAATTATTATTATTATTATTATTATTAATGTTGTTGTATTATTATCATTTGTAGTTTATACAATTAACCTCCTTGTGGTTCGACCTCGGTCTTACCGAGTTATTTATTACTTCGACACTCCTGCACTTAGGAGAAAACATTAATCTTTTCATCATGTCAATAACCATTAACATTTAACAAACCGATGAGTTTATAGTGAATGTGTAGTTGGGCCCAATAAGAAATATGAAAGATCTCTGTCAATGTACCGAGACCACCTAGTAAGGCAATGAAGGCAGTAGCATGGTTAAACATTGTATTCATTCAATCAGACATTGTGGAGAGCTGTAGTTCTTGTCTAATTGTTTTTCCAATGATGTCCTCTTATGCTAAAGCTTTGGGAATGACCCTCAAAACTTGACTACCTTCAAAAAATACAACTATTGACACACCTCCTGTTAACCCAAGACTGTCTCCCTCATACACTAAATGAATTTTTATCTCAACTAGCACCTAACCAAGATGATTTGCTGATTCTAAAAAAGCATTTTCTTTTCCAGGACTAGATCCATCGGAAACACAAATATTTCTTATGAGATGACCTAAGGAACTTGTCATGTCTATATACTTTTATATTTGTTCAATGTATGGGTTGAGTAAAAAAAAGAAGAAGGAAGAGAGGATTTTATAAATGAGAAATTAAAAAGGCAATCATACCACCTATATATAGGCCAGCTGGAGTCTCACACACACACACTCTCTCTCTCTCTCTGTTTATTTATTTATTTAATTTTTTTAAAAAAAGCATATGTATGTCTAGGTAGTTGTGATTGTGGCTCACATCTTCCCTTGGTTTTACATCTAAGAACGACTTAAATGCCCTCTATAGGTTGGGGATAGGTTTCTCATCCAGTGTTCTTAAAAACTGGCAAATAGGGTCTTTTTTAGTTAGATTCCCAAGACTAAGTCGATCATGTTCTTTATGAAAATAGAGCCATAAATGAATTGTATTTTATCTTCACGGTTTATAGATACCATTCCAAAAAAATAACTTTGTGCATTACAAGTCCATTTGGCACATCGATGATAGACTTTTAGTCATTTTGCACAACGTTTCTTGGTAAAAATATTTTTGCTTGTTCTAGGCATGCGTAAAATAAAGGAATTAGAGGACTCACCTAATAATCGGACCTTTACTTCAATTAACCAGCGAATATCTTCAGGAACTCTATGATTCATTATCAACCTCAATCTTACACATCTAGTATGGTACAATTTTGTAATCGTATTTTGAGGCAAAGCGGTAAAATACTTTTTTAATTTGTCAAGATTAATGTCTATTATCAAATGAGAATTGGAAGAGAGATTCAAAGAATTACACAAATATATACACAGATATCAGTTATTATAGCAAACTAAAAGAACCGACTTAAGTTATGGAGTGTCGTTGTCCGCTATTTGACCGAGTGAGAGAAACTAGCAAAAATCACTAAAAAAGAAACACAAAAACAATGTGAGAAAAACAAAATAATCAACCTTTATCTACAAGATCATACCAACCAGTTGATTCATATTCACTAAAAAAATTATCAAAGTATGCTTTCAAACAATGTTCATTTATCTTAAAAACATTGTCATTCTTTGGATTCGCAATATCAAAGGCCTCATAAGGATTACTCCATCTTGATCTTAGCTCTCCAGGGAATAAATGGAGTTAAAAATTATAAAACAAAACTTTTTGACAAGTATCAACTTTTTGATAATTTTCATAAGTTTTGTAGAATGCATGCACATCCTTGAATATGGTGGGCTAAGAAAATCTATTTTGAAAGATTTTTTCTACTTTTTTTTATGACAAATAACTTCCATATGCTTCAGAATGATAAAATTGAATGATATTAGTTACCTCATTGTCAAGAATGCATCTTTGAAATATTTGATTAGGATAATATTTAAATAAGTTGAGGTCATCCCAATAAAAGTTCTTCACTTTGTTCAAAAACTTTTCTTTATCTTAGGTACTCCAATCAACTGGCAAATCTTCTAAAGTAAGAAAATTGATATTTTTTTTATCATACTAAGGCATTGGACTAAGAGAAAGTAAGGATTCGTCAGGAAAGTAATCATCGATTGGTGTGATGTTAGATATCAAATTTGTTGTCACTTTGGACAAAAAATCTGCATCAACATTTTCAATGCGTTTTTCATCCGTGATTTCTTCCTCAAAATAAATCATTTGCAACAATTCAAATTCATCCAACTCATTTTTACTTGAAGTATATTAAAGTTGATTATAAACTAATTCATCAATATGATCTATTTCTTGTAAATCATTATCATCTCTAGGTTGCTTCCAAATGTTGAAAATATTCATATCCAATGTCATGTTTCCAAATAATAGCTTCATCAATCCATTCCTACAATTAATCAATGTGTTAGAAGTTGCAAGAAATGGACATCCTAAAATAATAGGAAATGAATTACATGTTTTAACATGTTTTGTGTCTAAGAGAACAAAATCCACAAAATAAAGGAATTTATCAACTTGTACTAATGTATCTTTCACTATTCCTCTAGGCACTTTTACAGATCTATCAGCAAGTAAAACAGTTATAGAAGTTGGTTTTAACTCACCTAGATTGAGACTTTGAAAAACTAAATATGGAAGTAAATTCACAGTAGCTCTAAGATCAAGTAAGGCTCTTTCAATTTTATGTTCTCTAATAAAGCAAAAAATTATAGGATACTAGGGTCTTTATATTTCAAAGCAATATTGTTCTGAAGAATGACATTTACTTGTTCGACTAAAAAAGCTTTCTTTTTCATATTCAGTTTCCTCTTCACCATGCATAGATCTTCAAAAAATTTAGCATAGGAAAGAACTAGTTTAATAGCATCTAGCAAAGGTATATTGATTCTTACCTGTTTGAAAGTTTTAATATTTCAGAGTTGTGATTGAATTTTCTTTGTTTGGTCATGGCAAGCGGAAATGTAAGTGTTGGTGGGGAATCAGTCTTTTCTTTGTAATTTTCAAATTCAACCCCTTCCTTACCCTCAGAGATTGACTCATTATCTTTCTTACAAGGTTCAAGAGTGGGTTTTTCAATAACCTTACCACTACGAAGAGTAGTAACTGATTTGACTTGATACATGTGGTGGTTTCGGGAACTACTTGCATTTGTATTATATTGCCCCTTGGAATTTCACTGGGGTTAAGATGGACCTTTCTTTTGGAAACTAAGTGCACATGTCAATTTTGCAAGAGTATCTTTAAAATCTGTAATGTTTTAAACAAGTTAAGTATTGATTGTCTCTTGCTTTTCAATGAATGCATGCAATATTTCTTTAAGATTTCTTGTAGAAGGTGGGGCATAAGGAGGTGTATATCTATAAGAATTTTAGAAATTATGATATGCTTGAAATGGTGGTGGTGAAGTTTGTACATTGTTATTATTACTCTTCTAACTGAAATTTAGGTGATTTCTCTAACAAGGGTTGTATGTTTACGAGTATGGGTTGTGGTTGACCTTTTAAAAACTGTTTAAAGCATGAGTTTGTTCCTTAAAAGAAGGTAAGGTTGGACAGTTATTAGTTGAGTGTTCATTTATTTCACATAGTTGACACATAATGTCTTCAATAGATTTTAATTAACCACTCTTTTTTAATTATAGTGTTTTGACTTTTCTAGCTAAAAATGCAAATTTGGCTTAAAGGTCATAATCTTTCTTAAGGTTGTACATATCTCCATTAGATGTATGAAGTTGAGTTTTACTCGGTGCCTCATAAGTACTCGCAGTGTCCTAATTTTGAGCATTTTCAACTAACAAGTTTAAGTACTCGATTACTTCATCTGGGTCTTTATCTTCAAAAGTTCCACTACACATCAATTCAACCATCTGTCTGTCTTTAAATATTAACCCTTCATAAAAAATATGAAATCAATCTCTATATTTCAAAACCATGATGAGGGCAAGTAATAAGTAAGTCTCGATACCTATCCCAATATTGGTAAAATATTTCTCCTGGTTTTTTAATGAAAGTGGTGATTTGTCTTTTGAAAGGTTTTGTTCTATGAGATGGGAAAAACTACTTTAAAAACTATTGTTGCATTTTATCCAAAGCACGAATGGATCCTAGTCTCAAATTTTGTAGCCATGTATAACTTTATCTTTTAATAAAAAAGGGAAAAGCTTTAATCTAGTGGTGTTCATGCTATAATTTCAGTCATTATAGGTGTTACAGACCTCTTCAAATTCTCTTAAATGCAAGTATGGATTTTCTAAATCTAAGACATGAAAAGAAGGTAAAAGTTCAATAATGTCTGCCTTAAAATTAAAATGAGATGCATCAGGAGGAAAAACTATGCATGATGGTGCATTTGTTCTTGTGGGATTCATGTGGTCTCTAAGTGTTCTAGCACGGTTATTATCATTATTCTTATTATGAAGTGATTGATTTCCTTCTTCAATCATATTTTTTAAAAATGATGAGGATACCCTACAAAATCTACCATGTAATCTATGTGGCTATACTCTCATGTATATGTAAGAATATAATAAAAGGAAGAAGGAAACAAAAGAAAAGAAATAAAGTTATATACAAGAAAAGTGAAAAGAAACAAATAAAATAAAAACAATACTTTGTACAAGTACTTACCTTCCCGGCAACGGCGCCAAAAGCATGACACGACCAAAAAATTGATGTCTTCTCTCAAGTGTAGAAGTGTTCAAGTAATAAATAACCTAGCAAGGCAAGGATCGAACCAAAGAGAGGTTAATTGTATAAATTATAGATGACAATAATACAACAACAATAACAATAACAATAACAATAACAACAACAACAACAACAACAACAACAACAACAACAACAACAACAACAATAATAAAGAAAAAGAATGAGAAGAAGAAGATGATGATGAGAACTTTGAGATGAAATATTAATGTAAGGATTAAACAATGATAACAATAAATGTCAAGGTTAGAGGATCCACTAATGATATGTCAAACAAGTATAGTACAAACTCTTATTATTCGAGTGGAAATCACACAGAAACAAGATTTCAATAAGATTATAAATTGTTAACATTATCACATTAGTTATCTTATTTGATTAATGCTAATACTTATAAATCTCGTCAAACATTCATGCTTATAACTTATATTAACAATAAATCAAGTTTCTTTCATAGCTCAGGTGTCGATTATACTATACAGTATGGCTATGAGAGTGTCAAACATCTGTTGTACCAATTTTTATACAACATAAATCAAGATTAGTCATTTAACAAGCAAAGTATTAAAGAGTGAACAAGATAGCAAATATAAAAATGTTCATATCAAACATTAAAATCTATATTAAGTTTACACTATACTTATTCTTATACCATTAGTGTAATCTTTTCACCTTGACATAATAAACTTAGTTAAACATTAAAAAAAAGAAAAAAGAAAAAAGAAAAATAAATAAACAAAACAAGAACATAAATAAGATAAAAGTTAATTAAGTAAATGAAAGGAAATGAAAGGCATAAACTTGATATTAATGAAAGTAAAGCATAAACATTATAAAAAAAATACAAAGAGAGAAAGCAAGAGCATGATCTTGATCTAGAAACCAAGATGCCTGAATGCATGGTAAATGACTCCTTTTATAGGCCAAAATTGAGATCTATTGATTTGATGACTAATTGATGAGTGAGTGACCAACTCTTGACTTTGTGACAATCCTTATCTTTTCTTGTTTGCCCAAAAAGTCATTAATAACATCAAAATTAGAATCACTTGAACCATGAAACTTGTAGGAAATTATCTCAGCTTTCTTGTGTAAAAACTTCAGGTCATTTGGACTTCTAGAACTGAGAATATATGCCAAACACTAAACAGTGCTCGGGCTAGAGGATAGATTCGGTTTTTTTTGTTGCTACAATTTGAACTTTAAAATAGCCTTTTTAAGTCTTGGGCTTATGAAAGTTGTAGGCCTATGTCTTACCTTTTCATTCATATAAAGTAGACCTAAATCTGAGATCTATAACTCTAGATATAACCTAATTATCGAATAGTATTCTGGTTTGGACTACATTAACATCTATTTTCTAAGTTTGGTCATCTCTTTGTCCTTTCAATTTTAGTTCTTAAATTCATCAATCAATCCTTTCATTTATGTGATAGGCCTACATTTAAAATAAATATTTACCACAAATTAAAGGTATCTTATATTATTAGATATGTTACTATAAAACATGTTTTAGTTGAGGAGTTATTGATACTTCAAGTGCAAAATGATGATATAAAACCTTGATAAAAAATACTCTTTTAAGTATTAATCACTTATCTTGAACTTGACAAACTTTTTGAGTAAAAAAGAATAAAAGATATCATATACGAAATCTAATCTTACAACTTTGGTAGTTATTAACACATCGAATCATTATGATTTCTTGTGTAAGAATTGTTAGTGTATATGCCATATAATTAATTAGTTAACTACAGGTGACATTAACTTTATGTATGTAAAAACATATTTATTATTAATAAGGATATCTTTATATTTAATATTAAGTTATATATGATTAATGAATTTAAAATAGCGAGAAAGTCATTGTGACAAAAATATTTTGAAAAGGGAATTATATAGTTTTTTTAATTATAAGATTTATATTTAATCAAAGTATTGTTCTTATGTTTTCTTGGACAATGCTTTATTAAGATTGAACATTAATTAGATTTATTAATATTGATACATATAAATTCTTTCTTTTATGTAAAAAATATTTTTTCTCATCAGTTAATTTATGAGAGATGCTTGAAACCAATAAGTAGGTATTTGTTACATGACACGTACATAAAACTCACTCATATGAAATTCTATATAGAGAAATTATTTGTATTTATGGAAAGCTTATATGACAATTGTATAAGTTATCCTTAGATTTGACATCACTAATTTATCCTATATAGAAATATTATGTTTTGATCTTGATTATATGTTATCCTAATCAAGAATAATAAATAAATAAATATTAAGTATAACTTGAATTATATAAAGGTATTTAAGTAATCAATAGAAGATTCTTTACCCTAAGTGAATTAAGTAAAATGTTTCATATGTTCTAAATAGTAATCAATGCACAAGGTGGAATGATAATTAAAAAATGTTTCAAATAATATTTTAAATATCATTGACTATGATGTTGAGAACAAACATGATTTGATAGAGAAGATATATTTCATGCTATAATTTTTAAATTAGAATATTCTTGATGAATGGATAATAATAACATTGAAAGCTAACAAATCAAACCATTTATGATTTTTATAATATTTAAAATATCATGACATATTGCTAGATGATACACTTAATCTTTAAATGTAGATCAATTAATTATTAAATTTGTAATAAATTAAATTATATAATTTATTTAATCCTAATTTATTTAGGATTATGATTTATATTTTGATCAGATTATTAAGAACCTATTGTTCACACACATTAAAAACTATTGGTCAGAAATTAAACTAGAATAAGTGTGGCTTGTTTGTATTTAAGTTTTAGAAATTGAAGATTAGAATTAATTAATAAAAGGATTACAATTATAGACCTATAAAAATCAAGTAGGAATTTGATTGAATAAATTTTTAAAATTATTCTAAAATTATACATGAGATATTATTTAAGAGGAAAATCGATATTTTATTATTTATAATGTTTTTAGATTTGTTTTATAAATAGAATGTTAAACCTTATACTTTTTATGTAGATAAAAACCACATAATCTACATAATATAAAATAGAGAAATGCATTGGAAAAAAATAAGGCAATTTATTTTTTTAACAACATTTCCCTTAATTAAAAGCCCCATCAATCAATCAGTACCTTAAACAGAAGATTTACTATACACATAAACAAGACTTACTTTATACTTACACTTCACGTAAATAAGCATTTTTCCATTATAATTTAGAGGATTTATACAATTTTAATAAAATTTGAGTAGAATCTTACACAAGGCCTACCTAAAATTATCCTATAATTAAATACTTGTATAACACAATTACAATCCCAAAACCATATTAGGTTTATACAACCAATGCGTTTATACAACCAATGCTCACTGATAGGCTTAGGCATACGTAATATTTTTCCATGTTTATAAACTATTATAATTAATGTCAATTAATAAGATACATATATACATAGATATAAATTTAATGTTTATACAATAATACCATAATTACATCCAACAATTTTACATATAAGATATATATATATATATATAGATATAAATTTAATGTACGTTTAGTACTACATATCATCAAAATAGGGGTTACAAAATCCTATCTAATTTAAAATTATATAAACCTAATAATGAAGTTGTTATTGTAGTGATAGATAAGATGGATCTAAAAAACATTATAAAATAGATATTGATCAATTGCATATAATATACTATTTAGGTGCATAACACATCTATAATAATTTATTTTAATTTTAAAGAACTCTTCATAACCAAAACTTCATCATTACAACTAATAAAGACTTAACATAATTCTGTCATTACAACAATCTCAACATCACGTAATTATTCCTTGTCAACCAATTAGGATTTACCAAATGTTCTAATTGACCCTTTAATAGGAGGAACAATGAATTTTACTACTATCTAAATTAATAGACCATATTGGTCAACATTTGTTTGACTGGTAGGGATCCTAATGAAAATAGTAATAATTGATCAACAATTAATTTTGTTAATATGAATCATTAGACCGTTATAATTGATAATGAACTATTATTATCCAATTTGAAAACCTATAGTTCCTTAATAAGATGTTTGGTCAAGATAATGATGAGAGAGATCGAATTGGTTTGATTAAATTGTTATCAAATTTGAAAACCTATAGTTCCATGACAAGATGCTCGATCAAGATAATGATGAGAGAGATCGATTAAATTGTTATATATATATATATAATAGTTTATTATCAGTTATAACGATCGATCGAGTTATATTAGCAAAATCAATTGTCAATCAATTATTACTACTTTCATTGGGATCCCTAATAGTTAAACAAATGGTTGAGCAATAAACCACTATAGGTTTTCAAATTGGATAATAATAGTTCATTATCAGTTATAATGGTCAATCAATTTATATTAGCAAAATCAATTATCGATCAATTATTATTACTTTTATTGGGATCCCTAACAGTCAAATAAATGGTTGACCAATATGGTTTATTGATTTAGATAATAGTAAAATTCATTGTTCCTCCTATTAAAGGGTCAACTAGAACATTTGGTAAATCCTAATTGGTTGACTAATTTATATAGTTCATGAGACGTCAATTCAATTTTTAGTTTCGATTTTGTTTTTCAATCCATGCAATACACAATGCTTTGTTAGGTATATTATCCTTATTCTATCCTAGAAGATTCATTTAACCATTCATTCATTAAAATAAAATTACATAATATTCTTACGTGTAAAATATCCCAATTATCTTTATAATTCAAAATCATAAGAAATAAAACCTTTCTACTTTTTAAGCACAAAATGTTTTGGAGATAAGAGCAAGAAACATAAGTTTTCTACTTTGTTTTTACCCTCGTCTTATTCTTCCTTAAAATGAGCCTCCTTTAACCAAACAACATGTAGAAAATCTTTAATTTCTTTGCCTACTCCCTTTATAATCCTTATTCGATCCTTTTTTTAATTTCTATTTGGTGTGTTTTAGCAAGAATTTCTCAAAATTTATCTTAAATTTTTCTCTCTCCTTCTCCCTCAAGTGGTTGGCCAACATAGCTTCTTTAAAAACCCAGATTCTATTTAAACTTCATCATACTCCTAATTACAATCGTGCCCTTAATCTTTTACTTTAGCTATTTTTGTATTTTTGTTTTACTAGGTATCCCTTCTCGACTTATTTTTAGGCTTACCATACTTCATGATTTAAATTCATATATCCTTATCTCTAATCATTTAATATTTATTCATTATTATTCATTTCTTATAATTGTCAAGTTCAACTTATAGCATTTTTATAATATTGTAATATCTTAACTAATGTTTTACATGCTTTCCTAGAAAACATTTTGTCCTTGAAATTATACCCTATACCTGCATCCGAAAATAATTCAAGGTACTTTTTCCTCATTTCTGATTGTGTTTCCTAAGTTTCTTCTTTGATTTTGAAGCTCTTCTACAATAACTTGAATTAATATTTCTATGGATCTTATTTTAGATTTATCTAGGTCAAGGAAATGACAAAAATTATATTTGTTATTGTAGATAGATTTTATAAGATGATACATTTCATATCTTACCATAAAACTAGTAATGTAACGAATATAGCAGATCTATTTTTTGGAGAGGTAGTTTGATTATATTATGTTCCAAGAACATTATGTCTGATCGGGATGTTAAGTTTTTGAGTTCTAAAAGTTTTTTAGGGTAAATTAGAAACTAAATTTTTATTTTTCTACTACTTCTCATCCAAAAATAGATGGTCAAACTAAAAAAGTAAATAAAACTTTAACTCAATTATTAAGAGCTATCATTCAAAAGAATCTTAAAAATTAGAAAAATTCAAATTTATCAATTATACCCTTTTGCTATTATTTTGATCATACCTGAATCTAAAGAAAGAATTTTAATGAGATTTTAGTTGTATTGAAAAATAAACATTCATGTCTTTTAGTGATATATATCTCTCCTTCTAATTCATTAAGACTAAACAGAACAATATGTTTAAAAGTGGTCTTTGATTTTGCCAGCATATTACAAAAATGAATTTACTCTTATTTAAATTAGTTAGGGTATTTTTTTATTTATCTTTTAATTATTATTAGATATTTTAGAGAAGTTAGAGCCTTTCTTTAAATTTGGGTTCATATTGATATCCTATTAGATTTATGGTTTTCTTAGTATAAATACTCTTTTTGTAAAGATTTTCTATGGTTAGACTATTCTCCCTTTTTTTAATCAAACAAACTAGTGTTCTTGCTATCTTATATTGTTGACTGATTCCCACTCTAATTTCTTAAAAATTATTTGATAAATTGATCATTTTTATTGTGATTTTATATAACTTGTTTACATCTCTTTATAGGCATATGACAGGGGTGATAAATGGTATAATCTTGTTTCTATAAGGCAAGTTATTGTTGGGTTAAGTTGCAAACCATTAAAATATAATATTAGTGTTTTGGGAGGTGTCTGCATAAAAAAAAAAACCTTAAAACATAAAAGTGAGAGCTAACACTCAATGACATAACATACACAATCTTTCTTGAAAATATTTTTAGGAGATCTATCATTGGTGGTTTGTATAGATTACTCTAAGAGGTCAAACACTAAGCTGACTTATAGTTTATGACAATTCATCCTTGAAAAAAATAGATTAAACCCTATAAAGAAAATCTATTTTTCAAGTAATTTTTTCTCAAACCCTAATTGATCTTAGATTATCTAACAGGATTCTTGTAACTCTAGAAAAAAAAACTTTAAATTATTATTTCTATTGCTTTTATTTGTTTTGGAAAACTTAACAAAAATTACATCTTGAATGGGTTGAATAATACATTATCTTATGTGTATAGTGCAATCAAGAGTGCAAAAGCACTATAAAAAGCTTAGGATAAAAAGTTTAAGCCTAAAGATGCTGATATGAACAAATTTATAGTTAATAATTTTTTGGACTTCAAGATGGTCAACTTAAGGATTGTTATAAGTCAAGTTTAAGAGTTTTAACTTATCTTGCATGATATTCACTATAAGAGAAAGACTTTAAGTAAATCCTTTAAATTATTTAAATTTTAATTTTAATCTAATTATAAGTGCTTTAACCATTACTTTGGTCCTAAACTTATGTTATTTCAAGTTTAGTAATTGTTTTATATGCTTAATATGCATGCTAGGATTATGTTTTGATTTCAATTTCAAATTTCAATATATAAAGGTATGTTAGGATTCTATTTAGATCTTTATTGTAAAATTGACTTAATTGCATAAAATTATATATTTATGTAAATTGAAATATAACTTATGATCTATATATTAATGTATATGCCCTATAGTCAATATTTTGGTTACATGTAACACTAAAATGTAATTACTACAATGGGTTATAATTTTTAACCTAGAAAAATCAATTAGCGACTTGATTGAACATATTTTCAAAATTAGTATAAAATAGTATATGTATATTTTTCAAGGGGAAAGTAATATTTTATCATTTATAGATTTATTAGGTTTCATTATAAATAAAAGGATATGTCTTATATTTTCTATAAGATTGAGCTATGTTAGAGAACATATGATAAAGAAACAAATGAAAACACAAAAAAGAAAACTAGCACTTAAAGATATAATAATCTCTCTCTTTAAACAAAAACGTTTTGAGAGATTTCACAATAATAGTTTGTATGGATTATTATTATAGGCTAAATACTTGCATGACTTGGGTTTTACACTGAAAAAGTTGATCAAACCTTAGAAACAAGATTTGATCTTTAGATAATCTTCACTTAAATCCTAAACAACCTTAGATTGTCATTTATGTATTTTGGAAAACCTGCACTATAAACCAAGTTCAACACATATTATGTGACGTTTTCCTTTACTTATATATTTTGATGTCAAAACAAATTGAATACATATCTTTTTCATCATGACATAGCCAAACGCCTTGCCATTTATGAGTGGGTCATATTATTAAGCTTCAAAAGTGAATCTTTATGATGTAACATTGATAACTTTATCGAAAACAAAATAAAGAAGAAATGCTATCAAAATGTTTTGATTAGATATGTCTTCTACTATGGTATTATCTTTTATGTAAAAAAAAAATATGTGTGAATGTTGACTAAATTGGAAAAGCCTAAGGATCATGATCCATTGCCTAGTGAAAGCCTTTGCAAGTTATATATGTTATTGTTCCCCTACCAACACTATAAAGAGAAGAGAGAAAAGGGTCACGAAATGAAGAATTCATTGACAGTCTCCCTACTACATTTCTAGATGAAATAATACTAGAGAGCTTTAATAATTGTATTTTTAATAGAAATGAAAAACTTGTTTTGGTGGCCTAAAAATAATATTATATTTTTTAGTTAGTGTTTAATAATTGTTTTTGGACAAATAAGACAAACATAGAAAGGATATCTTCCATGTCTTTTTTTTTAAATGAAAAAATCCATAAAAAAAGTTCTAAGACATTTATTTTTACGTCTTCATCTTTGTCTCTGCAACCAACATGCTTATGTCTTTTCTATATTTATCCCTTTTATCATGTCACATCAAGACATCACGGTGACCTTTGAAAAACTATTTTCTCATTAGGATTTGACATCTTATTCGTTTAAGGGAAAAAAATTTTATTTAAAGACTCATCACCTAATATTATAACCTATCAAGGCTCACATCCATATTGAACTTATATTGCCTAGTGAGTGCATTAACTATGTTCTTTCATTTTTTTTTCCCTTAGTATTGTCTAAACGTATATACCAAGTAAAGGCAATGTCACTCAAACTATCTTGAAAGAAGTGAATCAATAATTTCTTGTTATGAACCACCTCAGCCATTTTATTGCACTATGCCTTAAGATAAGTTATAGGGCACTGAGTTCCTATATATTTGATGAATTTTGGTACCATAAAAATCTTTAGGAATGACTATGTTAGGTACTAAACACATCTCAATGGTTGTCATCGGGTCATACAAATGGTTTCCCTTAACTGCCCTTACCTTCTCTTCTAGGGCAGTCTATTTTTCGAAACCCTCATCTCGTACCATTTTGTCATTGCGAGACTCTGTCAAGGTTGACTTAACAACATGAGGGATCCTCATTGGGTATATAAGCTTAGTTGGGAAATGCATAGTGTATTGGGGCTTAGGCGATGTTCTACTTGCCCTTAAATTTGGTGTATTAGAGAGAACTATAGGCATCAATGAAATATGGGTTGTAAATCCTAGTTAGGAGGATGTCCTTTCTTCCGACTTAGATCTTAGAGCCTACTTGAGTAGGCTAGTAAGTCTAGCGACATCTTTTTTCAAACTATAATAAGTGTATGTTCAAACATGCATGAAGATGAATACAATATATTAGGTATGGATTTGTCTTTTAAGGGATGACATAACGATCATTATTCTTTGGATGTGTGGTGAAATCCAAATCCAATATTTATTGTAATGCCGAGAGGAGATCTATTTAGCCTTTTTCATATGAGCTTTTAACCATATTTTTAGTATCTTTTATTATGCATCTAATGTCTTTGAGTAGTGGTATCTAGTCTAGGGCAATTTCTCTCGATCATTGTAAGGATTCAAATTTGAATTTATACTCAACAATTATTATCTTAGGAATAATAGCCATTATGTCACCCAAAAGCACTATAATAATGATACTTACTGACACGACGAAAAGATTGATGTCTTCTCTCAAGTACATGAGTGTCGAAGTAATAAATAACCCGACAAGATTGGGGTCGAACCACAGGGAGGTTAATTGTACAAATTATAAACAATAATTATAAACAATAACAATAGTAATAATAATAACAACAATAATAATAGTTGCAATACTACTACTACTACTACTACTACTACTACTACTACTAGTAGTAGTAGTAATAATAAAGAAGAAAAAGAAGAAAAATTAATGAGAACTTTGAGACGGAAAATTAAAGTAATGATTAAACAATGATAAGAAACATTGTCAAGGTTAGAGGATCCACTAATGGTATGTCAAACAAGTATAGTATAAAATCTTATTATTTAATTGGAAACCACGCACAAAGGAGGTTACAATCAGATTATAGATTGTTAACATGATTACATTAGTCATATTATTCAATTAATGCTAATACTTGTAAATTTCATCAAGCATTCATGATTATATCTTATGTTAACAACAAATCAAGTTCCTTTCATAGCTCAGGTGTTGATTATACTATACAGTATGGGCTATGAGAGTGTCAAACATCTGTTGTACCAATTTTTATACAACATAAATCAAGATTAGTCATTTAACAAGCAAAGTATTAAAGAGTGAACAAGATAGCAAATATAAAAATGTTCGTATCAAACATTAAAATCTATATTAAGTTTACACTATACTTATTCTTACACCATTAGTGTAATCTTTTCACCTTGACATAATAAACTTAGCTAGACATAATGAAAGATAGAAAAATAGAAAAATAAAATAAGAACATAAATAAGATAAAATTTAATTAAGTAAAGGAAAGGAAATGAAAGTCACAAACTTGATATTAATGAAAGTAAAGTATAACCATTAAAAAAAATACAAAGAGAGAAAGCAAGAGCATGATCTTGATCTGGAAACCAAGATGTCTAAATGCATGGTAAGTGCCTCCTTTTATAGGCTAAAATTAGAAACTATTGATTTGATGACTAATTAATGAGTGGGTGACCAACTCATGACCTGATGACAATCCTTATCTTCTCTTGTCTGCCCAAAATGTCATTGATAATGTTAAAATTAGAACCACTTGAAACATAAAAATTCTAGGAAATTATCTCATCTTTCTTGTGTAAAAAATTCAAATTATTTCAACTTCTAGAACTCCAGATATGGCCAAAATACTGATAGTGCTCGAGCTAGAGGATAAATTCGGGTTTCTTTGTTGTTGCAACAATCTAGACTTGAAAATGACCTTTTTAGATCTTAGGCTCTGTATGAAAGTTGTAGGCCTATGTCTTACCTTTCCATCCATATAAAGTAGACTTAAATCTGAGATCTATAACTCTAGAAATGACCCAATTACAAAATAATATTCCAATTTGGATTGCACCGACATCTATTTTCTATGTTTGGTCATCTCTTTATTCTTTCAATTTCAGTTCTTAAATTCATCAATCAATCCTTTCATTTATATGATAGGCCTGCATTTGAAATAAATATTTACCACAAATTAAAGGTATCTTATATTATTAGATATGTCACTATAAAACATGCTTTAGTTAAGGAGTTATTGATACTTCAAGTGCGAAATGATGATATATAACCTTGATAAAAATACATTTTTAAGTATCAATCACACCCCCCCAACTAGCTTATTACTAGTCTCTAGTAATCAAAATGTTAAAATAGAAAAATACTTTGCAAATTCCATAAAGCAAGGTAGTCATTATTTAATTTCCATTAATCTATCTAGATAAACAAACTCTCATTAAATTTATATACCTGCTCAATACCTGTTAACAAGATATTCATAAACCTTTCTTTTATGCTCAATGTATCAACACATAATTATGAGGCCTTTCTTGGAAGAAAACAAAATTTTTGTTCTAATGTTTTAGGTTAACTTTCTTGGGTTGAGATTATTATTTTTGTCTTCTTCTTAGTAACTCAGGTCGCAGATACTGATATGTAGATAGTGCAATATTTGATTCCCTTAAGCTTTTCTCCTCAACCCATGTAACAAGCGTTGGGCCAATAGCTCCCAAGTTAATTGACTTTAGGGTATTAGGTGTTAAAACACCCTTTCCGGCTTAATTGCTTAGGTTAGGGAGGCTACGAAACCAAATTTATCTACATTTTTATTATCAATATTTTTTTTTCTTTTTTTTCTTTTTTAATTATATACTATCCCTTCTTAGTTGTTACCTTTAACAAAAGAACATAAATAATGTAATAATCCAATATTTAACCCACAATCATATGTTAAAGTGTATGTGTGTGTAAATTAAGGTTTAAGAATACATGTTAAATAAGTATATGAGTAGAATTAAGTGATAACAATGAGAGAGTTTGTAAATCTAAATGTTTCAAGAAACATTATGATAAACCTTGTTACGAATGATTACTAAGATGTGTCTCAAGAGTCATAAAAAGTTCTCCTTACTCTGCCATCATAGTAACAATAATTTTTCACATGCTTTATGAAATAAAAAATACAGTTTTTTTTTAGCTACTACCCTCTCCCCCAATTAAAATGAGACATTTTCCTCAATGTTTAAAGGTAAAAAGATAAAGTATAAAAGATATCACCTGAAATAATGAACAGGTAGGCTAGCTAGAGTCTCTCTCACACACACACACTCTCTCTATTTATGTATTTATTTACTTTTAAAAAAGCATGTATGTACAGATAGTTATGATTATGGCACACATCTTCTCTCGGTTTTACATCCAAGAATGGTTTAAACGCCCTCTATGGGTCGGAGATAGGCTTCATATCCAGTTTTCTTAAAAACTGGCACACAAGGTTTTTTTTAGTCAAATTCCCAAGACAAAGTCGATCATGTTCTTTATGAAATAGTGGTCACAAATCATGAATTCCATGATGCACATCTCTGCTAGGATGCGTCTTAAGAGTCAATAGAAGATTATCTAAAGACTCCTTACTCCGGCCATCCTTAATGAATTGTATTTTATCTTCATGGTTTATAGATACCATTCCTAAAGAACGATATTGTGCATTACAAGTCCATCTAGCACATCGATGATAGACTTTTAGTCATTTTGCACGACGTTTCTTTGCCAAAGTGTTTTCACCTGTTTTAGGCATCTGTGAAAAATGGAGGAGTTGGAAGACTCACCTGATAATCGGACCTTTGCTTCAATCAACCAGCGAATATCTTCAAGAATTTCATAATTCATTAACAATCTCAATCTTGCACATCTAACACGATAAATTTTTTTAATTGCATTCTGAGGTAGAACGGGAAAGTACTTTTTCAATTTTTCAAGATTAGTGTCCATTTTTAAATGAGAATTGGAAAAGCGATTTAAAGAATTGCACAAATATATACACAGATATCAGTTATTGTGGGAAACTAAAAGAACCGACTTAAGTCACAGAGTATCGTTATTTGCTATTTGACCGAGAAAAGAGAAACTAGCAAAAGTCACTAAAAAAGAAACACAAAAACAATGTGAGAAAAACAAAATAATCAACCTTTATCTACAAGATCATATCAACCAGTTGATTCATATTCACTAAAAAAATTATCAAAGTAAGCTTTCAAACAATGTTCAGTTTTCTTAAAAACATTGTCATTCATCAAATTCTCAATATCAAAGGCCCTATAAGGATTGTTCCATCTTGATCTTAGCTCTCTAACAAATGAATAGAGTTGAGAATTATAAAATAAAACTTTTGGACCAGTATCAACGTTTTGATAATTTTCACAAGTTTTGCAGAATGCATGTCTATCCTTAAACATGGTGGGTCAATAAAATACATTTTGAAAGATTTTTGCAGCTATCTTTTTCTATGAAAAATAACTTCCACATGCTTTAAAATAACAAAGTTTAATGACACTATTTACCTTATTGTCGGGAATGAATCTTTGAAATATTTGATCAGGATAATATTTGAATAAGTTAGGGTCATTACAATAAAAATTCTTCACTTTATTCAAAAACTTTTCTTTGTCTTGGGTACTCTAATTAGCTGACAAATCTCTTAAACAAAGAAAATTAATATTTTTATCATATCAAAACATTGGATTAAGAGAAAGTAAGGATTCATTAGGAAATTAATCATCGATTGGTGTGATGTTAGATATCGAATTTGTTGTCACTTTTGACAAAAGATCCGCATCAATATTTTTGGTGCATTTTTCATCCGTGATTTCTTCCTTAAAATAAATCATTTGCAAATCTTCAGATTCTTCCAACTCATTTTTACTTAAAGTAGATTCAAGTTGATCATAAACTAATTCATCAATATGTTCTACTTCTTGTAAATCAGTATCATCTACAGGTTGCTTGCAAATATTGAAAATATTCATCTTTAATATCATGTTTCCAAATGATAGAGTTTCATCAGTCCATTCTTACAATTAGGCAATGCATTAGAGGTTGCAAGAAATGAACGTCCTAAAATAACAGGAAATGAATTGCATGCTTCAATAAGTTATGTGTCCAAGATAACAAAATCCACTAGATAAATAAATTTATCAACTTGTACTAACACATCTTTGACTATTCCTCTAGGCACTTTTATAGATCTATCGGCAAGTAAAAGAGTTATAGAAGTTGGTTTTAACTCACCTAGATTGACACTTTGAAAAACTAAATATGAAAGTAAATTCACACTAACACCAAGAACAAGGCTCTTTCAATTTTATGTTCTCCAATAAAGTAAGAAATTGTAAGACAGTCAGGGTCTTTATATTTTAAAGCATTATTATTCTGAAGAATGACACTTACTTGTTCGGCTAGAAAGGCTTTCTTTTTCACATTCAATTTTCTCTTCACAATGCATAGATCTTTAAAAAATTTAGCATATGAAGGAACCTGTTTAATAGCATCGAGCAAAGGTATATTGATTCTTACCTATTTGAAAGTTTTAAAAATTTTAGAGTTGTGATTGACTTTCCTTTGTCTGGTCATGGCTTGAGAAAATGGAAATGTTAGTGGAGAATCAATCTTTTCTTTGCAATTTTCAGATTTAACCCCTTCCTTACCCTCAGAGATTGACTCATCATCTTTCCTATAAGGTTCAAGAGAGGGTTTTTCAATAACCTTACCACTACGAAGAGTAGTGACTGATTTGACTTGATCCATATGCTGGCTTCCGAAACTACTTGCATTTGCATTGTATTGCCCCTTGGGATTTTGTTATGGTTAAGATGGAAAATTACCTTTCTTTTGGAAACTGAGAGCAGATGTTAATTTTGCAAGAGTATCTTTAAAATCTGTCATGTTTTGAGCAAGTTGAGTATTGATTGTCCCTTGCTTTTCAATGAATGCATGCAATATTTCCTCAAGATTTCTTCTAGGAGGTGGAGCATAACGAGGTGCATATCCATGAGAATTTTAGAAATCATGATGTGCTTGAAATGGTGGTTGTGAAGTTTGTGCATTGTTGTTCTCACTCTTCCAACTGAAATTTGGGTGATTTCTCCAACCAGGGTTGTATATTTGTAAATATGGGTTATGGTTGGCCCTTTGAAAACTATTTAGAGCATAGGCTTATTCATGGAGACATTCCTTAAAAAAAAAAAGGCAACGTTGGACAATTATTGGTTGAGTGTTCATTTGTTTCACATATTTGACACACAATGTTTTCAACAGATTTTAATTGACCACTCTTTTCCAATTCCAGTGCCTCGACTTTTCTAATTAAAGATGCAAACTTGGCTTGAAGGTCATAATCTTCCCTAAGGTTGTACATACCTCCACTAGATATATGAGGTTGAGTTTTACTTGGTGCCTTATAAGTACCCACGGTGTCCTAATTTTAAGAATTTTCAGCTAACAAGTCTAAGTACTCCATTACTTCATCAGAATCTTTATCTTCAAAAGTTTCAGTGCACATTAATTCAACAATTTGCCTATCTCTAGGTGTTAACTCTTCATAGAAATGTGAAACCAATCTCTATATTTCAAAACCATGATGAGGGCAAGTACTAAGCAAGTCTCGATACCTATCCCAACATTGGTAAAATGTTTCTCTTGGTTTTTGAGTGAAAGTGGTGATTTGTCTTTTGAAAGAGTTTGTTCTATGAGATGGGAAAAATTTCTTTAAAAGCTATTGTTGCATTTCATCCCAAGCATGAATGGATCAATTGTTATACCATACAGTATGGGCTATGAGAGTGCCAAGCATATGTTGTACCAATTGTTATACAACATAAATCAAGATTAGTCATTTAACAAGCAAAGTATTAAAGAGTGAACAAGATAACTAATATAAAAATGTTCGTATCAAACATTAAAGTCCATATTAAGTTTACATTATACTTATTATTACACCATTAGTGTAACCTTTTCACCTTAACATAATAAACTTAGCTAGACATAATGAAAGATAGAAAAATAGATAAACAAAATAAGAACATAAATAAGATAAAAGTTAATTAAGTAAAGGAAAGGAAATGAAAGGCATAAACTTGATATTAATGAAAGTAAAGTATAACATTACAAAAAATACAAAGAGAGAAAGCAAGAGGATGATCTTGATCTGGAAACCAAGATGTCTAAATGCATGGCAAATGCCTCCTTTTATAGGCTAAAATTGAGAACTATTGATTTGATGACTAATTAATGAGTGGGTGACGAACTCTTGACCTGGTGACAATCCTTATCTTCTCTTATCTGCCTAAAATATCATTGATAACATTAAAATTGGAACTACTTGAAACATAAAAATTCTAGGAAATTGTCTCATCTTTCTTGTGTAAAAAATTTAGATTATTTCAACTTCTAGAACTCCAAATATGGCCAAAATACTGAATAGTGCTCGGGCTGGAGGATAGATTCGGGCTTCTTTGTTGTTGCAACAATATGGACTTGAAAATGGCCTTTTTAGATCTTAGGCTCTGTATGAAAGTTGTAGGCCTATGTCTTACCTTTCCATCCATATAAAGTAGACCTAAATCTGAGATCTATAACTCCAGATATGACCCAATTACAAAATAGTGTTCCAATTTGGATTGCACCAACATCTGTTTTCTAAGTTTGGCCATCTCTTTATCCTTTCAATTTCAATTCTTAAATTCATCAATCAATCCTTTCATTTATGTGATAGGCCTGCATTTGAAATAAACATTTACCACAAATTAAAGGTATCTTATATTATTAGATATATTACTATAAAATATGCTTTAGTTAAGGAGTTATTGATACTTCAAGTGCAAAATGATGATATAAAACCTTGATAAAAATATACTTTTAAGTATCAATCACTTATATGTTTAAACTCATCTCAGTGAAATTACATAAGGATGAACATGAAAAGTAGATTCTATTCATTAAATGCATGAGGGTAATTTTGGTATCTAGTTTTAAAGGTCTTTCGCATGCTCAATGATTGTTCTCGAAAGGTTGATATGACGTTGACAAGTAGCATAAAGATAGAGGCCCTAAGTAATAACGTTGACCACTGTTAAGCAAACAATCATGCAAGAGTTGGATAGTTTCACGAGCCTTACTTAGGCTAAAACCATTAAGGTGTCATTATTCCTCCACTTATCTTAAAGTTGATACCAAATATACTTTACAAATGAGATGGTTGAGGTGTGAATGCCTTAGATCCATATCCAATATATATGTATGATAAGCATGAATAACATACATGCTAGCATAATAAAAAGAGCAAAAATTAAACTTGATAAACACAGCATAGCAACAATAAGGGAAAAAAATGCACAAATATTGTGTAGCAATAAAAAGATAAATAGCAAAGCTTAGTTGTAGAGGTTCCCAGTAAAGTCGTTATTATGTCACACTCAAACATTACAGCGACCTTTAAAAAATTATTTTCTCGATGGGAAAAAGAACAGATATCTAACATCTTATTCTTTTAAGGGGAAATGGTATTATGGTCACTAGAAAACCTAACTGATCAATAGAAATTCTAATGATATGAGACTAATTAGGCAAGAAAGGAAGATGTTATCACCTTTTAAGTGTCGTACCTGAAGCAAGTTGCATTGCTTGTTTTGTCTAAAATTGCTAAAAATTTCTTCTCTTTTTTCTTTTGTATTCTTCCTTTCATGTTTCTTATTCTGGCATTAGTGAACAATTCTTATAAATATTTCCAACTTTGATGTTGGTAAATATTGCGCAAATCCAAAAAAAAATACAATACTCTTGACTTTGGTGTTAATGAATAATTTCGCAAAAAAATAAATTTGAAGAAGAAATTTTCTATGCTATTTTTTTCTTATTTATCCATTATTATTATTTGTCTTTTTTAGATGAAAATTAAAAAAAATATTGCACAATATATTTACATTTAATAATAATAGTCCATAGATTATGCACATAGCTACAAAAACTACAAAAACATAGAAAAAATAAAACAAAGTGCGAAGAGCTCACAAATAAATCAATGAAGCCCCCCAAATATTTTTAAAATTTTCTATTATCAAAAAGGGGTTTGTTTGGTCAAATATTAAATTAGAATAGGCATAAAAATTATGGTCAAAGTATAAAAGTGTGTTTTGCTAAACATACTCTTATAGCAAACACAATCTGGGTCGGCTGGGCCTAAAGCCTATACCCAACCTACTCTTTTTTTCTTTTTTTTTCTTGGACTGAATTTAGACCAACTAGTATGGGCTAGGCTAGAACTAGACGAACCAGCCCGGTCACTAGCCTAAATTAGTGACTCAGTTGGTCTAAAGAGCAAGCGAGGGTAAGTTGTTCATACACACTTGCTATAACCCCTATGAAATTAAAATGCAAAATAGGGAGAATGAAAGCTTACTTGGTTTACAGAACCTTTGAGTAAGAACCAAACGTTGCAGACAATGTTTTCTTCTTTTTTATTCTTTTGTGCTCTCTTTAAATGAGAACCAAGCTTACTTGGTTTTCTTTTTTTCCATGTCAGCTATGTAATTAAATTTTGTTTGGCTTTTGTTTGGCTCACTTGGGTCTTTAGCTCTCTCTTCTTTCTCTTGATCCCTATTTTGGCATATACTAAGATCTATATTTATAGTGCAAAAGTCTTATCACTTATAAAAAATAAATTTTCAATCAAACTCATTCTTTTTTTTTTAAGTTTGAATTTGGATAAGAATCAGATTCGAAAGAAAAAAATTATTATTATTTTGAAGATAAGGATAGAATGACAAAAGCACATTGTAATCCTTAGTATTTGTGCAAGCTGACAAATCACACTTTCATTCTTGATCTTTTCATTTTGTATTTTAAACCTTGTAAAATTAAATTAAAAGCCCATGAGCCAAAATTGAGTTATAACATATCATGTGACACTAACTAAAAGCAATCTTAGATATAAAATTATAGTGGTATAAAATTGTTAGCATGGTTAAAAGTCTTTGTGTTGACTCATAAATAACATGGCGAATCTATAGAAAGAAATGACCAAGAAAAATCATATGACAAACTAGTTAGAGGAATTGATCTTAAGCTTAAAATGCAATTATTGGGTTTCCCGAAACACATACTTGTAATGAAAATAATAAATTTAATTTTCTTAAGAGTCTTAAGGTTTTATTAGATAAATCTAGTTTTGTTTAGGGTTTATAAGAAAACTATCTAAAGATCAAATGGTCTTCAGCTTTGAATAACAACTTCAAGGCTAGGTTGTCGCAAACTACAAACCATCCAAGTTTCTGACCTTTTACAATAATCCCTTTTAAAGGAGAGAGATTATTATGTCTTTAAGTACTACTTCTTTTCTTTTATGTTTTTTATATTGTGTACTACTTAGAAAATAAAAGGTATAGCATTCTATTTATAGGGAAACCTGAAAACCCTATAAATAGAAAAAATTAATTTGCTACTTAATAATATCATGTGTATCATATTAGGATAATTTTAAAAATTTATTCAATCAAGTCCTAACTTTATTTTTCTAGGTCTAAAATATAATTCCTTATACCAATTATACTTTAGTCCTCAATTTCTAAAACTTATTTAACATGGGAAAGTTGGGTATCCAAACATGGAAAGAAAAACATAATGCATTTGTGCATGTAAATAGCTTGCATGGAGATATTGATATGATTGGAAAAGTTTGAGTGTTGGAAACTTTAAATGTTAGGAATAAAAATGTAAAGGATAAAATTCATGGGCAATAAGTACTTAAATTGTTGAAAATATTAAGAAAAAACTTCTTTATATTTAAAGAGTGTACTTGATGTATAACTTTTCATGATGCTAGAGAGGCATCAATTGTAGTACCCCAAGCAAGCAAGACCAGAACAATAAAGGGATTATGTAGGTTCTTGTTGCCTCTTTTTCTTTTTCCATTATTATATGCAAGTCTTTAAGTGATATATTGATGATGAGTTACATGTTATATGGATATGTATTGGTAAATGACTTATAAAGTCTTATCATGATATATATCTTAAGAATTGTGTTATAATATAGTAGTCGACTAGATGATTAGGGCTATTATTGATGTTTGATATGGTAATGTTAAATGAAATACTATATGAAAGCTAACCCCAATGAGGGCTTACTTTGTAAATAGGTATTAAGGAGTAAATTATGCATGGATTATATTCATGAAAGTCAGCCAAATGAAGTCCCTAGAAAGATATATTAGATGTGTATTCACACATAAGAGTTAGCCATATGAATGAGACTCCAAATGATTATTCCAAGTCTGCCATAAGAAATTAGGACATGACTTTAAATTTATTGCATTGATGACAGGACCAAAAGATTATTATCTTCTTCCAAGTGCAGGAGTGTCAAAATAATAAATAACTTGACAAAATTAGGGTCGAACTATAGGGAGGTTAACTGTATAAATTATAAACAACAAAAATATAACAAAAAAATAATACTAATATTAATAGTAGTAGAGTAGTAGTAGTAGTAGTAGTAGTAGTAGTAGTAGTAAAAGAAGAAGTTAATAACAACTTTGAGATGGAAGATTAATATAAGGATTAAACAATGATAACAATAAATGTAAAGGTTAGAGGTTCCACTAATGGTATGTCAAACAAGTATAGTATAAACTCTTATTATTCAATTGGAAACCACATATAAAGGTGGTTCCAATCAAATTATAAATTGTTAACATGATGACATTAGTTATCTTATTCAATTAATGTTAATACTTGTAAATGTCATCAGACATTCATGATTATAACTAATGTTAACAAATCAAGTTCCTTTCATAGCTTAGGTGTTGGTTATACCATACAGTATGAGCTATGAAAGTGTTAAGCATTTGTTGTACCAAGTGTTATACAACATAAATCTAGATTAATCATTTAATAAGCAAAATATTAAAGGGTGAACAAGATAACATATACAAAATATGTTAATATCAAACATTAAAGTCCATCTTAAGTTTACACTATATTTATTCTTACACCATTAGTGTAACCTTTTCACCTTGACATAATAAACTTAGCTAAACATAATGAATGAAAGAACAATAAATAAACAAAATAAGAACATAAATAAGATAACAGTTAACTAAGTAAAGGAAAGGAAATGAAAGGCATAAACTTGATATTAATGAAAACAAGATCTAAACATTATAAAAATACAAAGAGAGAAAACAACAACATGATTTTAATCTAGAGACCAAGAAGCCTAAATGCATGACAAATGCTTCCTTTTATAGGCTAAAATTGAGAACTATTGATTTGCTGAATAATTGATAAGTGGATGGTCAACTTTTGATTAGGTGACAATCCTTATCTTCTCTTATTAGCCCAAAACATCATTAATAACGTTAGAATTGGAACCACTTGAAAACATAAAAGTTTTAGAAAATTATATCAGCTTTCTAAAAAAAAAAACATAGAGGTCATTTAAACTTTTAGAATTGATACAAACCTCATGATCACGTGGTCACGCAACCCATAATCATGATTGAGATCTGATCCTAAAAAGCTAAATTAGGTCTGATAGGAGTGAGACACAATGGAAACCTGCCCTAAGACACCAACACTATTGGATTGAGTAGAATGACGCCACGGAGCCGGTTAATCTTTGATAAGTTAGATTCAATTCGTTCAATAACTGAAGAATAAAGAATTACTCTCACACATTAGAATTAAAGAATGCAAGAATTGAAAAAAAATTCAAAAGTAATTATCATCCAAAAACTGCTGAAATTTTGGCTTACATGAGTTTAAATAGTTTAAAAACTTAACCCTAATGGACCCCTTATGTGGACTTAAATGAGGTCCACTTAAAACTAGCCCAAAACCCTAAATTGAAAAGCCCGTAACTTAATCCAAACAAGCCTTAGATCCTAACTAGAAACAAAGTATTAATTAAGCCCAAACAAGCCTTGGGTTGTAACTAACAAAATAAAACAAAGCCCATAATATTAAATCCATGTTCTGTCATGAGAAGAAGAGAATGAAGTAAAATATTATAGAACTGATTCAAGGCTTATTTATAGCCTTTCATGTAACCCCTTAATCCTAGAAATAAAAGGAAAAGGTAGCCACCCATGTTGTTTCCAAGTTGTAGAAGAATTCTTTTGTTTTCTTTGGTGTCCTCACCTCATGGCCCAAATAAGGTTATGTTGGACCCCTCTTGTATCTGGATAAGATGTACTATGGTCTCCTTGTGATACTTTAATGGACCTTTCAATTTTGACTTGGTTGAAACATTTAAAACCAATACATTTAATGCCTCTTTCAATGCCTTTGTGTTGGACCGAGTCATTGAAGCATTTACAACATGTAATGGGTCCTTGCTAGTGTTTTTAGGTTGGTCCATATCATCCCCTCTCTCCTTGAAAGGATTCGACCTCGAATCAAAATCTATGTCAAACAACATAAGATCAACAACATTAAAGGTAGCACTAATACCATACTCACCTAGAAGGTCAATTTTGTATGTGTTGTCATTGATTCTCTCTAAAACCTGAAATGGACCATCACCACAAGGCTACAATTTGTATTTTCTTTGGTTAGGAAATCATTCCTTACGCATGTGCACTTGAACCCAATCACCAGGCTAGAAAACAACCACTTTACGTCCCTTATTTGCTTTAGAAGTTTAAAGTCTATTCTTTTTCTCTATTTGCAGTCAAACTCCCTTATGGAGTTTTCTTACCATTTTTGCCTTCTTTTTACCATCTAAACTTACTTTTTCTTTAAAAGGCAAAGGAATTAAATCCATAGAAGTCAGTGAATTAAAACCATAAACAATTTCAAATGGAGAAAAACCAGTGGTCGAATGCATAATTCTATTATAAGCAAACTCAACAAAAGGCAAACATTCTTCCCAACTCTTTAAATTCTTTTGAATTATAGCACGCAAAAATTAGGATAATATTATATTCACTACCTCAATTTTTACATCTGTTTGATGATGACATGTTGTCGAAAATAAGAGTTTACTTTCCAACTTTCCCCACAAGGTCTTCAAAAAGTAGATAAGGAACTTAACATCACGATCTAACACTATACTCTTAGGAATGCCATGCAAATATACAGTCTCCCTAAAAAATAAGTTTGTGATATGAGATGCATCATCTGTTTTATTGCATGCAATGAAATACGCCATTGTAGAAAACCTATCAACCACAACAAAAATAGAGTCTTTACCTTTCTTTGACCTAGGTAAACTTAAAACAAAGTCCATAGAGATATCTACCCAAGGTTCAGTAGGCATAGGTAATGGTGTATGTAACCTATGCAGTTGTACTATAGATTTTTCCTTTCTACAAGCAATGTATTATTCACAAATTCATTGCATATCTCTTTTCATCTTTGCCCAATAAAAATGCTCATGCAATACATCTAAGGTTTTTGCAACCTCAAAATGACTTATTAAACCACCCTCATATGCTTTACAAATAAGCAATTCACACAAAGAATTAGCAGGAACACACAATCTATTCTCTTTGAAAAAATAACCATCCATCAAATAAAACTTACCAAAAGTCGATTGTCCACATACATTATAAATCTCGATAAAGTCAGAATCATTATCATACAATTCCTTCACATATTCAAAGACTAACAATCTAGTATTCATTGTGTGTAAAAGAATATACCTGCGCAAAAGTGCATCAGCTACGATGTTCTCTTTGCCTTGCTTATACTTGATTACGTAAGGAAAAACTTCAATGAATTCAACCCATTTTGCATGCCTCCTATTCAACTTGCCTTGTCCTTTTAGATGTTTCAAGGACTCATGATCCAAATAGATTACAAACTCTTTTGGCCACAAGTAATGTTGTCGTATCTCAAGTGCTCTTACCAATGCATAAAGTTCTTTATTGTAAGTGGGATAGTTCAAGGTTGCTCCACCTAACTTCTTACTAAAATATGCAATAAGTCTTTGATCCTGCACCAAAACATCACATATTCCCATTCTAGATGCATCACATTCTATTTCAAATGCTTTCGTAAAGTTAGATAAACCCAAAACAGGTGCAGAACATAATTTATCTTTCAAAAGAATAAAAGTCAATTCTTGTTCCTCCCCCCATTTAAACCCAACTAACTTTTTAACAACTTCATTCAAGGGTGCAGCTATTATACTGAAATCTTTCACAAAACACCTATAAAAACTAGCTAACTCATGAAAACTCCTTACCTCACTTACCGATTTAGGTGTAGGACAATCTCGGATGGCCTTAACTTTCTCTTCATCCATCTCGATACCCCATGCAATTACAACATAGCCAAAAAACACAATTTTCTTTATGCAAAAGGCACACTTTTTAAGATTAGCATATAATTTCTCACTACGCAACACATTAAGTACATTACGCAAATGATTAAGATGCTCAGTTAAGTTCTTCTTATAGATCAGAATGTCACCAAAATACACAACCACAAACTTACCTATAAATGCACGCAACACATGATTCATTAAATGCATAAACGTACTAGGCACATTTATAAGTCCAAATGGCATTACTAACCATTCATACAAACCATGCTTAGTCTTTAATGTTATTTTCCATTCATCACCTTCTTTCATTCTAATTTAATGTTACCCACTTTTCAAGTTGATTTTAGAGAAAATATAGGATCCATGTAACTCATCTAACATGTCATTAAGCCTAGGAATGAGGTGTTTATACTTTATCGTTATGTTGTTGATGGCTTGGCAATTAACACACATCCTCCATGTTCCATCCTTCTTAGGCACAAGTAGCACGAGTACAGCGCGCAGGCTCATACTCTTATTAATGTAGCCCTTTTCCATCAGCTCATCAACTTACTTTGAAGCTCCTTCATCTCCTCGAGATTGCTTTTATAGGTTAGTCAGTTAGGAATTAAAGCTTCGGGTATGAAATCAATATGATGCTCTATCCCACTCAATAATGGTAATCCGCTAGGAGTATCGTCGAGAACACATCATCAAATTCCTGTAACAAAGTAATAGCAACTCTAGGTACAATATGTTCAAGATCATTAGTATTAAAGTAAGTCTCTTTATACACAAGTAAAATCATTGGCTTGTTAGTGAAAAATACAGATCTGACCTCACGTTTTTTATCATAAAAATTAGGTTGTTTCTTTAGTTTTTCCACACAATTCTCATCACCCTTACTAACTTTCTTCACTCCTCTTGTCTTACCTCCACTCTCGGCCAGATTTGGGTGTTTTTTAGTTATGGTCGAATGGTTTGATTTGTTTGGAGTGTTAGCTGAACATTTGTTTGTGTTTGGATGGGTAGCCGAATGAGTTATAGTGGTTTGAGTTCTAGCCAAATTTGATGGTCTTCTCTCCCCTTATTCCTCACCTTGATTTTCTTTCCTCATTGCCTCATGCTCACATTTTAGCTTTATTTGATAATCAGACACCTATTTGGGTGTAAGAGGTACAAGAGTGATGGTTTTACCATCTTTTACAATGGTATACCTATTTTTAACCCCCATCATGAATTGTCTTCCTATCATTTGTCATGGTCTCCCTAACAAGATGTGACTTGCTTGCATTGGTACCACATCGCACAGAACTTCATCAACATATTTCCCAATCAAAAATGGAACCACAACCTGTTTAGTCACTTTCACTTCACCACTATCATTTAGCCATTGCAATCTATATAGTTTAGCATGCTTAACAGTATACAAATTTAGTTTACTAACAAGGGTGGTACTATAAACATTAATACAGCTTCCACTATCTATAATTAAACCACACACTTTGCTTTGCACATAACAACGTGTATGGAAAATGTTCTCCCTTTGTTGCTTAATTTCATCTTCCTTTACCTGAACCTAAAGTGTTCATATAACCAAGAACTTTCCAACCGGTAATGCTAACTCATCCCCATCACTATCCTCCAATGGTGGCATGCCTTCACAATTAGATGTGTCACTTTTAGATTTTATATTACCATTATCTTTAATCATCATGATTCTCTTTTTTGGACACTCTGAAGCATAATGTCCATGTCTTTGATACCTGAAACATTTAACACCATGGGTACGTTTAGGTTGAGTTTTAGATTTACATTTGGCATCAGTAGGAACATCAACTTTAGCCTTTGGTAGTTCAGTTCTAAAAGGAACAAGGGATCTTGGCTAGACAGTACCCTCTCTCTTTAGATTCAGCTTCCAAAATGATGAAGAGCCCGAATTAAATGCTAGCCGAGCATGTCCCTTTCAAAGTTGTCTCTCCACCTTCATAGCCATGTGAACCATGTCCTCTAGTTCCACATAGTGTTGTAGCTCAACCACATTGGCAATGTCTCGATTCAACCCATTAAAAAACCTAGTCATGATGGCTTTTCTATCCTTAATAACATTGGCCCGAATAATTGTTATCTCCATCTCTTTGTGATATTCATCTCTTGTCTTATAACCTTGATTCAGACCTTAGAGCTTCAAATATAAGTCTCTATAATAATGGTTTAGCACATCTCCTCATTAAGACTTTCATCTCCCCACAAGTCTGCACAGGTCGCTCCCCATTCCTCCTCTTACTGATTACCATTTGATCCCACCAAATAATGCATACTCCATAAACTCAATTATCACCAATTTCATCTTCTTTTGTTTAGAATAGCTATGGCAATCAAAAATCCAATCTACCTTTTTCTCTCACTCCAAATAAGCCTTGGGATCGTTTTTACCTTGAAAGTTAGGAATTTTTAGTTTAATGGTGTCCAAGTCCCCATCCATATCTTTATAAGTGCCCACGCCATGAAAATTCACATTCCTCCTAGCCCTGCTCAGTCCAAACCTGATTCCTTGGCCAGCAGATGTAAAATCATAATCATCTTCACCAGCATCTACGTTTTCATTAACAAACTCTTCAAACAGATTGTATTTCCTCGACAATCAATCCTACTATTCTGTTGCTTTATTGAATTCACCTCATCTTTTAGATCCTTGTACATTTTAAACAATAGCTCAAGTTGCTGGCCTATGGCTCGTAATTAAAAGCTACATCAGTGTTTTGTGTAACTGATTCATTGTTTTCAGACATTCTTTGAATCTGTAAATTTTGATTAGTAGCAAAAAATATATCCTCACACATATCGTGTATCACACAAAAAAAAATATCAAGGCTTTTCACTCTAAAAAGTTCACAATGTCTTTTACCTCACAACTTGCTTTCTTTTGGTTTTTTAGGAACTGAAATCAACAAATCAAAGTCAGTAGCCTTCATAGCACACTTTAATTATAATTTTCATACTCAAGAATTAATAAATAAACTAAAAACAAAGCAAAACAAAACTACGATTATGATTTTACGAGTAGCAATGCAAATTCGTATGAATTATAGACAAAACGAAGACACAAAATAAAACAGAAGCAAATATTAGTAAAAATAGTTGACTCCAAGATAACCCAAATATAATAGAAACAAAAAGATTTGGACAAAACTAAACAGTAAGGATCACATTTTGAAACTGGACGCAAGTTTAACCTGTTACGTAATTTTTATGTAATAGAATTGAAACCTAGACTAGATGATCTTAAAATGACCTAAAATTCAATATTTAGTATTATAATACTAAACAACAACAAAAATAAATTCATAGGTCGTTCATTTATGTCTAGGTACCCAAACCTCTTGTATGATTAGTTTGCGGTAAAATTGAAACCCCAATTAAAACCTCTAGAATCAGTTATCAAAATTAGACCAAATTTAATATATGGTGCGATCTCACCTTTAATAGACTATATATGAAGTTTCAATTGATTCTGAGGTGGTTTGTTTATGGTTGACAAAGAGTAGTGTTTTTGCGATAGAATTGAGCCTAGAATTAAAACCTCAAGCAAATAATATCAGAATAAGCCCAAATTTGACATATGATGTGATCTTACCCCTAATAGATGGAATACGAAGTTTTAGTTGATTCTGATATGGTTTTTTTATGTTTCAACAAGAGTTATGTTTCTGCAGTAAAAAATTGAATGATCCTTAAAATTTCAACTAATCCCTATCTCTCTTTCTTTTTAACATACTAATATGACTAGAGATGATAATAAGATGAAATATAACCTCTCCTTTTCTCCTTAGATGAAATAGACATGAAGAACAAGAAGATGGACGCAAACATTGAAAAACTTAAAGGAACACAAAAAAACAAAAATAATAGAAGGATATGACCTTGTTTTAGAGCCTAACTCTGATACCAACTAATGCGAACTCGTGATCACATGGTCATGTAACCCATAATCAAGATTGAGATCTAATCTTGGAAAGCCGAAATAGGTCTGATAAGAGTGTGACACAATGAAAACTTGTCCCAAGGCACCAACACTATTGGATTGAATGGAACAATACCACGAAGCCAGTTAATCTTTAATAATTCAGATTCAATTCATTCAAGAACTGAAGAATACAGAATCACTCTCACATATTAGAACTGAAGAATGCAAGAATTGAAAAAATTTCAAAAGTAATTATCATCCAAAAACTGCTGAAATTTTGGCTTACATGAATTTAAATAGTTCTTAAAAACTTAACCCTAATGGACCCCTTATGTGGACTTAAATGAGGTCTACTTAAAATTGACCTAAAAACCTAAATCGAAAAGCCCATAACTTAATCCAAACAAGCCTTGGATCCTAACTGAAAACAAAGTATTAATTAAGCCCAAACAAGCCTTGGGTTGTAACTAACAAAATAAAACAAAGCCCATAATATTAAATCCATGTTCTATCATGAGAAGAAGAGAATGAAGTAAAATATTATAGAACTGATTCAAGGCTTATTTATAGCCTTCCATATAGCCCTTTAATCCTAGAAACAAAAGGAAAAGGTATCCACCCATGTTGTTTCCAAGTTGTAGAAGGATTCTTTTGTTTCTTTTGGTGTCCTCACCTTATGGCCTAAATAAGGTTATGTTGGACCCCTCTTGTATATGGATAAGATGTACTATGGTCTCCTCGTGATACTTTAATGGACCTTTCAATTTTGACTTGGTTGAAACATTTAAAACCAATACATTTAATGCCTCTTTCAATGCCTTTGTCTTGGACCGAGTCATTGGAGCATTTGGAACATGTAATGGGTCCTTGCTACTGTTTTTTGGGCTAGTCCACATCAAGAACTCTAGATATGGGTTAAACACTTAACAGTGTTCGGGCTACAGGACAGATTTGAACTTATTTGTTATTGCTACAATTTGAACTTGAAAATAGCCTTTTTAAATCTTAAACTCCATATGAAAGTTGTAGGTCTATATCTTACCTTTCTATCCATATAAATTAGACCTTAATTCAAGATCTACAGCTCCAGATATGACCCAATTACTAAATAGTGTTTCTGTTTGGACTGCACCAACATCTATTTTCTAATTTTGTCCATCTTTTTATCCTTTCAATTTTAGTTTTTAAACTCATCAATCAATCTTTTCATTTATGTGATAGACTTGCATTTAAAATGAACATTTATCACAAATTAAAGGTATCTTATATTATTATATATATTATTATAAAACATGCTTTAGTTAAAGAATTATTGATATTTCAAGTGCAAAATGATGATATAAAACCTTGGTAAAAATATATTTTTAAGCATTAATCAATTGACCATAGGTGTGGGGGTAATTGTTGAAAGTTAGTTAGCTATATGAGCTAAGACCAAGATGTTAGGAATACATCTTCAGTATAGATATGGGTGGAAAATGATTACTTGTTGATTAAGTTAATATTACTTTAAAAGGTGATTAAAAGGGGTCTTGGAGTGGAGACCTTTATGCCTGGGGCTATTTATTGGTGTTTGTGTAAGAAAAATCATTATAGACTTATTCTTTACAAAAAAAAAAAGATCATTATAAGGATTGAGAACTATGTACTTTATATTGAATCTTAGAGTTATATAGATAATTCATGATTTAAACGCAAGAATGAATATGTTAAGGTGCTCGATTACCACCAATAGTTGGTATAGGTAATATGTATGGTAAAAAAAGGGTTAAACTAAATTAAAAAGCTGAAGGGTTTGTAAGTAGCACATGCATATGTAAGAAAATATCATTGTTGTATGATAAATGATTAATATTGTATTATAAATTATATAACTATCATTCTTATCGCTTAGAATGTTTTACTTTTGACAAGTTCATTATATGTTCTATAAAATAGATGACTTAACATAATATTTAGCTGTAGGATTTCCTAAATGTTTTATTCTTACTATATAATTTCTGTTATTTTTTATAACCTTAAAGGAGTGTACTAAATAAATCTTTAAACTATTATGGTTTAATATTATTCTCCTTAATATGAAGTTATGGTTTAATAAATCATTTAGTATTATTCTCTTTATTATGAACTATCATTCTCTTTGCTATTATTCTTTTTATTATTAATGGATATCAACTTGATAAAGTTAATATAAATATTTATGGTTTATCTTTCTATTTTAAATATGTGATGTTGTTTTTTAAGTTATTGTTTCAATGTATTATTATTCTATCTAAATTGATTGTCTTCTAATTCCAAAGTTGATTATGGCCAAGGTTAAGGGTAAATATGTATTCATTAAGATTATATATATATATATATATTATCCATGTTATTATAGAGGTGTTCCACTAGTTTTAACGTCTGGCTATATATTGTTTGTGTAAGGGTGTTACAAGTAATATAATAAAAGATGTAGGGGTAGAATCATAATTCTACATCTTATCTTCTTAACAGCTACTGGAATCAGTGGTGGGATCTCTACCCACCATTGGTTATTGGCCTAGCAGCATGCCTTAGTGGTGATAACCATTTTGTCACTACTAACACTAATCAGCATGCACAAGGCATCAGTCTCGTGCATGGCTTGCTTGTCACTAGTAGCATTTACAGTGCTAGAACCATTGTTAATGGCTTTCTTAGCCTCTAAACACTATTTTTTTAAATTCTAGCTATAATAGAATATTCTAACCAAGTTCAAATAATTTGGCAAGATTTGGTTGAAATAATAGTCAAATAATTTACCTTTTTGAAAACTCATGAGATAAAGATAAAATTTGGAAGAACTAGTTGTTACACATCAAATTAATTCAAAATCAATATTAAGACCAATTAAGACACGGGATCAATAATCCTAATTGTCTAACCTGGCTCCGTTACCATTATTGGGTTTTCCAAAACACATACACAACAAAAATGATAAAAAATTTTAAAAAAAAAATAGGAGTTCCATGATCACATTAAACAGATCTATGGTTGTTTAGGGTTTATAGAGAGATTACCTAAATATTATATGTTCCTTTTGTTTTGACTAATTACTTTAAGTATAGACTGTTGCAAACTATAAATCGTCCAAATATCGAATCTTTAATAGTAATTCACATGAACTAAATATAATGAAAGAAGAAAAACATAAATAAACAAGATAAGAACATGAATAAGATATAAGTTAACTAAGTAAAGAAAATGAAATAAAAAGTATAAATAAGAGATTAATAAAAGAAAAACTCAAACATTTTAAAAATATAAAGAGAAAAGGTAAGAACATGATATTGATATCAAAACTAAGATGTCTAAATGCATGGCAAATGTCTACTTTTATAGGCCAAAATCTGGAACTGTTGATTTTATGACTAATTGTTGAGTGGGTGACCACATCTTGACTTAGTGACAATTTTTATCTTTTTATTTAAACAAAACATCATTGATAATATCAGAATGTGAAACATATTTAAATCATGAAAATTCTAGGAAATTATCTCAGTTTTTTAGATAAAAAAATTAAGGTCATTTAGACTTTTAGAACTCGAGATATGGGTTGAACATTGAATAGTGTCTACTTTATAGGACAGATTTAGACTTTTTTGTTGTTGCTAAGATTTGGACTTCAAAATAGCAGAATTGAGTATTGTCTTTCCCATGAATGTTTTAGACATATATATTAGCTTTCCATCCATATAGAGCAGACATAAATCTAAAGTCTACAGCTCTAGATATAACCCAATGACTAAACAATGTTCTAGTTTAGGTTGAACCGGCATCTCTTTTCTAAGTTTAACCTTTTTTTATCATTTCAATTTTAATATTTAAACTCATTAATTAATCATTTTATTTATATGATAGGCCTACATTTAATATGAATATTCACCATAAATTAAAGGTATCTTATGGTATCAGACTTCTTATTATAAAACATACTTTAGTTACGAAGTTAATGATACTTCACGTGCAAAATGATGATATAAAACCTCAATAAAAATATACTTTTAAGTATTAATCACTAATAAAAACAATTTTATTTTCAAAAAAACATAATATGTATTAGTCTGAACAGTTCTAATTAATATTTAGTCTTAATAGAATATTAACTAGAAACATATTAAGAACATTGTTTTGATACAAAAATCATTTTATAATTTTATTTGCAAAACATTGTTGTTACAATAATTTTACCTTTACTTTATATTTATTAATCAAATACTAAATTCAATAATAAAATATTTGATAAATATTAAAAATAAATATTTTTTAATAAATTAAATATATTTACATAAATAAAATGAAAATCACTTAAAACTAACTAATTAGCTGCCAAACATATCCACTATAAAGATTGTGATTTTGCCCCTACTGGAACAACCAGACGTGCGGGTGCAATCGCAAGTTGTGCAAACTGGACTGATTTAGCCTCTGTTGCTATGAATCTTCTGCAGAATTGCAGATCAAGTTAGACAATTCCTTCACCAACTTCAGTTGCAAGTTATGTTTCTTTTCTTACGCTGAAGTTTTCAGTGATAACAGCAAGTGGACCATGTGATGGCAAAGTTAAGCAAAGCCAGTTATTGAAGATATCTCAGTTCCTTGTTTTGGATAATGTTAGGTATTTTTTATTTAGCGGTGTGATTCTCAGTATCAATTAAATGCTATTAATACGGTTTACTGTGTTGACGAGGGAGGTGTATGTATAAAGAAGGGTGAAGATAACTCAGAATGTCTTGTTGAGGTAATCCCTATGTGAAGCAAATCCAAAGACCCCGATATGCTTTCTCCTGAAGCTTGGGTAACGGGTAGTGGCGGGTAACGTGACCGCCTGCTTTCCTTTACGCAAAATGCAGCGCTGGCAGCCCTTTCCGCACCATCCACGCATCTCTCCTCTGCTCTGTTAAGTTTATAGCCAATAGCCAATGCAATCACATGTGCCAAGTTCATCCATTTTCAACTTTTTATTCCTTGAACCTTTGCATTAAAGGCTTAACACGAGGACAATATCATCCCTTTTTATTAGTTTCCAACGTGTATAAGAAGTTCCTTGGAGAAAAATATTAGCAGCTTTGGAGTTTTAACTGAAGAATGAGAATGGTATAAACCCAAGAACAGTTTTGGATAAGGGAAGCCGACATTCACCGAGTCACAGAGATGGATAATTATTACCTGTGAGTTTGACCTTCCCAGTCATTTTATTAAACACGGCTCTAAGAGGGTTTTTGCCCCTGGCTTTGTTATTTTGCTTATCTTGCCGACTAGAGAGATACAAGGGACCTTTATGATCAGCCGGCATTCCAATATTTTTCTTTCTTTTGAATCAATTTGATATGGTTATGGCTCTATATTGACCGAAAGGCCATGGTAGGAAAAGTTTCAAAGCACAACATCAAAGTTTGGGTCCGACCCATCCTTTAATTTTACTTGTATTATCTTCTATGATCATTTCATCTTTGAAATTGAATATAGTATGTGTGCGTGCCCATGCATACAACATCGGCCAAAACCCCACCGTTGTCTTTAGACTCTGTACTGGCCAGCATACGATCTAGCCTTGGTTACTGCTCTTTCTACATATTTATTTAATAGCCTAACTTTTCTTCTAAGAAAACTACTCCAATTCCAATTATGTATAATTTTCCTGCTAATTAATGTAACCTTAATTCTCATGGGGGTAACCAAGGATTTTCATAGGATATAAAGCGATGTGACTTAATAGATAGGTGACTTCATCCTAAAAAAAAATCATTTCAGAGTTAGGATGCGGAAGCATCAATGATTGGCCTAAAGTAATAATCGTAATCGCATTTGAAACTTACTCGATAGATAGGTATTCTATTCCGCGGGTTTTTTTTTAATGTAAACAAGATATCAAGCTAATGTAAATATTTAAAAAATATAAAATTTTGATTATTGAATAAACTTAAACAATTTAATAATATAATTAATAAATAAGATATTGACAATAAATAAAATAAAAAAAAATCTATAATTCAATCCAAAAAATAAACAGTTGTAAATATTGCAAAATTACATCTTTACAATATTTCTAAAATTTCCTCAATAATCTTATTTATTAATAAAATAGAAATTAAATAATAACAAGATAATTACATGATAAATAATGAAATTAAAAAGGAAAAAAATATAAATATCAATTCCTAAAAAATAAATGATAAATAATAAAATTAAAAAGAAAACAATTTAAAAAAATAAAATTAACATAAGTATGTTAGAGTCAAAACATGTGAATTCTTAAAAATACATTCTACGAAGGAATGAGACATGATTTTTCATCATTCAACTTGAGCAAAAATCAAACCAAATCTATAATCTAGTTGTAGAATTATAATAACCCAGTGAAAAGAAAAATAAATAAAATTATAAAATTTAATTTTTAAATTAGAGAAAAATTAAAAAAAAATAGCAATGAAAAAAAATGGTTGAGTCAAAGAAAAAAATTAAAAAATAATAAATATTAATTTCAAACAAACTCAATAATAAAAATTAAGAATAAAAATAAAAAAAATCTAAAAAAATCTTAGCTACCCGAATAACAGGTGATGTGGGTCACACCTTCACACACGCCAACCAATTTTTTATTTAAATTATGTTATATATATTAAAACATCCAAGCTTCACATGAGAAATATGAAAAAGCCAAAACAAAATGACTAAAGTTCCCTTGCATCCAAAGCGAAGAGATTTTAATTTTGAGGGGCACTTAAATACAATTTTATTGTGCGTAGGAAAGTAAAAGTGAAAATTCCAAAAAACTTATTGATCCAGGTGTCAGAACTCATGCGACACCAAGTTTAATATTTTTTATTTTAAAGATAATTTAGTAATTATATTATAGAATAAAAATATAAAAGAACTAACTGACCTCGTTCTTTCTTGTAATAACTAATACATCCCATAAAAAAAAAAAATCTTCCTACCTCCAAAACCAAGTTAAATCAGTTTGTTCTTTAAAGAAAGAATAGTATATATTGAAATGTGAGGGTCTGTACAGTAAAATGCTTAGTTTTTTAGGGTTTTTTTTTAAAAAAATTGCATTGGTATGACTACAACAGTTCACTTATTTGTCAGGGTTTGCAGATAATGCAGTGGCTGTTTCCATTGCTCTATATATAATAAGTAGATTTTAATACAAGTGATTTGGTCTCATGGAACACAAGAGTTTAGGACAGAGGATAGCTTTTAGTTTTCTGACTTGACAGAAGTGGAAGATTTACTGGCTGTAGAGCGCGACAAGTATGGATCTTAACATGCAAATTGTACACACAGATATTCCAGAATCTAGAACTCGTCAATCTTAATACAGAGGCCGGGTTTCTCGATTAATAAGCCATGACCTTCGTTGGTATTTGGTGAAGATCTGATAAGCAGTACCCTCAATTTTTCTTTTCTTTTCTTTTCTTGTAGAGGCTAAGATCTTATTATATGTAATCTAAGCCGGTTTTTGGTAATCAATAATCAGTCTTGACATTAAAAAAAGTTGAGACAGATGGAAGATATGAAAATCTTAATAGATACAGGCTGCTTCTTTCTTTCCTACTAGGTTGTAAATTTCGACTAGCTTTAAAGCTTTTAGCAAGAAAAAAAAATTGATTCTCCAGGGATTTTGCACATCTGCCACCCTCACTGTTTCCATCTTTTCCCATCTTCTCTGGGAAAAAGCAGAAAGGAAGATTTGGAGGGGCTGCTTGATTTTGCAGTGGAAATCATCTTTCGTGATCTTTTTAAAAACAAAATTGCTCGAAATTATTTTTATAATATTTTTTTGAAGATTTTGATATACTGGTGTCACAGCTAATTTTTAAAAAATAAAATAAAATAAAATTATTTTATAAATTTTCAAAAAACAACTGATATTATGCTATAAATCACTATTGAAATCTCTCTTTTTGTCGGCAAATAAAGTAGGAGTTGAATTCACCCAAGTAAAAAGAATCAATAAAAAGTGAGGATTTCAGCATTAAATTAATCTACGAATGTCCTTTTAGGGGAATGAACCAACTAATCAATATCTAGCAATCATGGTCATTGGATCTTCGAGATTTTGCGATGGTCCAATAAAGAGCAAGTGCAATCCTCAACCTTGTTGGTTCAGTAGTCACATTATATGATTACAGGCAATAGTTGTATAGAGCTTGCATGATGTTGCAATCTCTCTTAACGACCGTTGCAGCAAGCACACAACAGTCTCTAAAACTCTTTTTGTACATTTAATTTGTGGTATACTAATTTGATCTTGACTTAAGAACCGTGAAAAAAATTGATGAGCTTTTTCTGGGTTAGTTTAGTTTTTCATATATATATATATATAGGCGTGCGGAAGGGGCAGCAAATGATACTTACAGTCACATTCTTAGATCCCGCTAAAAGGAACGAAACATTACTAATTTGATGCAAGTCAAGATTTACAATGCCGTCCAAAGCAGGGAGGATGTTCCATAACTAGGAGTTATAGCAGATTAGAAGGGTTAATTATGAGCCGGCACCGACTGGTTATGAGCAGAAGTTATGAAGGTCTATTCATAGACACTTCGTCTCCTTGCTGTAAGCCTCTTTTCCATGAAATTTAAGCGCACCTATTCCTATCAACACAAAACGACACCACAACAGAAATAATCAAAAGAAGAGAGGGTCAGCGCGAAAAAGAAATTAAAGGCACTTGCACAGCTGGTCGTGATTCCATGTGGTCCATGCCAAACAGTACCTTGCTGCCCATCTCCCAAAGCATGTTGCAACCGTATCACACTTTGACCTACCTAACAAAGGCTTTTAACATAGATTGAAATCACCAAATGCCCAGTTACATCATTGGCTCAGGATGGATCCATCATTATATCTTACCTAATTTTTAATATTTTATAAATTATAAACTCATTCTATTTTTTTATTAAAACAAGTTAGATATATCATATATTGAGCTAAATTTATTATAAATATTATAAATATTCACAAATTTGATTTATATTACTAATTTTCTTTGGTTCATATTTAGAGATTAATCTATAGTATAGATTATATATAGCATAGATTATAGATATCTGACTATAATTTTTAAATCTCACATTACTATTAAATTCTAGTTATTTCCCTTCTCTCTGGTAAAAAAAACAAGGTTAAAGTAACTAGTTGAATTAAAAAAATATAATAAGAATCTCACTAGTAAGAATTTGGAAGCTGAAACATTTTAAAATAAAATAAATATAAATATTTAATCCATAAATTATCAAATATAAAAATAAAATGAATATAAAATATATGAGTTAGATTGGGTTAAATGATCATTACCAAAAAATTTAAAAAAGATAAACAAAAAAAATGATGATAAAAAATATTTTATTGGTAATTTCTAACAAAAAATAATGATGAAATATTTTTATTTATAATATTTAATAGAAATTGCAATGACATAAAAATATTTTATTATCTCTTAACTTTTTTTTTGGTTCCTAAAAAAACTAACACTTTTTCATTATTTATTAGCAAATCTGGCCACCCCGTCACAAATCCAAACACCAAACTTTTCAGCATCAACTTACATCTGTTAGTAGTATTAGCTTTCCTCTATTAGCTTCTTTTTTTGTCAAGCTTCACTCTACTGTAAAAGCAAAATCTCACCAATTTTTTTATAACCCATTTATATTTTAAGCTATTTTATTTAATTTGTTTTATAATATTTGTAGTTTACTTGTATATTTAAATATTTTATAGCTTTTTCTTATATAATTGTGTTGTATTAATGTTTGATTTGTATTTTAACTTTTGTAAATGGATTTTATTTTTCACTTGATGAAATTAAATTTGATTTTGTAACTTAGGTTTATTAAAGAAATGGATCTTATATAATGAGTACTAATTATATTGTCAATTTAATTGTTAAGTTGAAAATTTAAGAAAAATTGATTTTGTGGAATTGGTAATAATTAAAATTTATTAATTAAGGTTGAATAAGTTTTAATTGAATAAATAATGGATAATTAATAAGGTGTTGATTATTTTGTATCAATTTTATTGTTTAGTTGAAACTTTGATGGAAATTTAAATTTGTGTGGAACCAATAACACTTAGAGTTAGTATGTTTCAACACATGAAGTGTTTGATAGTTATTGAATTATGAATATATTTAAAAAATATAATTTATTATTGATAGTTACATTTAAAAAAAAATATTGTCATCAATATTCTATATAGGTTTTATAATTAATTAATAATGTAAAGGGTTGTGTAGGCAATATGTCTTAAAAATATTGATGAGTTTTGTTATTTTTATTCTTTCTAATTCGAAGAAAATTAGTGAAGATAAAATTAGATGTCTATGTACAAAGTTTAAAAATAAAAGGATCCACTATTAAAATATTATGACAATGCATCTATTTAAAAAAATCCTGAAAAAAATACTTAAATTGGATTACACATTGACAACCATATATGTCTTACAAAACCAACTTATAAAGGATGGTTTGCTAAAATTTTAGTTCTAACACTTTACATTGGTTTATCGATGATAATATAAATCCTTGTAGGAGTATGGTGATGAATAAAATGACAATGAATGAGAATTATTTAGATGAAAATTCACATAGCATCCTTTTAGATGAAAAAATAAATATAGTTGCAACTAGGTTTTTTAGTTTTATGAAATATTCAGATGAAACATTTAGGATAGGTTCATAACTCAGAGCACATTATCAAACACTGCACAAGTATTTACTATGAAGATAAATTATAGGTTGAGTGAGCATAATTATGATCTGATCATTAAATGAGTGAAAAACATATTACCTGATGGGAATAACCTTAAGTATAACTTTTTTGTGGTAAAATTCATGATGAAATCTCCTATCATGAGTACCAAAAAGTTAATATGTGTCCAAACTTTTACATGTTGAACTAAAATAAATATGCAAATTTCACTTAGTGCAAAACTTGTTAGCATGCTTAATATAAACACAACAGCGATAGAGAAAGGATATTTATTACATATAAAAAATAAAGATATTTTTCAATCACTTACAAGCTACAAAGGTTATTTATATCCCTCAATACTACTTAGCATATGGCATGACACCATTTATATGATAAAGTGGATGGAGTTAATATGCACCCTTTTGATGATAAACCTTGAAAGTAGTTCAGTAGGATGCATCCTGAGTTTTTTATCAAGCCATAAAACATTTAATTTCTCTTTGGTACTAATAGATTTGATTTATTTAGCTTTTTTATTAGACCCAATTCTTGTTAATCGATCATCATAATAGTATACAATTTACATTCAAATATGTGTATTGTAAAAACTCAGCTAAAACCTATCCTAAATGGAATAATAATAATAATAATTTTTATTATTTAATCCAGAAATAAAAATAGGTTAGATCAAATAAAAGAACTTTATAAAATATAAGAGGAATGAAATTGAATAAAGAGAAAAGTGGTATGGTATAAGATAATTAAGAGGGAAAGGTTGTGGGGAAAATAGAAAAAACATAAATTAATAGGGCTAAAGTGTAATATTAGAAAGATTGGACTATATAACAACTTAATTTCTTCTCCATAGCCAGCAGCTAGAGCATTTAAAAGAGAAGGGAGACTTGTTTGATTTTCTTGCTAAAATCATTAAAAACAAAAAAGAGAAGAAGCTTGATTAGAGTGTATAAGACACAAACAAAGTAATCCAAAAGAGAAAATTACGTGTTTTTAGTAAGTTGTTTGAAGGAAAATTGGAAGGTTAGGGTTTTAAAAAGAAAAAAAGGGAAAGCTTGGATTTTTTTACATCCATCTCATGAAACCTCATCTAAATAAAATAAGACATGTAACCAAAAATATTAATTGCAATAATTTTATATTTTTGTTAAAGAATTTAAATTGTTAGGGTTACGTTAAAAATAAAAATTTGAATTATTGATTGTTGAATTGATGCAATTGTGCTTTAAAGATGTTTGTAACCATGAAATAAAGAATGGTAATAAGTCCATTTCAAGAATGGAAGCCACAAAAACCCCTCTCTCATTACATGAAGGTTTTTTCCAAAAGAAAAAATTAGAACATTGAAATTTTTATTTAATTGTTTGGAAATTGTATGAAACTAGAGATTTATTGATGTTAATAGATAAAATGGATAGAGATTTTATAAAGAAGAGAGAAGAATTCTCACTTTCTTTCTTTAAAAAGGTTTCTACTAATAACTCACTAAAAGAGAGAGAGTTTTGATTTGGGTATTGTTAATATAAAAAAGGTAGTTTTAAATGAATCGAGTGGATTGTATAAGGGTTAAGAATATAATATATATATATATATATGAAGAATTGAAAAGATAATTTTATTTATTTTTATCTATAAAGTCAACCAAACTTATATAGGAGTATTAGAATTAATTAAATAATTTGCATCATGTTGTACCAATTTAAAANGTATAAGGGTTAAGAATATAATATATATATATATATATGAAGAATTGAAAAGATAAGTTTATTTATTTTTATCTATAAAGTCAACCAAACTTATATAGGAGTATTAGAATTAATTAAATCATGAAATGAGTAATTTGCATCATGTTGTACCAATTTAAAAATGAAAAAGAATGTATAAAAAGTGAACATTTATGCATGACAAGAATGTGGAATTTACAAAGTAATTAAAATTAAAACCTATGTGAAAAATAAGATGTTATCATTAAAGTTTATGAATGGTAAATGACATGCTAATTATATTGGTACACAAAAGGCCACAAGACCTAATTAGCAATAGAGAATCTTTTCATGCTGATAGACATCAAGAGTTATTTAAAATAGTGTTAGAAGTAATTTTCTTTTATTATATCTTAGTATAAAATTGTAAAATTAAAAGGTGGATTAGAAAGACTAATCCATGATTAATGGAATTAGTACCCAATTTAATAAATGAGTTGAGAAACTATGCCTTTAGTTAATCCAAATACTGCCATGTTGGATGGGTAAATTAAGAATTTAATTTCTTGGTTAAAAGAACTAATGTCCTGGTTAAAGGGAAAATATAAAGAACTATTTCTCTATGTAATTGAATTAACACCTGGGTAACAGGTAATTATAAAATTTAGATGACTTAAACAAAAGTTAAATACTTGATTTAAACTAAGAAGAATTTCAATAATTTCATAAGATTTGAAAATGATATTAAGGATTTATGATGATGTTAGTATATTAAAGATAAGTTAATCCATTAAATGATGGTGTAAATATATATGTGCATGAATGTGAAATTCTTCAAATTTTCTAAGTGATGTAATGTGCGTGTGTATGTATGTGTTTCAAGTTACTATTTTTAGGTATCTCTTACCCTCAAGCTAAGAAGTTGTTTCATGTATGATGTATTTTGAAGAACCAATATTTTTGTTATAATATAACTTTGTATCTAATAATTATATTGTTTATCTTATTTAAATATAAAAAATATAATTAACGAAGTTGTTTTCATAAAGTTAATTTATAATCTTGTTGTATTCTTATTTAAACATATTTACTTTTAAAACAAAATGATATATACCTTGAATTATATTAGGTTTAAATACTTGTTTTATGAAATATCATAATGTTAATTATATTAAATGAATATTGAAAAAAAATAGGAAGCTAGTGTTATGGTTAAGTTATGGAAGTCTCATATGATAGGGCAAGAATTGTGATTGATTTTAATTTGTAGTTTGTGAAACTATTTAGTCGGTAACTTGGCAATGAAAATATAAAAGAAAATTTGTTGAAATTTTGGTTTTGTGTGTGTGTAATTTTTATTTTTGGGTTGGTATATATATGAAGTTAGAATTCATGTTTTTATATATTGTCATACCTGGTCCATATAACTCAATTAGAAATATAGATATTTGTTTTCAATCATTGATTAATTAATGTCATAATGAAACATGATTTTGAAATAAAAGTAGGATTGATGTAGACTATAAATGATTTATCTTCACATAGGACAGTGTTGAACTAAAATACATATGAAAAATTATCGTGTTCATATTGTATGCATCATAATAAGGCTTTTATCTTATTCAACAGGGGAAAAGCTTCTCCTTTTTTTTTATTATCACTAAAGGTTTTTGCTAAATCATTATCAATTAAGAAATAATAGAAAATACTTCTTGAGAAGTAATATTGAAAGGAATGTTGCACCACCGATATTGTCAAGTGAAGAATTATATAATAAAGTTTTAAAATATAAGGGCATTGTGTTTTGTTTTCATTTTGGAAAGCAAAAGTTCCATGGTCTTGATGTGATCCATAATTCGATAAAGTAGAGTATTTTTTTTGGAGGTTTTTTATTGGAAGACTAATATTATTTGTCATGATTTAGATATCTTACATATTGAGAATAATATTTTTGATAATATCTTTAACACTATAATGAACATGAAAGAAAAAATAAAAGATAACATAAAAGCTATAATAGGTTTACCTTTATAATGTAACTATGAGAATATAGAGTTGATTAATTATAAGTTTTGTGTTGTAAAGCCTAAACCATATTCATCTTTAATAAGGATGCATAATTTCTTATCTATTAATGGTTTAAGAGTCTACTATTTTTTAACAAATATGCATTATATATAGCTAGATTGATGAATTTAAGAAAAACAAATTATATAAGATGAAGAGTCATAGTTTTCATGTGTTTGTATAAACATTCATTCCTATTATTTATATTTCCAAAAGAGATATCAAACGCACTAACATATATTAGTTACTTTTTTATGGAGATTTGTTATAATAAATTACATATTCAACATATGGAGAAACTTGAAATAAACATTAATGATATCATTTATAAACTTGAAATGATCCTCTCTCATTTTACGACATAATAAGGTATCTGCAAGACATTTAACATAAAAGATAAAAGTTGGAGGGCCTATATAATATAAATAGATGTCTATTAAAAAAGTTATAGATTACATCTGAAGTAATTGTCCATTACTTTTTTTAACATTTAGTTATTCATCTTTAATTACTTTCATGTGGATAATTATTCAAACTTAAAAAAATAGATTAAAAAAGCACATATTAAGGCTTTGATATGTGAATTTTATATTGTTAAAGAAATTTTAATTTTTATCTTATATTATTTTGAGTCTCACTAGAAAATAAGAATCAATTACACTCCTAGAAATGATGATAATGTATAATGGCCTTTAAGTGAGAACTTGTTGATATTTTTTATCTTAGCAACCATTATCAAAGAAACTAATAAAAAGAAGATATTCGGCAAGCAATGAATATAGACAAGCATATACTTATATATTATTTAACTATGATGAATTGAGATTTTTTTTAGTAAGTCAATTTTATAATTATATTATCTTACAAACTAAATTCAGTAACTTCCTTGTAGGCGATATTATTAATTATTGTTATCCCAAAATCTAAATGTTAGAGAAACTTAAATTTTTTAATTATAAATTGAACAATTTTTCACATGATTTAAAACAAATATAAATATTTAATAGTTTGCAACTTCTCATTTTAGAATTAGATTTTATTTCTTTGACCATTAATGATTATTAACTTTAAACAGATGTTCAACATTAGAGCCAATGTTTGTAGATTAAAATTTATATCTTTGGGTCCCCAAAGAAAAGTTCAATTTTATAATGGATATTTTGTTAATAGATATATGTTTCATATTGAATAGTATGGTGATGGTAGAAAGACCTTTAATACTAGAATTTGTGTAAAGGGTTCTACTTCCAATGAATTTAAAGTTAATTAATATGACAAGTTAGAAGATATGATTAAATTGTAAATCATAAATCACAAGATATAATGTTTTTATTCATCTATTATTGGCATGATATTGATAAAAAAAGAATTAGAGTAAATATTCACCATGATTTGGTTAAAATTAATATAAAAAAGGTAGACTTTGTAGCATTAATGATGTTTTTATTTTGTTAAATAATGCTAATAAATGTATTATACATACACCATTTCCTTTAGAAAGATCATAACATATTCAATTGATTATTTGTTTTCAAAACAAAATCTAGGAGTTGTATTCAAATTGTTGAAGATGGTAACGAGAAAGCAATTGGATGAGATAATATATTTTATATATATAAGTTAGTTGATTCATATTGAATAGCTCTATCTAACGAATTAAAAAATCTAAATGTCATGTTACTAAAAACACTTACATTGATGTTGATGTTGATAAGCTAAATATAATGTTATGTACTAATGGATATATAGAAATGGATGAAAATGATGAGATTGACCTTGATTTTAATAAAGAAGATGACATTAGACAAGATAATGATTAAAACAAAGAGTAGGATTTTGATTAAAATATATTGAATATTTATATTTGAAATTGGAAATGTATAAGATATTTGTTGGTGTTTTATAAAGCATTATGTCTATATTTATGTGATAATTTTGTTGTTTATTATTTTGGATATGAGCTCATTGTTTCAATTATTGTATAACATTTTTGTTGTGGTTATAAATTTAATACGAGCAATTATTAGCTTAAAGATTTTTGTTGATGTATTTGTCATTATTGTGTGTTTAGAAGATAATTATTGGTATAAATATCATATCAACAAACCAAAAATAATAATGAAAACATTAATGGAAATATTATTTTATTGACAATTTCGAAGGAATCTTTAGATATATTCTCAAACTTCTAGCAAAATTTAAGAAATATTTTGGAATTTTTTTTAAATCAAAGATGAAAATTTTATTGGAAGTTAGTTTTCATATAAGAAAAGTGTTTGGAAGTTAGTTTTCATATAAGAAAAGTGTAGAAAATCACAACTTTTTATATGGCAAATCCCATGTGCTGAAGTTCGTATATTATCCATGATAAATTCGTGATACATGAAGCAACCTTTGCATTCATTGAACATGCATGGGGCCAGCTGGTTGGTTCTTTGCATTTTAGCATTTCAATTTGAAGTTTCAATATTTGAATAGGAATTTGTTTTGTATCAAATGGGACACGGGTCTGCCCTATTAAAAATAATTTCGGCAACTCATTCTTTTAACACTAATAAAATACAAATCTATATGAAACAAAATATGTTCCCCTGTCTATGCACCTTTTATTTTCTTTTCATTCATTAAGTTGAAGTCTCAGCTTGGATACTCTAAAGGTGTAAAGTTGGTTTCTTAGAAACCACTCTTAGAGTATAAGACTTAATATATACACATACCTTCTAAGGAGGAGGCCTATTGCCTCTATCCTTCTTATTCAAGCCATTCATCCTTCTCCTCTCTCTCTCTCTCTCTCTCTGACAATTTCTTCCACATCACTTCTTTTAAATGATTCCGGCGAAGGATTTTTAACCTTTCTTTGCATTAAAATTCCAAACCCAGAAACATCATGCTTACACTGACATTCTTATATTAATTTTTTTTATTTTTTGGTTAAGAAACATTTTAATTCCTCTGTCCATAAAGTATTATCCCAAGAGCCATTATAAACCTGGTGTGAATCATGGCAGAAATCACAACATACTCTATGGAGAAGGATTTGGGCTGTGGCGTGATAGGGGGAGCTTTCCTACGCCGGCATTTCTGGCCGACAAAGACCTCAGTGCATTCACTTCCTGCGAGCAGCACCACTATTAGAAACCTGCCCAGTATTGATAGTAATTCAAAGAAGCCTCCTATCCATAATTCAAAGAGGCAACAAAACAAACCCGCGCCTGTCATCCTTTATTCCTCCAATTTGCCCATATCTTCACCAAAAGTAGGGAAAAAACGACATAGTTTGGTTCCTCCGAGGCCTTCGACTTCTCACCAAAAGAAAGAAGGTAGGAGAACCTCAGATGCTGCAAGAAGCTCAACATCATCTTCATCAAGATCAGGACGGGTTAAAGTACTTCAAACCGACAAGTCTGAGCTAAAATGGGACTCTACCAGTGACTCCATAGAGCTTAGCAGAACTGTAATAGCTAATCATCGAAAGTCCAATGACAACAAAGCTCTTGTTCGAGCCACTTCCGGCAATGTAATGTTGTTAGGCAATATGGGCAACCTAAGACAGTCTAGAAATGGGGATTTTATAGGGAATAATAGTCCTAAAGCTACCATTAAGACCGTGGGTTACCTTAACAAGAACCTTCAAGAGGTAAATTTCTCTTCTAGACCCAGAAATGGCTATAGTAAACTTGGCAGTAATGGTGTTATGGGCAACATCGTGAGGCAGCCTAGTGATGAATTGCGGCAGGGACAGGATCTGATAATTAGCATGGATCCTGAAGTTTTAAAGAATAAAGGAAATGAAAGGTACAAGCAGGGAAGATTTGAAGAGGCCTTGGCTTTCTATGATCGTGCAATTGCTCTTGATTCAACAAAGGCAACATATAGAAGCAATAGAAGTGCTGCTTTGATAGGATTAGGCCGTCTTATAGAAGCTGTTGTGGAATGCAAGGAAGCTATCAGACTTGATCCTGATTATCAAAGAGCCCATTACCGTTTGGCAACAATATATTTCAGGTATGCCTTATTTGACAGCCAATAGAGAGTTTTGTGTACTAAACAGAGCTCGTAAATTAAAACTCGTGTGCTTTTGCTGTTTATTCTATAATAATTAACTTCTATTTATATATTTATGAATGATAAAACTGGAACGGTATAGAGGTCCTGTAATAATTAATGTGAAATTCATCATGCAGACTGGGAGAAACAGAGAAGGCTCTGAGTCACTACAAACAGTCGGGCCCCATTACTGATTCCAAAGACCTTGCTCAAGTTCATGCTCTTCAAGGGAACCTGAACAGGTGCACCGAAGCTCGAAAACTAGAAGAATGGTCTCGATTGCTGAAAGAGACTGAGCGCACAGTTTCCTCTGGTGCTGATTCAGCTCCACAGGTGAGAAATTTTGAAACTTTTTTTCTCCTCTCTTTTCTTTTAATACAATGGAAGAGGAGAGTAGTTCCAGTACAATTGTATCTCCTACCTGTAGCTATTAAACTTATTCTTAAGCAGGTTAATTTTGTTTTACAATTAGGTTTTCGCTATGCAAGCCGAGGCACTACTGAGGCTCCACAGGCACCAAGAAGCCTACAAGGCCTACCAAAAGAGACCAAATTTTACTGTTGAATCCTGTGCCAAGTTATTTGGCCTGACTATCGCATCTTATCTCTTAGTGATTGGGGCACAGGTTTACAGGGCTGCCGGCAGGTTGGTAAAAGTAGTTCATTTAGGCTCTTGTATCCTGAATTACTGATGTCAAATGTGCATCTACGCAAGCAATAACTTAAGAAACAGGAGAATAACACTTTATTCTCGGAATTTCCACTAAAGAAAGATGTTGAGCAATGAAAATGTCGATCGTTTGGGCCATCTCTTTCTCCTTTCCTAGAATTTCCAGAGAGATGTCATCAAAAGGGGAATGTTGTTCTCGTTTACTTTTTCATTTTTCTTTCTTTTGATAGATGCTCTTTGGACCTTATTTAATTAATTAACATCGAATAGCGAAATTAATTAGCAAATGATGGTACTTTGGTTTCGAAGTCGAGCTAATTTTTGTACTGATACTTAAATGATTGTATTGATGAACTTATTCTGTAATGCTGATGAATTTACAAATACTCAGATATTTATCACAAAATCGAGCAATTTTAATCAAACTTGGTTGCTGTTAATAGGTTTGAAGATGCAATGGCTGCAGCCCAGCAAGCTGCTCGACTCGATCCCAGCAACAGGGAGGCTAACGCAGTATTAAAGAGTGCTAGAGCAGTAGCATCTGCTAGATTGAGGGGCAACTTTTTATTCAAGGCATCAAAATTCACCGAGGCATGTATCGCATATAGTGAAGGCCTCGAACATGACCCTTGCAACTCAATTTTACTGTGCAACCGAGCAGCCTGTCGGTCCAAGCTTGGCCAATTTGAAAAGGCAGTAGAAGACTGCACTGCGGCTCTTAGTTTGCAACCCAATTATAGCAAGGCAAGGCTAAGAAGGGCTCATTGCAATGCCGAGGTAAATTTGAGCACCACTAACGACTAAAGGGTTTCAAGATGGGCGTGGGTGTTAAAATTTAAGCCATTTCTCTAATATCTGACCGATAAATAATTAGTTTATTTATTTATTGCTTGATTAGCTGGAAAGATGGGCGGCTTCAATTCAAGATTTTGAGATGTTGGTAAGAGAAAGTCCAGCAGATGAGGAAGTGGGCCGGGCCTTGTTTGAAGCGCAGGTTCAACTTAAAAAGCAACGTGGCGAAGACACCCAGGACCTCAAATTTGGTTCTAATTTGGTGTTTGTTTCCAGCAATGAGCGTTTTAGACACTTCGTAACTTCACCCGGTAAGTCCAAAACTAAAGCTCTTGCTGCTATGGATCTTGAGTGTGTGTTTGTGCGTACAGGGCATTTTTTTTTATTTGACGAGGACAACAAACCTCTGTGCATGAATTGGCAGGAATGTCTGTGGTGCTCTTTTGTAGCAAAGATAATGGTCAAACAGTGTTGCAGCTGATGGAGCAAGTCTCCAAGAAATTCCCATCCGTCAACTTTCTCAAGGTTTGTTATCTGCAAGCATAGCATTGCATTGCATTGCTAAATAGATAAACCCAATTAAAGAAGAAACCCAGTAAGAATATCCAACAATAACAAGTTTTATATGTCAGAGTTGAATCCCCAGCTCGAAGCAAGAGGTCAAAGTGGACGGTAAGTCATAACAATTGATCGTTGATGCATTGATGGTTTCAGGTGGAGGTTGAAGACCATCCCTACCTGGCAAAGTCAGAGAGGGTGACACTTTTGCCATCGTTCAAGATATACAAGAACGGATCGAGGGTTAAAGAAATTCCCGGCAACAACCACGAATTATTAGAAAAATCAGTCAAGTCATACAGTCGTTGAAGACAATTTGACACGAGTGTAGACATGGAGACAGGGAAGCAAACTCATTCAGAGAAAAATAATGCGGGCTGGTTGCGTTTGGTCTCCAACTTTGCCAGCAAGGAACATAAAAAAGAATAGATCGGATGAGGAATCACTGTTGCAGCACCACAGAGTAAACTACTGTGATGGAATTGCTTGATGATAATTAGATTCTTTGACATCTTTAGATAGATTAAACTAAGATCGAAGGACGATTTGTGCACTCCTTTATTCTCCCCACCCCAGGTTTTTTATTTATTTTTCCGGATCAGCAAACCATCCAGGATGTTCATGATTTGTTGAAAAAGAAAGGTGATGAATTTTTGCAGTGGAAGGGTTAAAGAGAGCCGATGATCTTATCAGCAAGAGTGCTTAAAAAGATTTTTCAATGAAAAAAATAGAATTTTTATAAATGTTGTGCTTGTGCTTGGTGATTATTAATGGAAAGAACATGATTTATGTTGATTATCACAGAGATTTCCCTATGATTGTTACTATTATGGTGTACTTGGTATCCACTGTTTCATTGCTGTTGTGATTGGTGATCAGATAAGGAAAAATATTTGAATCTTCCTTCATCAACAGCTTGTCAAACCTCAAAACTAGAACTCTGAGTAGTAATTATTATATAACTGATCAAGCATCTAGCATATCTTTATATTTTTAATTATATTTATTATATATCTTTCTATCAAGTTTTTTTAATCAAATTGATAGAATTGTATTATACATTCTAAAATTACCAGTGAGTTATATAAGGATATAGTAGAAAGAGTACTCAAAATGAATTAAAAAATTTCCAGGATTAAAATTAATTAAAAAAGATATTATTTTTTAAATTAAGATTATATTCTTGTATAGTTTATGGACATTTTAAGAATAAAAAACATAATTCCATCCATCGATTTAAATGATCAAAGAAAATTTATTAAAGAATTGTATATTATAAGCAATGATATAATAGACACAATTAAAAACACGAGGATATATTGAAAACTTTTATTCAATTTTGTGAGAATTAATCAACATATTTACCCTTATAATTACACCATAACCCAAATGAAGAAGGCTATTTCTTTTATTGTTACTCATGACTCGGACACGCACCATGGATTGACAAATTAAGTGCATCTGAGTTAGCTTTATATATATATATATATATATATATTAGTAGTTATTCATTTCACCTACCGAATTTTGTTTTATTTAATCATTTCACAATTGTGTTTAAGGAATGATAATTATTATTTTTTTCATGATGCTGGTATTTGCGGTGTTGAAAAAAGTCCCAGGCTTAAATTGATGCTTGATTTTATATAATAGGATTTCATTTTATCTTTTAAAAATATTGAAAAAAAAGAGTATACTTTTGTCCTAACTTTTTAATTAGTCATGATGCCTGAAAAAATATACTTTGGTTCCTAAAGTTTGTTAACCTTTTTTTATTATTATTTTTAGTCCTTATATTTTGACAGTTTCATGTTTCAATTTTAAATTTTATTTATCTTAACTTTTGAATCTTGAATTTTTTTTTTTAAAAAAAAGAGAATAGTTTATCAAAAAATAGGATGGAAGAGAGAAATTTTTTGGTTGATCATATTTTAGTGATATAAAGGCCTATTTTGATATCATTACATTGTTTTTGAGATTTCATTTCATTGGAGAAAAAAAGAAGTAAATGGGGTTATGGAAGAAATTTATATTTTGTTTAGTGTTTCATTTTTGGAACTTGTTTAAGGGTATTTTGGGCTTAGAAATTAATTTATTTAGATTGTTAAGGTATTTATTAGATATTTTTAGATTAAAATTAAGTTTTTGAATAAATAAATAAGCATGAGTTTTGATTTTCTAACTATCTTTTCGGTGGACTAAATTTGGAAAGCAACAAACAACCTGTTATTTTTTATTATGGATGATGCATTATTTTTATTTTATTTTTAAAAATGAAAATAAAAGAGACAACAATATGTTATTTATCTTGAACTATTAAAAAAATAAATAAATAAGGTGAATTATATGGGTCTGCCTTGCAAAACCCCCCAGCCCATGCTATTTTTCACCCCCNCCCCCCCCCCCTGTTAAGCCAGAGGAGTGGGCTCAATCTCTTAGGCCGAGGCCTTTTGCCTTTTTCAATCTTCTATTGTATCCTTTTCAAGTTCTTTTAGATTTTGATTTAAATACACTGTAACAACTTTTAAATTATTATTCAATTTGATAATATTTATAAAGTAATATTATATGTTTTTCTATAATGTTAAAAATTTATTTTTTTAATTATTATATACATAATATGCAAATATATATATACACACACACTCATGAATATTTTATTATGCATACCTTAACATAATAGATTTTTTACATCATTTATTTTTTTTACCTTCCATCACATATAAAATATAATATATTATTCTAATATTCTTTATTAAAAACTTGTTTTAATGTCATGATAATTTTTTATTTGAAAGATAGTTCTTCTTATTAAAAAAAATCTTTTTGTTAAAACAATAAAGAGAAGCGATAAAAAGAAAATAGAGTTCAAATTGAAGAGATGTAATTTTTTTTATTATTTAAAATGATTGAAACTTTTATATTAATTGTCACTATCTTTTATTCAAGAAAAACATGCCATGAATAAATAGTTAGGTCCTTTTTTAAGATGATTGGTTTTTTTATGATGATATTATCGATTGCTTTATGAAAAATTACAAATTAACTTGATATGTAAAAAATTTTAAAAAAATAATTTTCTCACTGATGTTGAATAAGAATGAAAAAAAAATATTTTTTTAATTTTAAACTTATATATTATTTTCTCAAATGTTTTGTTCTTTTTCATATTTGTGTCTAAAAAAGATCAATTCATGATCTTCAGTTTTTCTTTTAATGGAAAAATTGCTTTCATGATCATAATAATAGGTTTTGAAAAAACAATGCTTATGTAAAAAAAAATGTTTTTTGTCAAAATAAAAATGAAATGTTTGAATAAAAAAATTAGATTTTTATATTTTATTAATTAAATTATGTTGCTTTTGAAATATTGTTTTAATATTAAAACAAGAATATTACATGAATTGTAAAAGGTATTTTTAACATAAAAATATTTTTTACCTCCATGATTTCATTCATTGTTTTTTAATGTGAATGTTTATTTTATTATATGTATGATTAAAAAAATATTTTTTAAACTTAATTAGTTCTATATTTAATTAATAAGTTCTATAATTTAATTAATAAGTTTGAATTGATAACTCGAGTTAATCTAAAATATTATTATCTTAATATTTTTTTTTAAAAAAAAATAAAGAGATATCCTCTTGAAAAACATTTTTTTAAAATCAATACTCACGTTGGTGGCATGCGATCCTGCAGTTCTAGTATAATTTAATATAGATGAAGGATAAGTTATCATAGTGATACTTAAGCAACAATAGTAGTTATTATACCGGAGCAAAATGTTACTGTACACTACGCTCTTCACTAACCATTAATGAGGAAGTGTGCTCCAAAACAACATTGTGCGCTGTCCGAATATGAATCAAAGCATATGATGATTTGTAATATGATGAGATATGGGAGGATTACTGCAATCCCCCTTAATGATCAATTGCATTATTTGATATGTGCATTGTAAAGTGTGGTTGGTCTTTTATATGTTTGAAGACACGTAGATTGCCTTCCCAACGCCCTTGTTTTAATGGGCTCTAATCCAGTGCATTCCCATTTCCGACCATAAGGACGGGCCTCACTGGGTGCTGAGTTACAATCGATGATTGGCAACCGAAGCCCACTCGTGCTTATTCATCGCCACAAATTCATGAGATTGAAATGCCACCAAATTCAATAATATTTTAAAGTACTTTTTATATAGAAATATATTAAAATAATATTTTTTTTATTTTTAAAAAATTTATTTTTAATATTAATATATTAAAACAATTTTAAATATAAGATAATGAATTTTAAATTAAAAAGAAAAAACAGTTTCAAAGAGGAACGAAAACAAAACAAAGGCTGCTTTCATGAATTTTATGTGAATAGATTTGTCCCAAATATAATCACGCCTGCTACTATAAAAATGAATTTTTAATAGAAACTGTCATCGCAAGCATATATTAGAATGCCATTTCTAACAATTGTCCAGTGACATTTATTTAACTTTAAAGGTATTTGTATCAATTTTACTAGCAATAATGGTGCTCGAATTTTACTTAGAATATTTATTATATTAGGATTGCATCGTTAATCTAGGAATATAAATGTGATTAGCGAGTGACTTCTTAAAATATATCCTTTACAGGCTATAGTGTGTTTCATGTGGACCAAGATTACCTACCATTTTCCACAAGTATCTAGACTTTTTCTTTTTGATTTGCGTGGAGTGTCTGATCAGCTTACACGCACCACGACTAATCCCCACGGCCCACTGAACATCCTGCAAGTCTAGTGAACAAGTAAGACACCACGGGGATGACAGGCGTGCATGGTGAGGCTCGAACCCAAATGCGAAAGAAGAGAACAAATCTCTCACACCGCTAGGTTATAACCTCACTTGCAAGTATCTAGACTTCTAACTATTATTCAAGAATTGCTGCTAACAAGCAACACCTTTGCTGTTTTAATAATTTTACAAAGAGCTTGTTATCTTTTTTCTTTCTAGCTGTCTAGCTCATACATTTAATCTTTATTTGTCTTAACTATCTTTTGCTTTTTCTTTCATTATGGTACCTCCAGAAAAAGAAAAACTAAACTTGTTGTTAATATTCATAAGTGATATTTAAATTATAATTTTAGTTCTCTTATTTCTTCTTTATTTTTTAGTTTTTCTATAAAAAACAACAATTTTTTTTTAATCATGAATCAACCTCTCATCGTTAGAAATTCAGGTACATAATACTTAATTTATCTTCATCACTATTTTAATTCAAAATTTTTAAAAAAAATCCCCCACAGCAGGTGTCATAAACACACCCACTTTTTTTAGCCAAATAAAAGTTAAAGCCAAATAAAAGTTACCCTTGAGTTGATGTTATAATTACAAAAGTCCATTATGAAAAGATTAAAAAGCTCCTTGAACAAACGTTTTTTTTTTTTTAAAAAAAAAAAGCATTTTGCTTATTTCATTATATATTTTAATTATTTATTATTTTTTATATTTGAACAAATACTAAACCACCTCTTAGCTAATATTATAATAGTAAAAAAACCATTGTAAAGATATAAAAATATCCTTAATGTTAGGCTTAAATTTTTTGTTTCTAATAATATTTTGATCTGTACAATTAAAAATAATATATTTATTCTTGATTAATTTGAAAATGATAAATGAACTAAATAAAAAAACTTCAATGCTCTTGAAAGTCAGTGTTAAGTTTTTTTAGTAGAGGGACAATACACTTATTACATTGTTGTGGTAAACATTAACAATTAGTCTAAGTATTTTTCCAAATAAAATTAGGTTTTGTTAATGATAATTAATATTGTGGATAAATTCCCACAAAATATTCTCACTACTGTGCAGGGACTTGCATCATAAATTTTGTCACATGTGTAAGGGCATTATAATTAGTTATTTTTTATGCTAGGCTGTTTCAGAACGGCTTGAGGCATAATTATTAGGACAGCAAGCATTCTCCCTTATGACCGTTTCTTTCTCTACAGCGAGGATAGTTTAGATTCACAACTGAAATGACATCAACTGCAGTCACCATATCGGTATAATTATAAAATCTCGACAACCTAAGTAGGATGACAGATATTAGATCTCAGATTCTCTGTTTTGCATAATCCTGGAGTGGCGGCCATGGTAAAGAGCATGTGAATTTACACAGTGCATTTATCTTGGTGGGCACACACAGAATAATAAGCTGTTGCTTTTCTGACAAATTATTGCTTCAGAAAGCTTTTCTTTGACCAGTTGCTTACTACATCCTATTAATTCTTGGGGGTATATCAATAGCCAAAAAATGGAATTGAATTTAGCAAGGTCTCGAGTTCAGACCCATGTTTATAGATTCATGGTTAAATTTGAAAATCTACATTTTAATGACGGAATGTCTTTTTTTTTTCTTTTTTTTTTACACGGACTGAACTCTGATGGCTTCCATGAGTTAGGAGCAGGAGTAAATTTGACAGGGGCGAACCAAGCTCTCCATCAGTTCCCGTCTAACTTTTGAACTTCCGGTGGAATTTTACTGAAATTCTTTTGTTTTTCGATTAAAATTATGCTCAGGATTCTTATTCTCCCCCGGGGCAAACCATATGCTCATTTTGTGATAAATGAATCTGCAAACGAACTTGTGAGAGACAGGGAACCTGGATCAAATTGCTTGTGACACTTCAATTGTCTCTAGTCCACGCAGCACACAAGCAACATAAATGATACGAAGTTGGTAGATTCAGCTATCGTCATCCTCCATACAGCTCAAGAAAGCACTGGTAATAGAAGCTCAAAAAATAAAATCGAAAAGGAAACCGAGAAAATACTAGTGATAGACAATAAAAGCTTTACACCGATCAGATTCTGAATTGAGTAAGGTGGGCAAAATTACAGTACAAGATATACATGGCAGCCAAATTCTTAATTTTCAGGGAAAGGATAGAAAAGCTGTACAAATGTATCAATTCAACTTCAAATCTTATCAGTAATAGAACTAGTGATGGTGATCGGGATATGATTTCCAAATCCCACACAACAATTCTGAAAGGAAAAAGAAATACGGTATAAAAATTAATTATTGAACACAGAAAGTAATTACTTGGCAGGGACTTTGTAAAATGGAAAATGTAGCAGGATCACCAGGTTCATGATCATCTCTTCCAACTTCTACTTCTTGATAATGGATCTGTCATTCCACCAACAACCCATGTTTCCTTTGCTATATCAGTTGAAAGTTTATTGAAATCAGTATCATAACTCATCACTACCAAGTTTTCTTTTTTACTATTTCTTTTCTCTTCCTCAATTAAAGCCTTTAAATTCTTTCCTTTCTTCTCTTCTTCCTTCCTGTCTTCTTCTTCTTCTTCTTCCTGCCAACTCTTTTCCGGAGCAGACCTACACCTCATAAGCAGGAGAGCATTAGGTGGTGGAACAGAGGGTGCAGCTACAGAGTCATCATTGCAAGACCTCTGTTTCTCTTTAGTATCTTCTTTGAAGAGACCAGTAGTGTTATTTTGATTCTCTTGCAGCATCATTAACCATTTAGAAAATATGGCTCTTGAATCCTCATTGTCACTTCTTCCCTCGACACCAACATGGTTTTCTTGATATCCCTCATACTCTTCATCAACTTCGTCATCATCACTGGTGATATCTGAATGAGCTGGAAATGAGCCAAAGCATTGAAAATCGAATCTTATGTTTCTTAAACATGTCAGGAAACGCATTATATCTTTCTTGAATCCAAGTGAGTCAATCCAAGTTGATTTTTTGGTGTCTTTCCTGCTGTTATGAATTTTTTCAATCTCTTCCATGACTGATTGCCAGTTCTTGCAGGAACTGTCCTTGTGCCTGACTTTGATCTGCCCAGCACACGTTACTTTTGGTGATGTTGGTTCTGATACCTCTGATCCCATTTGCTTGGCTTTGGCCCATAAGAGAGGACTTGCTCGGATGCCAACACCCCTGGTGCTTGATTTCTTTAAGTGGTGTTGGCGTTGCTGTTGGTGGTGATGTCTGTTCTGGCGGGGTTTGCTGGTTTCGGAGGGCCTTGCAGGACTGCAAATGGGTTTGGGCATTAGCGTTAGATGGGCTCTAGAAGGAAAACACACTAACAGATCTGCTGATGGAGCTCTCCTGGTTTCTCTCCCTTTCATTATGATTTTTTTTTTTCCGTGGTTACCTTGAACCAACAACTCAGTTTCTCCTTCCTTGTTTAGTTCTTTTCTGTAGATCTTGAGGTTGATGAACTATATATGTTTTTTTTTCTTTGGGTATGGGCTCTCTGCATGGAAGGTTTTAAGAGAAAAGAGGGATGAGAATTGACAGCTTTCATGTGCTATTATTATTGCGTTTCTTTTTACTAGTGTCTTTCTTTACCATCAGTTTGTCCATTTTTTTAACTCTTCTTTTTGCTGCCCTTTGGAATGGGACCACAAGTGAGCTTATTTCTTAGCCTTTACTTTTCTAATGCTTGCCAAACTTATTTAACAACTTGCTAAAGGAAGATGACTAGTAAAGTTGAAACCCACGAGCCCTGTTTCATGAACCAATCATACCCACAACTTGCGACTTCGTGTGCCCTTGCCAGATATTACACAGTACTGTTTTGGCTAGCGCCCGCACTCACTCCAAAGCCACCCCTTCATATAGAGAGGGCTGTCAGCTTCGTTATGCTCATGAACTAGTATATTACTACCATATGACACAAGGCTTTCACCTTATTAAAACTTGCACTAAATGAATGCGAGAGCAGAAAAAAGAATGTTATTTTAGTGGAAGGCAGGGAATGTTGAATTTTTACAAGGACAAGAATAAAAATGAAAAGCACTAGCGCACCGAAAGTTTCATTAACTGTGAAAAGGGGGATTGATTAGTAAAGTGAGAGTGCCATGATGAAGGATGCAATGCACTTGAGAGGATGGGAGGAGATGGGCCTCCTCCAACCACTACCTTGCGTTACGATTAACCTTTTGTTTGCTTTTCCTTGGGACCTTCCACGAAGGAGGTCCTATATCTTTTTGCTTCTCTTCACGATTTATAGTTACCAATCGTGATGATAGGATATGTACGAAAGACTAGAGCTCGAGATTGCTAAAGCGGGGAATGATGTTGCCATCCAAATCATGTCGCTGCTTGTATGCTGTTTGGTGAGGGAAGAGATTTGATGGTAATGAGGTAATAATTATTTTTTAAAATATTTTTTTATTTAAAAATATATTAAAATAATTTTTTTAAAATTTTTATTTTATATTAATACATTAAAATGATCTAAAAATATAAAAAATAGTTTAGAGTAAAGAAAAAATAAAATATTTTTAATTTTTTTAAAATATTTTTAAAACACAAAAAACAAATAATATATTTAATTTGCAACTTCTTTATAATTGAAAATAATCTTTTCATGAATTTAGCTTTTTTTTGTGAGTGAGTTGAGAATGAATAGACACTTATTAATTTTATTTCATTTGAGTTTGTTCAGGAAAGTTTAAATTTAATGTTGCCTGTCTAAGATAAGCATTATTTGTAACACTATGAAAATATTATTTTTTTTATTTCAAGAAAATAATTTTTTTATGATGATTTTATTTATTTTTTATTTAGTTTAAAAAATAAAAATTGATAATTTTATTTTTTTATTTAGTTTTGAGTTTTTTAATTTGTTAAGAATGGTTCATGAGCTTATTTAAGGAGCCATGAGCCTTTTAAAAAGACAGACCATAATAAAGCTTTTTCTTTAGCAATGAGACAACAAATTAGAGTTCTTATATTATATCCCATTTCAATCATTAATATGTTTTTAGCTAATGTCATATTATATGTATTTTTGTTTTTATTAATTGGTATTAGAGCTTATCAGACGTTTGATAAAAAAATCTGAATGGGATGAAAATGAGGTTGAATAAAGGTTTCCTACCAATACATATAATCCATTATAGCAGAGGCAACTTCTTAATAGGGAAAAAAATCATGAAGATTTTGGTTTTCAAATTAAACTTCATGTTTTTACAAGAATTTTACAAGCAGATGAGTTCATTAATTAGTTGAATGAAGTTAAATGAATTTTTAGAATAAAAAAGGTTTTAGAATATATAAGGTGAAGTGAAATTTATTGTGATTAGATTGAAGAGTCAAGCATCTACAAGTTGAAGGAATTAAAAAGGTCACGAGCAAGGCAACGAAAGTCAAGAATCCATAACTAGAAAAAGATTAAGAAGAAGATGAAAGAACATTTCCTTCCTTTTGGATATGCATAAACCCTTTACTAATAGTTCCACACATTAAGATTAAAAAGTAAATTTATCAACAATTATACTAATGAGCTCTGTTAATTAGTGGCTAAGAATGACTTGGCATACACAAAAGAGCAACTGATGGTGAGATATCTGATTGGTTTAAGGTGGTCCATCTAGGATGTGCTATGCTTATCATTTTTTTTAGACAATTTTGAAGGCATTAAGGGCTTTGATAGTTGAGAAAAAATAGGTCACTAGGACAATTAATAGGAGTTTCTATACAAATCAATACAAACAAAGGACAACTTTAAAATAATAAAAAGCCAACCACTTCCATGCTAAACCTACTTAGCAAAAGCTGTAGACAACAAGTAAAAGTCCATATAAGAGTTTTGGTTCAACTTTTCAAATTCATTATTATAGATATGGCAAATTAAAGCATCATGCTAATGAATGTCATAAACCAAAAGGCAATCTAGATAATAATTTATTGATAAAGGAACTTGCAGATGATGTAACTGATCTTATTTATCACAACTCATATAATAGTAAAAAAATTATATGTGGAGATGATGGTGTTAACCTAATCATCTGAAATACTTCATTAACTCCCTTAATGGTAATTCGAAAGAAGATTAGTAGCACCCTAACATTTTCCACTAGATATGCATTATAAAAGATTAGGTTTACAACTTAATAATAATAGTGGTAACTACAAAAATATAGTATTGACAAAGATAGTAAAAAAACTCAAATTAAAAACTAAGAACACTCAGCTATACAAGCTTACTAAGCTAAATAAAAATATTAAGGTAATTTGATAGGTAAGAGATATTTTGATAATGTTGGTGTGACGAGGTGTTTATAAAAATATGATAAGAATTTCATATATGATGCACAATAATACAATGTAATATATAGTGAGAGGAGTTTGTTGTTGAAAGTCATGGTAAAATATATTACTTTTATCTAAAATTATAGAGAAGAAAAGGAAAAAAAGAAAGAAAGAGAAGGTGAAGAGTTCAAATAATAGGAGTATATGTACATTGTAATGACTTTATCAAAGTTAAGGGTATTTTAAAAATTAATTCTTAGACCATATTTTTCAAGTAAGTGTAAAATAAGTTAAAGAAGCACAAGGATAACATCATTATTTTAAATTTTTAACAACAACATGACATGACATTCAGAACTTAAGAATGAATTTTCTCTTAATTGGAAAGACTAATGCAAGAAGATGTTTAGAAAGAAAAAAATATTTTTCTTAGTTATTATTATTTTATATTTAATTTTAAAAAATATTTTTGTTTATGATGATATTTTTTCTTTTGGTTTAGAAAATCATGTATTGCTATTGATAATTTTATTTTCCTAATTTGTTTAGAACTTTAGTTATTTTTTATTTTTATTTTTGAGTTTTCTAATTTGTTTAGGATGGTTTATTGTCTTCTTTAAGGACTAGTAATTTTTTTTTAAAAAATAAACCATAAAGTTTTCTCTAAAAAGAATAAAATTATAAATTAAAGTTATTATATCCTATTCTATTATCTTATTGCTTGGGCCTCCGCATGTGTCTCACCAAGCCATCTATAAATCTCAAACCTATTTTTAATTATCCTTTTAATGTATTCATACATCTTCAACCTTCAAACATCAAGGGTTACTCAAGCACACAGGCTATAATGCAGATGCAATAAGCAAAAACCCCTTTCGAGCATCAAGAGAAAAGAGAGGGACAGGGCTAGTTGGGGGAGTCATGCGAATTAGTTTATTACTCTCCATTTTGTTGTAGAACCTCTCAACTTTAAAAAAGGCTCAAGAAGCATGAGGGCCAAGCAAGCTAAGCTTGCTGTTAAGCATACTGAAGTAGTATCTATTCATCATGGAGACATGGAAGGATTTGAAGCTTAGTTTTAAGAACTGATATTGTTCTTAGCTTGGGTCCATAGCTTTTTCATAATTCAATTAATTCCACACTCAAATGCTTTTATTCTATTGAATAATGATTATATGGATATCTACTAGTTCATGTGGATTAGACTATACAATTACACCATAATTGTCAATAGTAATACACTTCATTAACCAATCAAATATACTTTTGGTCCATATGAATCCAGCCCCCTGCTAACCGAGTGGCTTTTTAATCATGCATAAATTGCTAATATGACATCCTAGTATTGATCTTGTGTAAATTTAATGGAAGAAAAGTAACAGAAAAGCTTGTGCAGGAGGAGTTCATTAGTGAATCATTAATAATAATAATAATAATAATAATAATAATAATAATAATAATCTTTGTGATTAATATTTGCTTAGTTAAATAATAGATGGATGAAATCCCATTTCACACTGGGTCATTATTTAATGTTTATTGTGAGCAAATAATCCGTGTATCATGCTTTTTGCTTATATCAATGACGGAAAGGAAGGAAATTGGGATGTCCCAAGGCCCTTCGTAATATACATATATCCACATGATCAATGAAATGAGAAGCAAAATCCAACAAATCATCCACTCAGAAAACCCAATGAATCATTTTTTTCTCCCTCTGTTTAATGTGATATGTATTTCTTGTTGACATTTTACTAGCCTCCTGCTTCCGCGAATATGAGAAATGGTATGGACACCAAAGTTATTACACCTAAGGAGGGGATCGTAAGATCAGGTTACAGATGCAGTAGTTAAGACAAATCAATTATTATTATTTTTTAAATTAAAATTATATGGTTTTGGTTTTTCTTTTTTTTCAAAATCAACTTTTTGACTAGTTTTTAACATGATAAACCAAGTAAAATTTAAAATTATTTTTTTTATATAATAAATTCAAGATAGGAGTAGATTAGCTGAATTATGAGCTAAGCCAAATTTAATGGTAATACTAAACACACAGAATAAATCAGATAGCTTGAAGTTAGCCATTTCTCTAGACTTTAAAGTATGTCCTGGTGATTTCTATGTTAGTCAGCCCTCAATGTATTTATTAAAAAATATAGCTATCAATAAATTATTATAGCTTTAAATTTATTATATTGTGAATTAGAACAGTGAAATAATTATTTTCATCATTTTCAAACAAAATCAACCACCTTGCTATTAGGGATCACACACACTTTTCTAGACTCCAGGATTTATTTCTTGGTGATTTCTATGCTAGCTTTTAATGTGTTTATTAAAAAATATAGCTATAAAAAAATCATTATAGATCTAAATTTATTGCACTGTAAATTGAAACAGTAAAATGATTATTTTATCATTCTCAAACAAAATCAACTATCTTACTATTAGGAAATTGATTTGGATAAATCAGTAATCTCAGATTTTTTTAGCATAGTAAAATAAATTAATTACCCTTAAAAAATAGAGTAAGGAGCTTTTTTATATTTTTAACTTTGTTTTTTTGTTATAAATAAGTAGAGTAAGAGACAGGTTGATATTTTAATAAATATTAAATATTATAAAAAACAAGGCTAGTACGTACAACATACAAATCAACATGTAGTAGTCACCAGCATCATTTGGGCAATATGTGCGACATTCGATTCATCTTGGTGGCACCTCCGTAGACAGCAACAAACCTCTAAATTGATGCCAATGGTATTTTCATTCCTTTCTCTCTTCTCCTCGATTTTAACACCTCACCCTTTAATTTTTTATAGTGGCTTTTCAATTGTTTTTCTTCTAATTTGATGTTTATTTTTTCAATTTGATCATACTTTAATTTTTTATCTATCAGATTTGATTTCTCTTCTTTTAGTATATAATTTTTTTATTTGAAATAATATTTAAAATTGATTTTTTTTACAATTTCATGCTCATTTGATTTTTTTACTATTAGATTTTATCATCATTCTTTTGATTGCTATTTTTTATACAATGAAAAAAAATTTAAATGATTTTTTTCTGGTTTTATTCTTTAACATTAAATTGGTAGGAATTAATTTTTTTGTATTAATTTAATTGGAGATTGGACTCCATTATTTATATATTTATTTTTGCTTGCTATTGATTTTTTCACTGATTTTGGAATGATTCAAGTGATTTCACCTATTATTATTAGGTTGTTTGATAATTAAATTTTGTAATTTTATTTAGTTTACTTTCGATGGAGTTACCCTGACATCATAACTAGGTTATAAAATTTACATGCAAATTGAGTGTGCTCGGGTTAGGTTTTTTTTACCTTTTTTGGATTATATTTTTTTCTTTAATTTGGTCCTACAATAGTTTGTTTGGTAGAAAGTGAGCTTCAAGTCATTTTTATTTTTCTTTTAATGGAGTTATCACATTCTCATTTAACTTTTACTTCGTTATTAGATAAGATCCTTTGACATTTGATTTTTTTCTTAAAATTAATTTTTTATTTCAATTTAATCCTTCAAAATTTAATTGATTGAATTTTTTTTTTGCTTATCTTTCTATGGAATTATCCTAATTTTATGTCTATGATCGTAAGGTTAATGTGTTAATCTAATTTTTTTTTATTTTTTTGCTTTAATATTAAGTTGTTTAATGATTTAACTTCATGGTTTTATTTAATTTGCTTACGACTGTTTAACCTAGTGTCATGACCATCATGCATATTTGATGTGCTCGCAGATCGAGTGTTTTTTTGTTAATTTTTCTTTATTTATTTACTATTATTATATTTTTTTTATCTTATTAAATTAATTAAGTTTATTAAANTATATATATATATTAAAAACTATACCGGCCGCACGCCAGTTATCTAGTTTTTGCTAGACCACGTCATCATGGGATGAGGAAGGTTCCATGGACCGTTGTCTTCTTTCTTTTGTTTTTCGAGCATATTTACTTATGGATGCTGTTTAATGAATCACCCATGCAATATTATTTAATGAAATTTACATTTCCACTGATAAAAGTTAGAAAGTGATTTACCGTTCCAAAACGAAGCTCTTATATTGCATCGAAGGCAGCATTTGATCAATTGCAATCAAACCAGGTGGTAAAAAGTCAAATTCCCATCCACAGCACGTTCAATTTTTCATGCATCATGAGAGCTTTAGTTTGTGCTTTATCCTGTGATCATTGACCACAATAACTTTGTTTCACCTTTCCCGTCAGATTTGAACTTGATTTACTAGGAGAAGTCTAAGAATTTATAAACTATGATTGCCTCTAAAGTATGGTGATTGCCGTTGTGGTTCCACTTATAAATTCGGATGATGCCTTGATTGAAGATTATTAATGATCCTAACGCGATGAGTGACGTTAATTATGTTTGACATGACCTTTATAAATTGATTTAAATTATTTTTTAATTTAAAAATCATAAATATAATTAATTAGAAATAACTTTTTACTTAAATAAAAAGTACATTTCAAAACCGAGTAAATTTTTTAATTTTTAACCTAAAATTTCCAAGTTATAATACATTGTTTCCTCAAAAAAAGTAGATATATTTATTTATGATGTACGATGTTAGTGTTGCTAGCTATATAATTATTGTGTTAATATATTTATTAAATCATGAATGAATGAAAATAATGTTATTTAAGCTAATATAGGATGTGGCTCAGATTAATGATACAATAGACTCTTAAATTGTTTGACAAATACATATTAATGTTGAAATGCTCTCATTGCCCCATAAATATACGTTTTATTCCATTAGAAACATATAATTGAGGGTTAGAAGAAAAACACAACTTCATCAATTTACATTTAAGATTTATTCTATCAAGGAGCTTGTTACGTGGATCAAGGTACTTTTTATATATATATAAAAAATCATTATTTAAAAGTAAAATTATGAAGTTTTAAAATTAAAGACAGTATAATTTATATATTTGATATGATTTATCATTTTTACTAAATATATTGCTAATTTAAAGTCATTTCACCTTATTTTTATAATAATTTATTTAGAAAAAAAACTCTTAAATTATATTTCATATGCAAAAGTCATAATTTAAAAAATAATATATACACACACACTACACTACATTAAAATTGAGGACAGTTTTTAGGAAGTTTCTAATCCAAGTGTTAATGAGATGAGGCCCAATTCAGCCCATCATTTTTTTACTTTGATTTTGAGCTGCATGGAGAGAACCCTAATCTTCAAAACTTGGACGAAAGAGAGCTCAGAAAGGAGCTACAATAATGAAGAAGCGCTGTTGGCATGACTGAAACAAATTCGAGGTGTGCCGTGTTTCACTCTTGATCTGTGTTTACTCTCCGTCATGTTTATAGCTTAAAACTCATCAAAACCCCACAAAAAAAAAATAAAAAAATGCAGCCCCCTATCTGTAAAACTCTCACATCACTCTATCAAAACCTCTCCTTCACAAATCCTAAAACCCCCGACTTTCCACTTAATCTCTTTTCTATTCGTAAATCCGAAGTCATAATCAATGAACTTCAATTATCCCCATCAAGAACCAAGTGCCTTATAACTATTCCTCACAGAACTTTCAAAAACTTGGCAAAAGAAATCCTTGCGTGCAATATTGAGAGAAACATTAAGCCCAAATTCAATATTTTCCAGGATTTAGGCTTTAGCCCCACTGGCATCACTGGCATTGTAGCAGCTGATTCCGTTGATTTTATATAGCAGTGCTGTTCAATTTCAGTGTTGAGGAATGTTATAGGATTGAATACCGACCTTTATTATGTGTTAAAGATGTTTGGGGGATTAATTCTTGAAGGGCTGCGGTTGTGGGATTGGTTCTTCCTAGATTGTCCAGTTTGTGTGTAGGGACGCCAGTTTATTTATTCTTAAGCCAGAGACCTTAAGGGCCGTGTTAAAAGCGTTGATGAGATGGGTGTTGACAGTGAACCTTGGGTTGTTTCTTCATTCTATCCGCGTACTAAGTTCCATGAGTAGAAGCTCCTAGGGGAATCACTACTAAAAAATGGAAAGATTAAGCAACTTTATAATTTGTTCATGATATAACTAAAATTCATTACTGGAAAAAACTAGCAATGGATTGAATAACAAAGGATATCAGATGTAGATTTGTAGTCATTGATTTATCAACAAAGGATTTTTCGTTGCAAATATCAGCTTTTTTTTTTTAATGAATAATAATTTGTTGCTGATAGAAATCTTGTTAATTTTTTAATTGGTTGCCACGTAATTTTTATTATTATTTCATAGTAGTTTTCTTCCTTATTTATATTAAAAAAATATTAATTATTTGTCAATATTTTAAAAGTGGTATAACATATATAAACATCATACATTAATATTTTAAACTACTTTATCAACAATAATAAGTTAAATAAAAATACAATTTGTAATACAATTTAAAATTCAATTAAACTTACATCAACACTAAAAAAAATATAATTATATTATGGATCAACATGATTAGATAAACTGAGATATAATTGTCAAGACCTGGATTGATATATTGGTGGAGACCAACTATAATATGTGAAGCCATATATAGTGGCATCAGTGAGCCAACATGTGGCAACATCGATAAGGCTATAGGTGTCAAGATATATTTGTCTATATTTGATGTCCTACCAAATATCTTAAATAGTTTTTAAGAAATTCTTTCATGGAAGCAATGTCTTGTGTTTGTGTAAAAATCTAATTATCTTTTTTCTTTATCTACACTTGCCATTCTAGAGAAGATGAACTGGGATATGTTGACTCCACTAAGTAGGAATGTGATGAAGAACTCATGCTAACTATAGACTTTGGCATACTAAGTGTATTGTATACCTAACCTTTTATAACTCCTCCTAAAACTACTAACCAAGTTGCTTCATCAAATGAATGATGATTTTCTCGATTAGTTTCATACTTTGAAATTATTTTTTATATATATACATATAATTCTTCTAAAAGAATTACATATAATAATGAATTTATTTGAATTTTAGATAATAATTAAATTATATAAAAAAATAAGAGTATGAACAACATATTTTTTTAGACATGTTATCTATAAAGGTGTCAGACTACTTAACACTCTTATATAACGCTAAAAAACACATCATCCTATAAAGGTCCTTTCCCACTCGCTTGTTCTTGCTATAAATATTAAAAAGAAGAAATATTAGATAAATATAAAAAATTTAAATTTATTATCTTAAATAAATAAAAAATTCTTATCATGCGAGCTTGATACAATGCAAATAACATTGTACTTCTAAAATGAGTGCCTATTTTCACATCCATTTGAGTTAGCCGATTTAACCTTGCACATTATGATCTCATTTGGAATTTAATGGTGGACCAAGCATCATTGATCATTTGATTTCAATAATCATTGTTTATCTAAGCAAGACCTTTATCAAAGCAATCTATAATATTTGTGGTGTTTCTATCGACATGGCTTTATTTGTGAGCTCGTGTGAATTGTTAATTCAAGGCAATCCTAGCCTTATATTTCCAAATATTGCAAATAATTGGTTTATGTTCATCAAGAAATGTATATTTTTCTACTAAATAAAATAATAAGTAAAATTAAATAAGTTATAATTTTCATGTAATGTGGAACATGTAAATTACCAATGAAACTAAACTGTCAAAGAACATGTGAAACATTTTTCTAATTCACCTAGGATGATGAATCCTCTTTTGATCACTTAAATATCATCATATAGTTTATGTTATATCCAATATTTGCTTATTTGTTACATTTATCAAGAAAACGTGTAATAGGTTCAAAACATAACACTCTCTATACAAGATAATGTAGTGATCTCAAGTTTAACGATCACTTATACAACTGTCACATAAACCTTTCCATAAAAAGTGGTGATATTTCCATATGAAATTCTTATGTGATTTAGTTCAGTATACATGTCTTATAACAAGCATATACACATTAGTTCTATGTATATCTTATAGCTCAACTTATAATTGTTTCATTTTGTAGTTACTTATTTTTGGATTCCCTACAACAAATAAAAAAAATATACAAAAAAAATAGATATATTCAGAAAGGAAAAAAAACTCCCATAAAATGGCTAGGAATTGGTTGAGGAGGTTCAGAAATACAAGAATTGAAATTTAACATTATATTTTTTACTAATGAGAGCCCTGTTCACAAAGAAAATTCAAGTTGAGAAAAAAAAAGTTCAAAATCAGATGTTTATAGACTCAATTAAATTTTACCTAAGGTTTAATTGAATTTTTAGAGGGTTGGATTGTAAGAAAAATTGATTTTTAAATCAATTTAGGCTTTTATTGGAAGAAATTAAAGTTTTGGGGTCTAATTATAATTTTTAAAAGTTGATTTGTTCAAATCATAGGCTTAATTGCATAAGTATTGAATTTTGATGATCAATTAGGAATTTAACTGAAACAATTTGAAACCAAGAACCATATCAAAAAAGATGCTAAACTCAAGGGGTCTAATTACAATTTTTCAAGGGGCTTGATTATAAAATTACATAAACATTTAAGGATCAAATCAGAAATATTATTTAAAACTGCAAAACAGTGTCGTTTTCCTTAACATTGTTCACTGTCTTCTTCAAAAGACGTTACTTTACAGCTGGCAGAGAAACGCTTATAGCAATGAAGGTGGTGATCAAAGGGCTATATTCCATAGTTGATATCTCTCTAGTCGTTATTCCATCCATATAAAGAAAACACTTGCATTATTTGGCTATAAACGCTAAAGGATATACTGTATAAAAGGATGGGGGAAACTAGAGGAGAAAGATAAAAGGAAAAAATAGAATAAAGTGAAAGGGGAGGAGAGAAGAGAAAAAAAGAGGAGAGGACGAGATAGAAGGTGAGAAAGGAAAAAACACAGAGACAACAGAAAAAAAAAAGTAGAGAAGAAGAGGGAAAAATAGAAGAAGCAGAGAAGCAAGGAGATAAAAAAAACCAAGATAAGAAGCAACGTAGAAATAGAAGAGAAGAGGAAGAGTGATCGCAGCAACACCACCACCCAACCATTCATTAGCATCACCGTCAGCTCATCATTTTCTTCATTCGAGTATCCACGCCAAGAACAACTAAAAAGGAAATACAAGAGAGAGAAAAACAAGAAAAAAAAAGGAGGGGAAAGGTAGAGAAGAGGAGAACATAGGGGTTTCATCATTTCAAAAAATAGAGAAAAACCAGAAAAAAAAAACCCAGCATTGATCATCTTTATCATCTCCAGAACTAGTAACCACCGATCCTGCGTAGTAGTTTCATCGCCATCATCTTTGTTTGTTGCAGTTATCAGGTAAGCTTCACACATTTCTCTTCATATTGTATTTTTCTTTGTCTTTGCATGCATTTGTTTTTACTTTATTTGTTATGCATTTGTTATGCATACGACCAAGTTTCTTTAAAAAAAATCATATTGTATTTTCATACAACAAAAAAAAAGTTCAAAAAATTTGTATCAGCATCCCTTTTAGCCTTAATAATTAGTTTATTAAAGTCATGAGAACTAGGCTAATATTTTAAAAATTTCAAAAAAATATTTTGTTTTCTTTTAATATCTAAGGTTATGACCTTACACGTAAGACGTATTTTGGATATTAAATTCTTTTATTGACATCAGAATAGTTAGGTTTTATCCGATAAGATAAGAATCTCTTTACTGAGGAGGACTTTTCTTAAACCATATACAGACCAACAATTAGAAAACACAAAAAGATCTTGGATTTTATCAGAAAATTAAACAATACAATCTATTTTAGGTAGGGCGTATTTGGGGTGTTAAAGTCTTTCCTTTACGCAACTAGTCCCCATACCTGATCTTTGAGACCACTTAGGGTCCTTAGTGACAAAAATACTAAGTAGTAACTCCCATTCTAATTTTTCTATTAAAGACAATAATTCCTTGTCTCCACATATTTACTACATTTTTAGATAATACCAAATTTAAGGGTTAATGTTTCACCGTGATGTCGCACATGTTTGATATATTTCATAAAGAAAAGAACATAATATGTATTAGTCTCTATAACTATAATGAATGTTTAGTATTTAAAAGAGTATCGACTAAGAACATTTTAGAAATATTGCTTTGATGTAATATGAATCTCATAATTATAACAACTTTATAATTTTCTTTGCAAATAATTTTTTTATGGACTTTTTTTTTACTCTAGATTCATTAATCTTATATTATATGAATATTAAAGATAAGTTAAGCCTTTATTAATAATAAATATGTGTTTATATGAATATAATAAATCTATGTGCAGCTAACTCATTTGCTACATGACATATTAAACTAACATAATAAACATAAGAATTTCATAGATCTAATAGGACATGTTATGCACCAATAAGATATGAACTTTCATGAAAGTTAAAATTAATAAGTTGCTTATATTTAATGAGCCTACCAATTACATAGAACTAATATATGATATTAATTCTAATAAATGGCTTAAGGTCATGGAATCCAAAATGGATTTCATGTACATCAACCTAGTGTGGACCTTGGTTGATCCATCTGAAAGGATAAAATGTATTGAATACAAGTAAATCTTTAAGAGAAAAATTGATAAGGATAGTAATATACAAGAATATAAAACTAGACTAGTTGTCAAAGATGACAAGTAAAAACAAATATGCTAAGTTTGATGAAACCTTCTTGTTAATAAATATGTTAAAATTCATAAAAATATTGCTTGTTATAGTTACATATCTTGATTATGAGATTTGACAAATAGATGTCAAAACCATATTCCTAAATGGGAATCTTTAAAAAGATGTGTATGTAAAAGTTTTGAATCTAATAAATCTTTCAATAAAATATGTAAGTCACAGAAGTTAATTTATCAACTTAAACAAGCCTAAAAAATTTGGAATATCTATCTTGATGAAATAATTAAATAGTTTGATTTTATAAAAAGAAGAAGCATGGATGACTTTTTTGTTTATAAAAAGGTTAGTAGAAGTGGAGTCTCTCTTTTTTTTCTTTGTAAATGGTATATTATTAATAGAAAATATTTCTTTAAATTAGTGAATAAAGATCTGGTTGTCCAATAATTTTTACATAAAAAATATGAGATAAGAGAAGAAGCAACATATATATAGAAAATAAAGATCTATAGAGATAGATCTAAAATGTTGATTGTATTATCCTAATCCACACATATAGATAAAATGTTAAAACAATTTTACAAGAAAGAATCCAAAAAAGGATACTTACCTATTTCATTTAAAGATACTTCTTTCTAAAGATATATACCTTAAAACATAAATTGGGAGAGATGGGATAAAAATAATACCATATAGTTCGAATATAAGATCCATTATACATGCAATGTTATATACAATACCAAATATATCCAAAAAAGGATACTTACCTATTTCATTTAAAGATACATACTGATCTAATTTAGGTGAAGTTCATTAAAAGATAGTTAAAAAAAACTTTTAATTACTAGAGAAAAACTAAAAATACTTCTCTAGTATATGAAAAAGATGAATTAGTAATTTATGGTTATTTGGATGCTAGTTTTTAATCAGATATTGAAAAATAAAAAAATTATGTTTTGTTATATTGTATATTAAATAATAATGATATGAGTTGGAAGAGTTATCAATAAAAGACCAAAATAGATTCTATAATTAAAGCCAAGCACATCTCTACATTTAAGAGAGGAGGAAAAGTTGTTTAAATCAAGAAGTTCATCATTAAACTAGGTATGGTTTTTAGCATTATTGATCTAACAGTTATATATTATGATAACAATGGATCCATTGAATAAGCAATGTAACCAATGTGTCATTAATGATCCAAAATTATAATTAGACATTTCTATTTCATTATAAAATCATAGAAACAAAATATATGAAGATAGAAAAAATACCTACAAAAGAGAATATTGTAAATCCTTTTATTGAGCTATTGTTCTAGAATAAATATTATTGTAAAGTTGAGTGATATAATATTTGATACATGAGTATTTAGATGTAGTGCAATTGAGAGATTATAGGTATATATACCATCTAACCAATTAGTTAGTTACACGTGACATTGACTTTGTTCATGTTAATATATTTTATTTTTAATAAAGATTTTATTTATCTTTAACATTCATTATATATTTGATTGATGAATCTAATATTTAATTAATGAATCTATAGTAAAAATAAAGCCCTTGAAATAAATATATTTTTCAAAAAAAATTATAAAGTTGTTATAATTATAAGATTCTTGTCATATCAAAACATTGTTCTTGAATATTTCTTATCAATGTTTTATTAAAATTAAATATTAATTAAAGTCAAGATTTATATATATTATGTTCTTTCCTTTATGAAAGCAAGTAACTGTTCTCATAAGTTGAGGTATTAAGGATATATAAAATCAATATGTAAATGCTTATCAAATGACTTGTATACTAAACTAACATGTATGAGAATTCCATATAGAGATAATTTATATCTATGGAAAGGCTTACATGATAATTGTATAAGTGATCCTTATATATGAGATTATTAAATTATCTTATATAGAGAGTTTTATACTTGATCATGCTACATATTGTTTTGATCAAGGATCGTATATTGGATATAACATGAACTATATAAAGGTACTTAAGTAATCAAAAGAGGATTCATTACCTTATATAAATTTGATAAAATGTTTCATATTTTCTTAAATAGTATTGATTATAAATCATTGCACAATATGAAATAATATTTGAAAAAAAAAATTCTAATCTTATTCAAAGAGTTAATGATTATAGTGTTTAAAATAACCTTAATGAAAGAATAGATACACTCTATATTATAATAACTAAATTGAAATATAATTGATCAATGAATAATAATTATACTAATAAATTGATCACTAAGAAGTTATGTCAAACTACTTATAACTTTTCTAATATTTAAAGGATCATAACATGTTGCTAAATAATATACTTAATCTTCAAATATAAATTATTCAATTGATGAATTGATAATAAATTAATTTTTTTAATTCTATTTTATTTTGGAGTGTGATTTATATTTAGACTAACTTATTACAGAAGCTAATAAGTTACATATATAAAAATTATTTGTTAGAAATTAAATTAGGATGATTAATAAAGTCACTTGATTGGAAATAAGTTATGGAAATTAGGGATTAGAATGTAATTAATACAATAAATTACAATTCTAGACTTAGAAAAAAATCAAGCAAAGACTTGATTAGGTAAATTTTTAAAATTATCTTAAAATAATATATGTGATATCATTCAAAGAAAAATTGATATTTTACTATTTATAAAGTTTTCAGATTTTTCTATAAATAAAATATTATATCTTTTATTTTTTGTATAAAACATAACACTTGAAAAACATAAAAGTAAAGAGTTAGCACTTAAAGGCATAATAATCTCACTCTCCTAAAAGGATTTAAGAGATTTATTACTAGTAGTTTGTGTGGATTACCATTAGAGACTAAACACTTGAACGATTTATGGTTTACGACAATCCAACCTCGCAAAAATTATTTAAAGTAAAAAAAAATATTTTATCTTCAAGTAATATTAGTATGACCCTAAACAACTATAAATTTATCTAATGAGATCCTTTAGACTCTTGAAAGATTTTAAATTTAATATTTTTATTATATATAGTATTTTAGAAAACCCAACATTGGTATGGTTATGATCACAATAAAATTGCATAGGCAAGGTTTATCTTAGCATGAAAAGTAAATCTAAGACTATTTTGGTCTCACATAAACTATATATTAAGAGAATGAATTTTGAGGCCAAGTCAAGTGCTGAACTTATAAAATGTTATAGCATGAAACTATAATTGTATGATGTAGAAATAACAACATTACTAGTGGAAGTGATTATGAAAGTGTTACTCAAGAATAAAAAATCTTAATAGGCTCCTGTAACACATTAAAATTGAGTATCTAGCTTCACTGCATTGTCATATTTGAAAATATGTTTTTGAAACAAATCTAGAATGATAATAGGCTATTGTATAGCCACAATCTCTGCTAGGAAACTAAATTTGCTACTGCTACTTATGGCAACTTCTTATATTGCCTCTAAAATATCTTTCTTTCTAATATATTTTTGTTGTGAATGTTGTTCCTTATATTTTTATTATACTTTTCTATTTACAGCTAAAAATGATAGGACATACTTTCCTATTTTTAATCACAATTTTTGCAAAAGAATCTTCCATGATTTATATATTTGCATGCTGATCTTTCACCAAATTATTTGCCATTTACACCAAGTTATATTAGCATGGGTTTTTTGTATTGAGATTTTATTTTTTACATTGCATGCTCTCATATGTGCAGCGTTGAAGAATATTTCAATGTTAAAATAAAAATTGATATTATAAAATAAAATTTTAGGTTATGGTTAGAAAAATTAAAAGAACAATAATCAAATTTAACCTAAAAATAAAACAAAATAAAAAAATATCTTTTCATTTCTATTGTTAAAATAAAGCAAAAAACTGCATTTTGATTCTTAGAGTTTTGATTTAGATATGTTATTTTAGCTTTATACATTTTGATTTTTAAATTTATCCTTTTTTTTAATGTTCATTTCTCATATATTAAAAGAGGATAGAGAGTTATTAAAAAAGATTAAGGAGAGATAAAGTAAATAGTCAATAACATTCCACTAATAAAAAAGCAATAAAAAGACAAATTATAGTGTCAATAAATTTATTTAAAATAAAAGAGTTTAATAGATATGATTTTATCCTTTAAATATATCGATAAAAGTATATAAGAATTCATAAATTTTGTTCTATTTTGGTTTGATTTATGGTTTTAAAACTAATGAAATAATATTTTAAGTTTGGAAATGATTTTATAAGGATTTTTATAATATTTTTAGGTTAAAATAAGTTAAATATTGAATTTCCTAGGTCATAAAACTTTTTCTGACTTATTCTAACCTAGATTAGTTGCAATTTGAATGAAAAAAATGATGAGTTGTGATTTCTTCATATGAAGGATATATTTAATTTAAAAAAATATAAACAAATAACATGTTATATGTTTATTAAAAAAAAAATTAATTATGCAAGCCTGAGTTTTTTTAGTCAGGTATACTCTGCTTGTGTGTGTATTGCATGATGTTGTGAAAATCTTTCTAATTAATATTTAATAAAAATAAAATATATATTATAGTATTTTTATTGTAAATATTTTATATAATTTTCTCAGAATTATTATTATTCATGATTTTTTTTTATTTCTATAGTAAAACCTGTTTTCATGATCATAATAATAATTTTTTATTTCAAAAGCAATGTCTTTAATAAAAAAATATTTTCATTAAAAAAATAAACACATGAACAATGAAAAGAGTTTTTGATTAAGAAGATATATTATTTTTTTTCCTGAATTCAAGTCATTAGAATTTTTACAAATATTTTTCTTCAAGTAAGAACATTATTTCTCTGCCCTTGGATGCCAAATGACCTCTCTGCCCAAATGAATGGTGCAGCAATTGTACGCGCTGCTAGTAAAATCAAATGACTTTTGTGAAGAAAGTAAAGTAATTATTTAACTCGGTCTTTGAGTTTGCGGGTTTCCTGCAGCAACTCTTGACACATCAATGTTGTCGGCATGGGGAGATGATGTTAGAACGTTGTTCTCTATAGCAAACCCGCAACGGTGGCTGTCAGTCTACCATCCACCCATACTCATCTTCCGGTCACGCCTACCTTGCTCTTTGGTTTTAAGGGCAAGGGAAGGGACATCCTCACAAAATTCAAATGTAATTATTTAACTCGGTCTTTGAGTTTGCGGGTTTCCTGCAGCAACTCTTGACACATCAATGTTGTCGGCATGGGGAGATGATGTTAGAACGTTGTTCTCTATAGCAAACCCGCAACGGTGGCTGTCAGTCTACCATCCACCCATACTCATCTGCCGGTCACGCCTACCTTGCTCTTTGGTTTTAAGGGCAAGGGAAGGGACATCCTCACAAAATTCAAATAAAAATATGGAGCAGGAGATACAAATTGAGTCAAAGTGCTGAAATCCTTATTGTTGATTTTATTTTTCTCAAAAACATGTACACGTAAATACAGCCTCGAGTGTAAAATCTTATAATAATAAAAAAAAAAAAACACACACCAGCATTAGAAGGAATTCATTTCCAATAGATAACTCTTATTCATAAGAAGTACCTGTACAGCTTCTCCGTAAATCCCACCACCGAACGCACCTAATGCCAACTCAGCATCCTCCCCATCCCCTCCGCCGCTACAAGGCCTGACCACCACCAACGTCACACCTTCCATCCAAACTCCATCCTTCAACTGCACTCTTCGCTCGTGCCTCATCCTCATCCTCACACACGGCACTACCGTCCTCCCCCCGTCCTCCTCCCAATCTCCCCCACGCGCCGCCTCGCTACACTCCCTCAACCCTTCCTTCTCCATCGCCACCGTCCCTTCCCCTTCTCTGTCCACCAACACCAACCTCTCCATCTCCCTATGCTCCTTGACGACGTCGTTTAACAGATAATGCCTCGCCGATGCTGCAATCAACGCACTTATTGCCCACACAACTCTCGTTTTTAACCCTCCCGTAAAATTAATTTCCTCTTCAGCACTATTTCCCTCGGGATTTGCTACGCGGCGAAACCCTAGAATAACGCAGCTCTTTAACGACTTGCCGAATTCAGCTCTCCATTTGATAACGGCTCCTTTTTCTAATTTCAAGTCGCCAGCTGGAAGTTCGATTTGGAGGTCACGGATCCGGTTGAACTGGGAGAGGATTCGGGCCGGGGAGTTCTGGGTTTGGTTTCGGGCCGGGGGTTTGGGGTCGGGTTTGAAGAGATCGTGGATGGATTTCAGGAGAGATTTGAAGAGAGTGAAGAGCGAGTCTGAGTCCGACTCAGGTGAGATGACGCAGTCGACTTTGAGAGAAAGGGATTCGGTTTGGGGGACGAGTGAGTTGAAACGTTTCGAAACGGAACGGCAACGGATTAGTGCCTTGATATCGGAGATAGAGTTGAAGATGAGGAGGATTAAGGAGTCCGGGAGCCGATCAAAGCCGTCCATTTCTTCGATCATGTGGCTTTTTGACGATGATCGTTAGATTTAGATTTAGATTGAATTTATTCCGTGTGTTGTCGCTCAGCTCGCTTTTTCAAGGAGAGAAGACATCAGGGAAGCAACTGCGGGTTTCCCTTTCATTTTAGATGAACTATTATAACAGGAGCGAGCGTGTGCTTTGGCTTTCGAGGATTGCTGTATCTTTGACCGTTGACCTGGTGAATTCTGGGACCCACTCGGTGTTCCTTTTCATGAAAGGAGAAAAAAGAAAAGAAATTATAATTAAATACAAGGCCTTTCAGGTATTGTGGTAGAGTACGGTCATGCGTTAAATACCATGGTAACAGTCTACTTTATGAACGTATAGTTGGTTGTGATACCACCATGGAAGCTACGTGGCGCAAGTCAGAGTCCCCACAGCCAACTGTAATACACTAATACCGGGTTCGGTGGTTGTACCTTCTTTTAAATTTATCAACGACTACATTTTCCCATGGCTGTTTATATATATTTGGTTTTTTGGCTTTTTTACAAGCGTGCTGTCGGTAGAGAAGATAATAGCTGCTCAGGTTTCTTATAATTGTGTATAGTTTAGTTTATTGTTTAAATAATTTAGTTAGGTTTGCGGTATCGAGAGCGTATTTGATATCAAGATACTGGTATTTTAAAAAATATATTTTATTTAAAAATATTTAAAAATAATTTTTTATTTTTAATATCAAAATCCGTATCAAAATAAAATATTAATTTAATATTAAAATAGTTGCAGGCTTCGTAGGTAACCCAACGGCAAAGATGCTATTAATCTTGGGACGAGGTGAAGTAGTATTTAAATACATTAATTTGATCCGTCCGCAACGCAAAACATTGCAAATAATGATTATTTTGAGGCATACATAAATATAATGGTGCCAGCCTTGGACTCCTTCTTGAAGTAGGTCTCCGAGCATAGAAATTAAATAAATGTTAGTTGAAATTGTTTAATCCATGACCACAGAATTGAGATACGTGGAGGCTCGCTAGGATGGTGACATGGCGCTTGTCAGCCGACTCATTCAAGTAATTAGCTAAACAACAAGAGCTGATAAAGAGATTTGTGGAAAGGGCAATGCATGTGATTGGATTGGGCAGTGTTTTGTTGGGTTTATAAGTAGCTGAACTCTGATCTGTTTTCAGACTGCCCTCTACGCTCCAGCTGCCACAGTCTCGCATAAGGCAAAACCCAGGCCCGTTGGACAGTATACTTAGAGATAAGTTCCAATTTCTTTTTCTTTTTCTTTCTTTTTTTTAATTTTAGATTATTTTGATAGTTAAAAATAAAATTTAATTGAAGATCCTCAAGTTCTCTTCCCCCTCTCCCGTTCTCTCTCTCACCCTCGAGAAGCACAAATAGGCTATCCCTCGATGTTTCTAGGCCTACCTAGTTAGCTTCAGTGTAATTTTATAGTCACAAGATGTCAGAATCCCGTACCACCCCAGTGCAGAAGCACCAACCTCTGCATCAGTGATATAAATGACTGTGTTTGATCTGGAGGTATGTTGGTTTTTGGTGAAAGATATAATATCTTTTAAATATAAGTTATATTTTTAAAAGTTATAAAAATATGTTTTTTAAAAAAAAATAAAAATTATTTTTTATTCAAACACTCTCGTAATGATCACCGCAACTGATGATGAATGTTATAACTTATTTTTTATTTTTATTTTCTAAATTATTTTAAAAATATATAAATTCTAAAAAAAAATTCCATGCAATTTCATAATTTTTCAGCACTTTTATTTATTTTATTATGTGTAAATCTTTATAATAAAAAAGGGAAGGGAGATTAAAAAAACCTGACATTAAAAAATAGTATAAAAATATATATTTCAATGTCATTTTTCTAGTTTTGATGGCAACTAACATTATAAATTATAGCTCGAGGAAATAGACTCATATTAGAAAAATCTCACATAAAAAAACCTTATACAGAAGTACCTACTGATCTACCTAAACCATTATAAACTAGATTTAGTATAGGCTTATTTTTTACCAAGATGTTAAGGTTGTTTCAAAGACATAAATAAAAGATCTTTATATAATTTATGATTATTCATGATTCGAGTTAATATTGTTTGAAGATTAAATATATTTTTTAAAATTTGATTAAATTTTTCAAGATTAAGTAACGAACTACAAACTATATAAATATCTAGTCTTTAATAATAATTTACATGAACCATCAATAAAGAATCTCTTAAAACTCTTTTAGAAGATAATAATTCTTTGAGTAGATAATAAGATTATTATAACTTAAGTGTTAGCTATTTTTTTTTCTCTACTCCTTCTATTTGTATTGTAAAAATGTGTGCAATGTATTCTATATGTTTATAAAATATAAGGCTTCACATTTTATTTATATATAAAAAATCTAAATAACCCTATAAATAATAAAATATCATTTTGCTTCCTAAATAATATCACCTATATTATTTTAAGATAATTTTAAAAATTTATTTAATTAAGTCCTTGATTTTTCTAGATTTAAAATTATAATCTCTTATATTAATTTCATTCTAGTACTCAAATTCTAAAACTTATTTACAATTAATTCACACTTAATTAATTATCTTAGTTTAATTTTTAACTAATAGTTCTTAATGTTTGTAACCCATTAAGTTTTAATATGTTGACCCACAAATAAATCATAATCCTAAATAAAATAAAATTAAAAAAATTAAATAATTTAATTCATTGTTAATTCAATATAACTACTAGATAGATGGAATTGTTTAAGTACAAATTTGCATCATCGATACGACTTTAATTCCTTTGCTGATGCACTGGTCCCATTGTTATCATAACAAATGGTTGTTATATCAATAATTCTAAGAATCATATCCAGTTCATATATAAACTTCTTAATCCAAATAATTTTTTTACCCCCTCAAACATAGAAGTATACTATGCTTCAATTGTAGAATTTGTTATAGTCTCTCGTTTGGAACTTTTCGAACTTATAACACAACTATTTAAAGTAAAAGCATATCTTGAATGAGATTTGCTTTTATCAATATCTAATTGAATACCATGATTTACTTGTGAGTAAATGGATCTCGTTATGAATGGACCCCTTTGATATTACAACATCGCACTTAATAAACCTACATTGCGAGTCAATGCATGTGCATCAAGTGTCTACTCTTAATTAGCATGCAATAACTTGTGGTCATCAACATTACTGCTAGAAAACTAGAAGTGATTATGTCCTTATGATGCACAATAGACTTTTCCCTAGACATCTATACAAATTAATGAAAAAAATAGAATAATTAGAATAATTCAATTTTATATAAAATTCTCATTTGTTAAGTGGTAATATATTTAATCCTAAATTTATAAAAAAATATAAATTCAAAAAAATTCAAAATAATAATTAAAATTAATCCTAGATATTTAATTGAAATTGAATAATAAAATTAAAAAAAATAAAATTCTTCAAAATAATGAAAAAAAATATTTAAATAAAAAATAAAATTCAACACAAAATTGAACAAGGAACAAAACTAATGCAATAAATAAATATATAGATATATAAAGAAGAAAAGGAATAATTTTTTTTTTTACCTTTATGACGTGCTTGGTGTCAGATGAGAATTAATAAAACAAAAAAGCAAAACAAAATAAATAAAAAGGGATTGTTAAAAAACTTGAAAATAAAAGAGAAACAAAAAAAGACAACATACCTTAGGATGAGAAGAGAAGATGATGTTTGATTTCAGTGTGCGACAAACGTCTTTCTCCTACCATTTCTGGATTTATAATGAGAATGCCTACATGTTCTATGCTCAGTCAATTTTGTATTTTTAAGTTAGTATAACATGAATAATTTTGGACACATATCAATTTTTTAGTATCATAAAATGAGGGTTTTCATTATAAACTTAATAACATAAAAGTTTTATTTTAGTTCATTCCCTTTATGGAAAAATCTTCACACCTCTTTGATAATTTTATTATAACCGGCCTCATTAAACCTATAACTTGATTTGATGGTGAACAACTATGCAATGACCGATAATTTATTGTAATTTGTACAATCATCCCATAATAGTTCACTAGAATCTTTTAAAAGATAAAAAAAAAACTTGATCATATCTGCATTAGGTTCTTTATTTATGATTGAACATTGATTAGCATGATCCTATGATAAAGGAATTTTTAGCATGTATATTTTTCCATTATTCATACTTGATTTTTAAATATTTTGGATATGTTGGACAAGACAATTAGAATTTTGAATCTCTTTTTAAACTATTGACCTCATGGGAAAATTAATGTATTTTCAGATCTTAGGTTACTGAACAAGCAAAGCCCGTCAGTGAAACTAAATGGTGATTCATTATATGTTGCAAAAAATGCTATACAACTTAGTTTTAGATGTTCATCGCCATTTTCAAATAGCTGAGATGAAGGTCTACAAAACTTATGAAAGGCATATAGCTCAATTTTATTGTTTTGAAGCCTAAAAAGCAAGTTGAAAAACAACGATTGAACCAACCCTAAATTCTTGCACTGCAAAGACTGTTTCAGTCTATGGCCTTTATCTTAACTCTCAGACGTCCAAAAATTACAAGATTAGTTTCGTTGGAAAGAAAATTTGATTCTCTATAATTTCTCAAAAATAGAGATCTTTGAATTTGTACGTTTTCTACCTCAAATCTGGCCCGTAATGTCTGAGTGGGAAGGAATTCAATGCAGAAAAGAAAACTTTCCTCATTACTACAGGGGTAGAAAAGCAATAATATAAAAGAAGATAAAGGAATTTGAAAACAGGGGAGTGAAGACATGTAGAAACCCTAAACATAGAAAGAAAAAAGAGATGAGGTGGCATCGAGGCGGAACAAGAAAAGAGTAGAGGCAAAACTATTGAAAATCAAAAATTTTATCTACGGAAATTCTTTGCTTTTGAGTGATGTTCATCATATTAAGTTTGTTTCTCTTTAATTTAACCATGGAGAAGACTTTTATTCTGGTATTTTTTATGTAACCTTACTATGATTATATGAACAATTTCTTCAATTAAATTATTACATTAAGATGTTGAGTATTTCATTCTATATATAATGCTTGCGTGTATTTAGCCAACATCTACAAGATTTATAATTCAATTTGAAACTGAGAAGTGATGATTGTTTTAGCTATTATTTGAAATACCATAACAAATCTATAGGATAAAGATATCTTAAGAACTTTTGTAATCATTACAGGTTTTACAGTACTTAATAAATTTCAACAAGTTCAGAACTTTCATAAAGTATATGAAATTTGTTTGTTGAAATAATTTATTGATGCTCAATAGAGATTAATATTTACATAAGAAAAACTTGATTATCAATATTAGGAGTAATTAATTTAATCGACAAAGTTCATACAGGCATAGTTACGATAAGTCAGAAATCCTAAAACCAGTACAATTGAATTCATTAATATTTAATCAATTGGTTATTTGTTTTTAATCATTAATTTTTGTTTCATAAACTATCTTATTTGATTCCTTAAATAGATCATAATTTAAAAGACTTTGATAATTAGTAAAAAATTTTACAAATCCTCGTGGGACGATACTCTACTCATCACTTTATTACTTGTTACGATTCGTGCACTTGCAAAATTAACCAACACCTTAATTCATTCATATCGCATCTATAATCATATTTCTAGAAAGATTATTATTGTCATCTATAACTACATGCACATTGCTATCACTAAAAGTTAATCCAACCATCTTCTCTATCATGGTATCATGAGGAATATATGATTCTCCGTATGCATATCAATATAGGTATTTCTTCATAAACTATTTTTATAGAAGATGCATTGTTAAAATATTTAGATTAATAAATTTTTTTATTCTTATACCTCTTACATAGATATATAATATCATCTTCACTAATATTTTTTGTATTAAATAGTGTATAATTAATAAAACCTTGAACCTTATTATAATAATCCATCATCCGCAGCCTCTAAGGTGAATCTTGATATATCCATGAATAATCATCCATTACTTATATCCAATGTGTTTCAAAAATGATGACAACATATATTAATAAACTATGTTAACTAAATAAATTTGTAAAAATATTGGTTTAACTCAATCTTATTTAATCTATTTTAATAGTTTTCTTAATTCATTATTGATTATATATCTACATAAATTCAAATTTCTATACATTTATCAAGAATTATAAATCGAGAATAAAATTGATAACATATAACACAAACCCATTAAACGAGTCATTATTTATTTCATCACAAAACACTAAAGTAAAAAATTTGATATAAGTTTCATCAATTTATAACAAATATAATTTTACAAAATTAAAAAAAAAATTAAAACAAACTATAACATTTAAAAAATATAAATCCATACAAAAAAAATTGTATGATAAAAAAATTATAAAATAAGTAAACACCAAAAACAATACATATAATACAAAAATATACAAAAAAAACATTTAAAAATTATGTTCAAATAAAAAAAATGATAGATTTGCTTACCTAAGATGGAGAATCATCAATAAAATTTAAATCAGAATATGAATACTAACAAATTAAGTGTTGTGGTGGCTAAATTTGTTATGAATGATTGAATTGTGTTGAGATTGAGAGGGGGAGGAACTGACTGTTTGTTGCAGAAAAAATATATAAGGAAGAAGTAAAAATGAGGGAGGGGAGAGAGGATGGTCGATCGTTAGGTTATAAATTAAATATTACCAATGGATTTACTAATAAAATTATTTTGTTGGGTTTTATCAGTTATTTTATCAATAAAAAAGTGTCACATTACCATACGATTTGCCTTTTGAATCCCATTGCAATGCTATTTATAATTTCATCGGTATATAGCGATGAATTATTTTCATTGATATATTTAGAAACAAAGTTTATCATCAATAAAGTTGTTGGTAAAAGGTACACATCATCATACTTTTCTATCTTTTTTATTCTTTCTTTCCCCATTGCAATTCTCTCTCTCTCTCTCTCTATATATATATATATATATATATATATATATATATATATATCGATAAAATATTTTCATCGATATTTATCGTGGATATAGCATGGAAAAATCTATCAGTAAAATTCACCATAATCTATCAATGAATAAAAGTTTGTTGACGTTTCCATTTGTATTTGTCAAATTTTTAGTAGTGATGAGTCCATTTACCTCAAATATGGGTAACAAACATTTATTTTTACAAAGACAAGGCTAGTGATTTTATTATTTTAAAAAAATTAGGTATGTTGGCCAATAGGCCTTTTAATTTTAGCTAAGTGCTAATGAACTTAATAATGATTATTAAGTCTAAATATACATACAACAAAAATATTCTTGAAAATATGATAAAACCAAAATACTTATTTTTATAAAGATGCTAGCATAAAAAAAATGCGATTAAGTTCTCTCTTTTTTTTAAAAAAAAACCCAATGATTAAAAAAAATTCTAAGACAAACATTTTAGTTTTATTTATTTTTATTTTTCTCTTAATAATGCTAAAATATGCAAGTTGTGTGTTTTTTTTTTTAAGTGATTGGCCATATAAAATTAAGTTTAAAAGAACTTGACATGGTATAGCATATAGGAAACTCAAGTTGTAAAATAGTGTTATGCAAGAGGTCACCTTCCCCCCCTTCAAAGCCTATGCACATATTTTTATCTCAAATATAAACCTAACGCATTAGTATCCTTGATAGTATTAGTTTTCACAACACCAAAAGAAACAATAAGATTATTTATCTTTACTCATGTCAGTCAAGAAACCATAGGTTCAAATAGCCTATATAGACAAACCTAAAAGAGTCCTAGGAAACACGAGTAAGGACTTGAACACAAGCAAACATAAGAGAAAGCCATCCTACCCACAAGTTTTAGCTTGCCAATCACAACAAAAAAAACAACCATTCTCTCTTTTCTAGCAAACATATATAATGCAAAACAAAAACCTTGCTGGCTTGGCTATGAAAACATGAGGTAACCTTTTAATCAAGACACTAATGTGCAAAATAAAGAAATAAAAGAAGGCAAAAGGAATCAAAGCCTTTCATACATAAAGGGAAAAAAAAATAACAGGTCTTAACATATATCATGTCTAGAAATGGTAGAGTAAGACAATAAAGTGTAGTTATGAAGGGATGGATACAGGAATTATACATGCAGTGGTAATGATAACCTATAGGCTACACAATGGAGAACATTACTTTCTTTATTAGGTCTACCAAACAATCCTAAAGCCTTTTTTTCCATATACAAGTTGATAGCTTTATGGCTTTGAGAATCTCCCTTGATGTTATTGTATGTTTTCTTTGAAACTTTGTTGACCAAGTCATTTCATTTTAAATTGAAAATGAAGGGTTGAGGGTGTAACTGATATTGGTTTTTATTTGATAGTTGTATTTTTGGTTTTTTATTTATAAGAGAACACTGTGAATGAGGTGTGGAGCAAGAGAGGAATGAATGGTCAGGTATTTTATCTTGGATATTTGGAACTCAAAGGTACTCATTTTCAAGAGATTAATAAAGGCTACTAATAAAACTTGAAATGCCAGGTCTTTTTCCCCCATAACTGCGACATCCTTTTGATTTTTATTAGGCAAACATGGGATCACCTCCCATAAAATTTGTCTTCTGTCATCTTGTTGATCTCTTTTAAGAAAGAATGTGATCCTCTCAACATCTTGATCTTGTTCAGCATTTGGTGAAAATGAGATACCAACAGTCCTGCCAATGTTGGACTGTTGAGGGAGTGTTTTCTTTGTATGAGAGGAGCCTTGTGAGGGCCAATAAAGTAAATCAAGCCTGTGAGCCTTGTGAGGGCCAATAAAGTAAATCAAGCTTGTGAGATTCAAAAGTAATAATATGGACTATGCTTGGAAGCATATTTGGTGGGAAGATTAGGTTGAATCTAAGTTGTTTCATTTGCTCCCTCCTTATGACACTTGTGATGCAAAGGCAAATGAAAAATTTATTTTCTTTTGGTTTTGTGTAGCAAGTTTGTAAAGAAAAATAAGCATAAAAGTCTTCTACTTTTTTCTTTTCAAATCTTGCAAAACTTCAAAAACAATCCTTTAGTGGCAACCTTCCTCGATAAACACTGAAATTTTAAAATTGATCATTTGGAAGGTGGCCTACCTTGAAAAACTCAAAGATTTTCAGAAACTGTCTAATTGTTCTAGGTGACTTGTCTAATTGTTCTAAGTGACTTGTCTGTTGTGTGAAAAATTCAAAGATTTTTTTTATATAATCTTATTCTAATGTACAACCTATCTAGATGAAAAATATAAAAATATTTTAGTTTGATCTAATTGTTCCAGGTGACTAGCCTGTTGAAAAATTCAAATATTTTTTTAAAATGGTTTAATTATTCTAGGTGACCTGCCTATGGGTGTAAAATAATTTATTTTTTTAAAAGTGGTCTAATTGTTGTAAATAATTTGTCTATTGGTGAAAAATTCAAAGATTTTTTTAAAGTAGTCTAATTATTCTAAGCAACCTAACTATTGATGTGAAAAACCCAAAGATTTTTCAATTGAAATTTTAACAGAGTTTCCTTTCAAAAGATAGCCTCTTCAAAGTTTCACATGCCATAATTGACACATCAACATTTTATACACAACAAATCTAATCATGTTGGATCACAATAACAATTTTAATATATCGGGCAGCCTTAGGCTTACCCTTTCACCCCATCATCTTTTATCAATTCATACCATGACCCATCATTGACAAAATATATATCAATAACAATAATAAAAATCAATTAAATATCCATTGAAACCATCAATACACATAACAAAAGTAATTACATGCATGATAAATCTAGTTTACAAATTACATAATCATTTAGTTTACATTATTCATCACAACAACCAAAAAGGATTTTAAAACATTTAAGTACTGAAAAGATACCTAATATATAAACAAAAACAAGTAACCTATTACTCTTGTTTGATATGCAAATATCAAAACATAATATACAATTAACATAAATAAAACAAATTTATACTGACATGATCAAAATATTGTTATCTTCTCCCGAGTATCGAAATATCAAAGTAAAAAGTAACCTTAAAGATAGGGGTCGAACCACAAGGAGGTTAACTATATAATGATGATGATGATGAGTTAAATAAGACTTTAAGATGTAAGATTAATATGAATATTAAATAATGATAAAAATAGTTGTCACAACTAGAGGATCTACTAATGGTATTTCAAATAAGTATAATATAAACTCTTTTTATTACTTAACTAGAAACCACGTACAAATGAGATTTTAATCAGATGATTTATCATTAGTAGCTCATTATAAATTATTAATATAATTATATTACTTATCTTATTTAAGTAACACCAAACTTTTAAATATTATTAGGAATTTAAAATACTAACTTATGTTAACAACAAATCAAGTTCTTTTTATAGTACATGTATAGGTTATACCACACGGTTGGTTATAAAAGTGTCAAATATTTGTTGTATCAAGTGTTATACAACATAAATATAGATTAACCATCTAACAAGTAAGGTATTAAGAATTAATAAGATAAAAATAATAAAACATGTTAATAGCAAGTTGTTTATGATATAATCATTGAAGTCTATATTGAGTTTATATTATACTTATCCTAACATCCTTAGTAAAACCTTTTCATCTTAATATGATAAACTTAGCTAAATATAATGAAGAAAAAAAAAACATAAATAAACAAGAGGAGAACATGGTTATATAAGTATAGTAAAGGAAATGAAAGGTATAAACAAAAGATTAATGAAAGCAAAACTTAAGCATTACAAAAATATAAAGAAAAAGAGCAAGAACATGATCTTGATATGAAAACTAAGATGCCTAAATGCATGAAAAATCCCTCTTTTTATAGACTAAAATGAAAACTATTGATTTGATGACTAATTATTGAGTAGGTGACCATCTCTTGACTTGATAATAATCCTTATCTTTTTATCTATAAAAAATATCATTATTAATATTAGAATTTGAATAAATAGTTTTCATGTAAGTTTTGAAAAATTGACTGCAGGACAGATTCTGGTTTCTCTATTATTGTTACCATTTGAACTCGAAAATGACACTTTTAAATCTTGAACTTTTCATGAAAGTTTTAGGTTTATGTTTTAGCTTTTTATACATATAAACCAAACCTAAGTCCAAATTTTACAGCTCAACTTATGATTCAATAACCAAATAGTATTATAGTTTAGACTAAACCAAAATCTCTTTTCGAAACTTAGCCATTTCATTATCATTTTAATTTCAGTAGTTAAACTCATTAATCAATTATTTGATTTATGTGATAGACCTGCATTTAAGATGAATATTTACCATAAATTAAAGGTATCATATATTATAAGACATATTATTATAAAATATGCTATAGTTAAGAAGTTATTAATACTTTAATTGCAAAATACCTTGATTAAAATGCACTTTTAAGTATTAATCACTAATCATCAATTAAAGTGGCAGGAATCCATTGTAGAAAGTAAGGAATGTTGGTTAAAGCAAAGCATAAAGACAAATAAAATGATAGAAAGTAAGGAACGTTGATTAGAGCAAAACATAAAGATAGATAAAATGAACTTGTACACTAAAGCATTTATAAACTAACTTGAGTCTGTCTTAGCTAATCAAATAGTGAGGAATAAATTTAGATCTAGTTCCAATAATAAGAAGAAAAACACGAGTTATCATTACTCAATAAGAAATATTACTTAGATTCTTAAGCTATAATTATTGAGATAATATAGTAAGTCAGAGTTGCTTGAAGATTGGATATAACTTAGCACACTAAGAATTGATTTACTAACTATTTTTGGTGAGATAATTCCAGAGGTTGGATAAGAAAGTGTAAGAAGTTCATCAAGTTAAACTTTATTCCTATAAAATAATAGGTGGAGTTGGTTTAACTGTAACTTGATGAAAAAATATATAAATTTTGTATGAGAGGCATATGTGTGTAATTAAGTTATTAGTTAACTAGAAGGAATTTTCTAAGGCTATTTATAAAATATTAAATAGTGAAGATGATATAGTAAAAAAATTTAGTAAAGCTAGTGCAAGAAAGAAGTGTGGAGGATTATATGAAGAAGTTTGAAGAATTAAAATTTTAATGAATGCATTAAACCCTTCATTACCCGAGTCTTATTATGTTTCCACTTTTATTAATGGGTTGAAGGAGAATAACAAATCAATGTTAAAGATTCTCAAACTAATGTCTTTATTGCTAGTCTTTGAACAAACAAGGTGGGAGGAAGAGTTTAATAATGTTATGAAAAGGAAAAACAACATTTTACAAGGAATCAATCCTCGAAAAGCTAACATGTAATTTTTCAATCAAGTCCTTTTATCATTCAATGAATGAGACATCAAAATATCATTTAAATACCTTATATGTATAAGGAAGAAAACTAGGGTATTGTTTTAAATATGATGATAAATATATGTTTGTACAACAATGTAATGATAAAGTATTGTATGATAGAAGGACTATATGACCAAAAGGAGGAATTTAAGGAGGTGAAAGAGGGAATTGAAAATGATGAAACTAAGGTGAATGGAAAAAAATAAGAGTACAAGTTATCATTAAATTTCTTAGTTGATAATTATACTTATATTACAATTAGAATTAGAGGAAGTTGTTAGGCAGAAGATTTTATTATTCTAATTGACAATGATAATACTCATAGTTTCAATGATGAGTATGTTATTAAAAAATCAAAGTTATCATTGATAAAACCGTTATATTATTAGTTATAATAATAAATTGCAATGTCATGTAATTTGATGCTCACAATCCTAAATTTATTTAGTTCATGAAAGGTTATGAGTTCAAGAATGATATAAAAATGCTCAAATGAGGCATATTTTATGAAGTTTTGAAAGTAATATATATATATATATATATATATATATTTCTTTGAGATAAAATTATATTCTTTTTTTTTTTAAAAAAGAGAGAATAATAAAGTTGAAAGACATTGTAGATAAAGCATGATTGTAGATGATTATAGTGCAGAACATATAAAAGATCTAAAGAAAGTTGTGTTTAAATTTATGAGATAATGTTTCTTTTTAGAATTGACAAAAAAAACAAAAAACAAATTAGTGAAAGCTAATAAGTTAAAATATTTTTGGAAGAGTTTGCATTAATGTTTAAACAACTAAAAAATCTTTCACCAGCTAGAAGATTTGATTATAAAATACATTTGAAACCTAAAGCAAGTTTGTGAATATCAGGTTTTATAAAAGCTCTTTTGAACAAAAAGGAGAAACAGAGAAGGTGCTTATAAATGAAATAATTTAATATATTTTTAGTCCTTTCATAACACCTATACTACTAGTAAAGAAAAAAAACAAATTTGGAGATTCTATATGGATTATAAGTAACATAATATATTAACCATAAGAATAAGTTTCTAATTCCTCCTCTAATTAATGATCTCTTAGATGAGTTATATGTTTTTAAGTTCTTTTTCAAGTTAGACTAGGTTTAGCTATCATTAAATATGAATTAGTGAAAATAATATATATAAAAAAATTAATTTAGATCTTATTAAGGGCATTACAAGTTCAAATAATGTCATTTAGTTTGACTATTTGACTTGCTACTTTTCGAGCATTAATGAACAATGATTTAGAGCTATTTTTAAGATAGTTTATTTTGGTATTTTTTGATGATATATTGATTTATAATTTACTGGATTATATGTTAATTGAAAACTTTAAATGCTAACCAATTATATATAAAATCCAAGTGCATATTTGATAAATAATAGATACAAATCTAAAATATGATACAACTAGTAAGAAATTAGCTAGAACCATAACCTTTAAAGAAGATTAGAGGGTTCCTTGAACTTGCAGGTTACTATAGGAATTTTATCAAGTGATTTAATACCATTAGCAAACCATTAATAGGTTTAATAAAAAATAATAGCTTTGTTTGGAATGGATATACTTAATAAGCTTTTGATCAATTTAAAAGGACACTTTATGAAGCCCGGGTTTAACAGTGTTTGAATTTAATAAAATAATACATGTGATACTAGAAAAAGGACAATACCGAGTGAGGGAGGAAAGCCTCTATTATTTTTAACCAAGGCATTGAGTCTTATGCATACAAAACTATCTATTCATGAGAAGAAGTATTTGACAATTTTGATGGCAATAGAAAAAAATAGTCATTACTTGAAATAAAAGCTATTCATTATTTAGAATGATCATGAAATTTTAAACATCTTTAAGATAAGAAATTTCATACACCAATCTAAAAGAAAGGATTAATTAAGTTGTTAAGATTAAGATATCATATTTTATACAAAACAAAAAAAGAAAATATAGTTGCAAACTCTCTTTCTAGAAAGAACAATAGTGAAGTAGTTGATATAGAAGTTGGTAGTATTGGAATGATAGCTAAAATAATATCAGCACAGTATGATGAATTTCATACACTTATATGAATGATCCATTATCATGATTGTGTTTAACAAGAGAGAAATTTAAATTATATTTCTAATGTTTGTGTTTGAAATAATTCTTAACAGTTTTTCCACAGCTTCTCAATTATTGTTGCCATCAGGGAGCACTCACTCAACATTATTTCTCTTGCTTGAATCTCATGAATGCTTAACTAGAGATTTTAGACTTGACTAATCAGAAATCTAAAGACCATTATTTTAAAGTCCAAAAACTCACGAACCATTATATTCTTTATGTCAACGTCCTCGATCTTGGACTTCTTACCCTAACACTTCCACAATACTTTAGCACTCTTAATTGGATTATACAAAGTGCTATAAACCTATTAGGAATATAATTATTAAATATAAAGTTTGAATGTTTTCATGCTTCTACTATAATAGTAGTGGTCAAATCTCATTATCTTTCATAAAAATATATTTGCCTCTGTTTCTATAAGGATTGTGCAAGGTTCAAAGTCATCAAGTAGAATAAAATCTTTTGCTATTATATTTTAAAGTCCACACAACTTAAATTCTCAACATTTTCATATGCAAGAATCATGTTAGCCAATAGGAAAACCATGATATCGAGTTGAGGGCTATTAGGGTAACTAGTGCATTAGTTTTATCAACACTAGTTTAGTTATATGTTATCACAATAACATAATAAACTTTATACACACACATAAAGTAAAGGTACACTAATAAAATTAATCAAAATAAATCTCACACACACTCCTTTACACACATTATTAAATTTGAAAAATAAGTTATTTTCACTATGATTGTAACCAAATACCTTAATTAAGGAGAAATATATAAATACATATATGCATGTGTTAAACATAAGGTATCAAGAACAGTTGTGGTACAATAGTAAAAATTTTCTAATTGTAATCTATTCAAATTTGATTTTCTCATAAACTGTGCAATCACTTATCTATTTAGTTATATGCAAAAGCATAAAGTATATGCATATAAATTGAAATCAAAAGCACAAAATAAGTTTGGCTTGTAAACATTGGTTTTAAATTTAAATATATCATACTCATGCACAAATAAAAAAATGATTAAATTATTTTATTATTGTTGTTCTTCTATAATAATCTAGTTTATACAAAACATTAAAAGACATATAAATCAACATATAAAAGAAAATGAACTTGCAAGTTTGTCGACAAAAAAACCAACTTCAACATTTAGATTGGGATAAAGATTAATTCTGCCGTCTTAAAGTAATTTATTTCATGTCCTATGATGCTTGTAATGTTAATGGTAATATTGTTTCTCAAATGTACTCAATATTATATTCTTAATAGCACAAATTAACAAGGATAAACGACAAACCTATTTTATAAATGTTTATCTCGGCAAGAAAGAACACAAAAAATTTGATAAAAGAAATAAAAAATGTAAAAGAGAAGTGTTTTAGAAAGATAAGAGTTACTATGGATATTTTTTATATCTTTTTGGAAAGCTCTTTTTATATAAATATTTCTAATAGTTTATTTTAATATCTTTATTTAAAAACAAACTATATTTAATTGAAAGTCTAAAAAAACACAATTTTATTTTAAGTTAATAAACTTTTAACAAATATAATTTTTTTTATACCGTAATAAAATATTATTGATAATATTAAATGGAGAAATAACAAGAGATCATGATTATTTAAAATAATATTTTTCATCGGAGCAGTATTTTTATATACAATGACTTGAGTAATTTTTTTTCTTAAATGGAATAAATTACTATTTTTAGTATTTGGTTTTTTATTCAATAATAAATACTTTCCCACATTAGCTTGTATATTTAAAAAAAAATTTTATAATGTCAATCAAATAAAAAATAAATCTTCTTTATCTTTTCAAAATTTATTGCCTTTCATTGATTTGACGTCTCAAATCATTCTCCACAAACTTTTGCCCGCGATAGGATTGACCCAGTAAACGGTGTCTAATCATGGTCCAGTGTCATCCCAACTAAAAATAATCTCCGTGGTCGTCATAAGTGATCCTCCCTATCTCGTAGCCTCCCCCAGACACTTGCCACACAAACCCTTTCCCATGGATAACTTCAATTCTCCAATCCACATGCACCACCCTCGGCCTCCTCAACACTGCTGCTCCCCCGTTTCCAATGACGGAGCAGGTCCCAACAGTTCCACATTCTGATGCAATCCCTAAAATTCATGACCCCGTTGCCACCCCGAACCAACCCTTTTTTGAGCCTGGCACATACGTGATCCAAATTCCTAGAGATCAAATTTATCGTGTTCCACCACCTGGAAACGCCTCGGTCTCTCAACGTCAAAGAAATCCCCATCAAAAGAAGCACAAGTCATGTTGTGGTTGCTCTTGCTTCTGGTGTTGTTTTATTGCCATTGCCAGTGGTATTGCGGTTGCTGTTACCATTGTAGGACTCTCTTTTATTTTACTCAAGCCTAAGGATCCCGAATTTCAAGTTCAACGCTTTGTCGTAAAAAAACCACAAGTTTCCAAGAATAAATACTCATATACAAACTATGACATCAGGCTGAATGTTCATAACTCAAATCGGAGATCAAGCATTTTGTATCAGCAGGGTGGTGCTGTTTCACTTTCATTTAGGCAACAAAATGTTGCAACCGGAAAGTTTCCAACTTTCCACCAAGGTCACAAAAATTCAACAGATATTGGAATAGTCCTTAAGGGGACTGGTGTTGGGTTACCTAAGGATGTACAAAATAGCCTGAGAAATAGAAAATCAAAAGTACCTCATTCATTTTCTCTAAAAATGAATGTTCCAGTGAAAATGAAAACAATTGGTTTCAAAACTGGGTGTGCAGAAATTGTAGTTCAAATGTGATTTCACGGTGCAATCATTGGCACAAGACACGCACATACTTTCTCAGGAATGTCAAACCAATCTCTAGTCAAAGCAGCGGCAGTGGTCGATCCAGTTTGCAGGGATGGCGGTGGTGGTGGAGGAGTGCTTAGTGTTTTGTGCGAAACCTGTCGATGCGAAGGATTTTTATATAGGTAAATTCATTTTTACAAATTTTATTGGATGCATGTTTAATGTCTTAGATGGGAAAGTTGCTGGCAACGTTTGTTGCTGAATATTCAGTTTTCCTATCTAAAATTATACCATAAGAAATAAAAAATGATATGGAGACATTCTTCCTCTATGTTCTTAATTACTCTTCTTATATCAAGATCACAACAACAGCTCGTTCTCTACGTATATTAACCTAAAAGGCCATCACCAGAAATATCTCAATTGTCAATTGAAAAAAAATCATAATATAGAAATATGAATCCACCATCAAGCATGAGCATCTTCTAGTAGATCTAGCCCCGAACCAAACTTTATTAAAAAAGAAAGACGCAGCTTTGAAATAGCAACGGAGTATTTATAAATTGTATGTTCTTTTCGAGGCCAGAACAAGTAGTTTCATTGAAAAATATGAACCAGAGAGAAGCATTGGGCTAAGCTCCAGATGCAGAGAAGTAAAGTAAATTGAATCAGGATGACTATGTTTTCATCACAAAAGCCCAATAGCCAGAGTAGCCCACCCTCAAGAACACTCTAGAAATGGACCCCACCAAGAAAGGTCGAGAAGCCTTCCTGAAATGTGACAAATCTCTGACCAGCATTTGAATCCATGAGATCGAGATGGTTAAAGAAGAAAGCTGTACAAAAAAGTCATTTTTAATATTAATATATTAAAATAATTTAAAAATATTAATTAAAAATAAATAAAAATTTATTTTTTTAAAAAAATAATTTTAAAATATAAAAACCAACCAAACCATGTCACAACAAAATAAAATCAGAGGCAAGGGAGTTAATAAATGAACCTCAGCATCTACGGGCATAATTATTCCTTTTAATCCAACAATAATGGTTATTTCACTGTAGAACCAATAATATATTTAATATAACATATTTTTATTTTAAGATGATTGTTATATTTTATAATAGCAATATTCAATAAATATTATTAAAATATGACAAGATGAAAATTCAATCATCTAACTTAAGGAGTCGGCTTAGTAACCAGTTAGCTCATAAATATTCAAACAATAGCTTTTTTTTTTTTTTAATGTCAATGATATAGTCAAGTTTCCGATAATAAGTAATTTTAAATAGTTAAATGTAGATTTTTTATAACTAAATGAAAATGTACCCCAAACAAATTATATAGATAACTTAACAGATACATTTAAGAACTAGCAGGACAAGTATAAGAAAAAAAAGAAGGTTTAATTGTGTTAGACCATAATAATGGATCAAAAGGATCATTGGATCATGCTTAAATTTTTATAGAAGTTTGTAAAAGTTTTTTTTATAGTGGCCACTATTTCACTATATCAACCATTAGATTTTTAAATATAAAAAATCTCATTAAAACTTCCTAGTTCTAATGTTTTTTAAACCAGTAAACCAATTTCACTAACCATTACGAACTGATTAACCTATCAAGTTAGATGATATACTACAAGATTTTATAATTTTACTGATGAAAAAATTCTATCGATAAGTAATTCAGAGTTCATTGATAATTTTTTTACTCATTAAATCACCGATGGAAAATGTTCATTGACTTACCATTCATTGGTAATACTAAATTCCATCTCTAAGTTTGCTGGTAAAAAAAAATATTGTCAATGGTTTTACAAATAAAAGTTACGCACTAAAAAATCCAGCTTGAAATATACTGACAGATTATTTCTGTCATTGATAATGGCATATCAGGTAAATATTTTTTAGGTCTTGATTAAATATTGACGAGCAGTATGCCTCTGTAAATTTATCGATAAGTGTGGCATTTTCCCCACTCTGTGAAATGCTGACATAATTTATCCGTATTTAAATTCGTTAGTAATTGTGGCATTTGCATCAAGTTATTGTGAAATGCCGATGGACACATGATGTCTATAAATTCATCGATGATGTTGGAATTTCTCACTCTCTATCAAATGCCGACAAATATATTTTGTTTGTAAATCCCTTGATGGTTATTTTTATTTTTTTAAAAAAAATATTTAGAATAAATAATATAAAATTATAGAAATTAATAGTTAAAAAAACCAATTATGAAAATAAATTTTATTAAACATCAAAAAATAAATTTTATTAACAATTTATGTTCCGATTAGAATTTTCTTTGTGTGTGGTTTTCAATTAAGTAATAAAAAGAGTTTATACTATACTTGTTTGAAATATGATTAGTGCATCCTCTAATCTTGATAATTTTTTATCCTTATTTAATCCCTACATCAATATTATATCTCAAGAGTTTTCCTCAACTCCTTGTTATTTATTATTTATGATTTTATATAGTTTATCTCTCTATGATTCAACTTCGGTTTTATCAAGTTATTTATTATTTCGACACTCCTACACTTAGAAGAAGATATTAATTTTTTAAAAGTGTCACACATCACTATATGCAACTCTTGATTTAAATCTCTTGTGATTCGTAGGTAAAATCGCTCTAAAAAACTTCCATATCAGTGAACTGTATTTTTTTTTATATAATTTTTTGAATATTCTATCTATAATTATATCGGTATATATTGACTAAAGTATTCTATCGATATACACCGATTGCATTACAAACAAAAAATATTCTATCGATAACTATGATTACAAATTACTAACATTATTATTTCATCATGTTAAATGAATTTCTAATAGTGATAGAATGTTTTTACCTTGTCATGCTTTATAAATGTAATATTTACTAAATATCATTATTTTAAATAGTAATAAATATTCTACATACTTAAAAATAATAATATTTAGTAAATATAACGCTATAAACACACAATAAGATGAAAATGTACTATTTCATTATTTTTTTAATAAACAATATTAATCCACCAATTTTGTACGTTTACTAATTGCCTGATTTTTCCCACTTTAGGAGGACAAATTTCTTTCTTGCCAGATAAACCATACAAGTGTCGGTTTGGCAATGAGGTGTTTGGTAAAGAGAGCATCTGGATGTACCCAAAAATTAAAATTAAAAAAGCAACAGCAGAAATGACATAGGTGGTCATCAGACTGCCCAACTACAGTTTTTTTAGCTCTTTGATTTCTATCTAGCATCAGGAACAGGTGGACGATGGGTATATTTTCCAAGTTAAAGAAGTAAAACTTTGTCTAAGTATTAAGAAGAATAAAAATTAAATGATCCCCAGTTGAACTACTTTTAAAAAGGGACTGAAATGTGGCCGCCGGCCATTGCCAAAAGAAAGAAAAGATTAGAGGTTAATGACGGAAGTTCAAACTAAAACCACCACTACCATTTTAAACACAAAAGCTTCTTTCCTTCCAGCCAACACGCACACACCCACACATATAGTAACATGATGATTTCTTGATTACAAAGGTATAATTCTTGAATAAACTACGAGCATGTATACATGAAAGAAGAGGACTGTGTATGAACACGTACGAAAGCCTGCTAGTTAGTTATATTCGAGAAATAATCTATGATCGGGTTGTTGTGGATTCCTTGGTGTCACGTGTTATTATTATTATTATTATAATTATTATTTTTGCACCAATAATATGAACTGGTACGATTGAAGCAGCAAACCTAATAGACGAACACATCATTCATTTGTTCCCTATGACAAGGTCATATGGGTCACATGGGGAATGAATTATACAATGTTGAAAAATACCCTACCATTGCCTTATATCGTACCTGTTAACCTTGATTATTCTGGTATTTGTTCCCTATGACAAGGTCATATGGGTCACATGGGGAATGAATTATACAATGCTGAAAAACACCCTACCATTGCCATGAACCGTACCTTTTAACCTTGATTATTCGGGTGAAAACCGCGACAACTTACCTGCAGGCTACAGCTCGGCCCTCTAAGCGGGGACCATTTTGCCTTGGGAGGACACGTACCATGAGCCTGTGGCCATCCATTATTGAGTATCTCCAAAGCAAAATTAAACTTGGCCATAGGACCACTCTTGAAGAGACCAAACGTTGCCAAATCAGAGAGCTTGGATACCTTAACAAGGATGTATAATGTGGATGAAAGGGATTGGCTTCTTTTTATGTATGATGGTTGTGGGGCTTCAATGGTCGTGAATCATGGTTTTAAGCTGTACTTTTGAATGCAAAGGCCTCAGAATACTAAAGTAGGATATTTTATTTCGTAGCCGTACTTGTGGTTTGTTGGGAGCAGGAAGTTGTGTCTTGAAATTAAATCTGCTTTATATATATAGGAGATCTAATAGATTATTGAATGATTTGTCTGAAATCTCTTGGAGATTCTTAATTTGATTGCATGATTTGTCTGAAATCTCTTAGATCTATGCTGGAGATCATGGTGTGCTTTGTTATGTTGGTGGTTCAAGGAAAGTGCCTCTTTCGCCCCAATAATTAGAGCTTCAAGCAGTTTAGTTTAATTAAGTTTATGGCACCCAATGATGATTGCATCTAGTGGAAGCTTTTCTTTACACGTTTGATTGAGCCAGAGAGGTATTTTCCATTGCTTGGAAGCATGTTGGATGTCCCCATAAAAAAATTTATGTCCTCTTCAAATCAAGCACTTAAAGTGGATTCCAACTCCTCTGCAACCATGGATTCCCCCTTCACCTATTAGTGGGTTTCCCTTTCACAACCTAACCCTTGAAAATAACCATTACACTAGAATTTCGATCTATAAAAATAAAATAAAAAAATCCACATTCCCATTTCTTTAATCCAGCTGGAGGTGGGCTCTCGCAAATCTCAGTGCCCAATGGTTTAGCTCGATATTCCTGTTTGTGAGCAATCGTCTGGTTTCTACTGATTCAGGTCTAATTTCTTTAAAACCTGCATAGTTTTCTTGTCTTTTTCTTTATAAGGGTTACTGGGAACATGTGTTACCCTTCAGCCACAAAGAAAAAAAAGAAATAACAGTAACAAGAAGAAAATCATTGCTTTCAATTAACTGTCTTAACTAAATACCCGCTCAAGATGTATGATATAAGTTCTATTAATTATTATAACGTCCCTCATGGCCTCTACGCGATTGCATATCTTTCCTTCTTTAGCTTATTAAATTTATTTGTTTTTTTCATATAGTAATACTTCTGTTGCCTTGAAACTATGTTGAATGGATATTTTATTCTTGAAATAGTCAGTTGCTGTTATGATTTCAGGATTAGAATATTGACTCGATCGAAACACATCAATCAGTTTATAATGTTGTCTTTGTACTATATATAGAAGGTTGGTAAAAATTGATGGACGTGTGTGGATAATATGTTTAACTAACGTACTTGATATATCAAAGGAAAATGTTGCTGATCTTGAGTAAAGACAGTACTGGAGGACAAGATCTGCGTGAATTAATTGAAGAACAACATCGTTATTAACGATATATAGTGAGGTGACAATGCTGGAAAGCAGTACTTCTGGTTCAGTAATGGATCGATGGAGCAAACACAACTAGCAGTCGAAAATGAAAAATCGCAGGAAAAGACTCACAATATCACAAGATAAAGCATCCAACAAGCTTTCTTTCAGTTTCAATATTTGAGTCGCATCTATAAATTGCTCTTGTTTTCTTTCTTCTTTTTTCTAAAACAACTTTTTATAGCTGACATTATCGTCAATCAGAGGGCCATGCATAATTTGGATTTTTTTCATTCCTAAGTAAGAATTACTAGGCAGCTAAAGATGTAGAACTTCCCGTTTATTGCAACACATGGGCTGGTTTAATTATATGCTAAAAGTGGGTTACTTGAGAAATGAACTGCTATGTAGACTTTTGAGTTTTTATGCTGATAATTGATGCAATCTTGCCATATAAACGAGAAAGGTACATTCTTGTTTTTTGAAAGAAGGCATCCACTTGAATACAAATGATTTTTTTAGATCATCCGGTATCCAAAACCATATATGGCTAGGACCACAAGGACGAAAAAGATTTCCCTACCGAGTATTTAATTAATGTAGCTGTATTTCTAAGCCTCTAACCAATGGTTATGGTTAAGCTAGAACAGATCCGTGCCAACTAATTAATGTACCTTAAAAGGGGTTGAATACAAATGATTGAAACAATTTGTTTGCGCTACATATGTATGTTTGAGAGGAGCTAGTGATCCACTTGCATTTTGTATAGGATAGTGATGGGGGCGATACCCTAGGGTTCATTGGATTTTACTAGAAAATATGCGGCAAAGCCTATACCTTAAGTTTAATGTCCAAAGACTTGCATGATACTGGCTCGCATGGTATCTTTACAACTGTTATAGATTCTCTCCATTATTGGGTTTTCTACACAATGTGCGTTGGCGTGGACACCACGGTGGTGAGACGCTAAGTTCGAGAACTAATTTCACGTTGAGTTTGACTGCCCACCATTTCATTTGCCTATTTCTTGGCGTCGACGAAATAAAGAAGAGACCACAGATCTCCTACAAAACACGGTGGCAGACTGACAGTTCTTGTATATATATATATAAATCCCATGAAAACTAACGAGCCACCTGATACGTGAGGGATTGCAAAAATATTGGAGCACGAAGCACATGCCATACGGGGTGACATCATGCACTGCTGCACCGCATGCCTTAATTAGTATGGACTCGAAGAATGCACAATAATAATAATAAATGAAGTTCAGGTCTCCTGTCGCACGAGTCCTTCGATAACCAATTGAAACCTATAAGCTTGTTTAGCCAGTCCAGGGATATGTGTCATTAAACAAATTGCAACCCACTGAAAAAAAGCTCTTCCAACTCATATCTGACAATTGTTTTCCTTACAGACACTTCAAAGGTTAAAAAACTATTGCATACAGCTGGCAATAGTTTTTGTCGGTTTGCGTAGTCAATTAGTAATAAACTAGTTATTTCAACCGCTGTTAGTACATTTCTTTTTTCTTAAAAAATAAATATGTAATTTTTTAAATATATTTTTCATTAAAAAATTTAATTATAAATAAAAAAGTTATTAATAAATAAAAAATTATTTATCATTTTTATTTAACTCACATAGTTGCCGGACAAATAAATTTTTTCAACCATAAAATAATCAATATCTATGTATTAAAATATATATATAATTATAAATAGAAGAGTAGATAGTTGTATATAATAGAATATAATAAAAATTATATATTTTAATAAAAGCTTGTAAGATTTTAAGGTAATTTTCAACGTAATAAAAAAATGAGATAATATTGCTTTTTTTTAATATTTGCGTAATAGTTTTTTTAAAAAAGTAAAAAGAAAAAAAGAAAAAAAATAATAAATAAATTGCAAAATAATAAAAATAGAAACTAAAAAAATAATATAAATACACCAAATATAGAAGGATAAATATTTCAAATATCATTTTCTTTGCTCATGGTTATGGCCATGTATACTCAAACTAATTTTCTCAGTTCTTCAAAGAGTGTATTTCATGCTATATCGATTTTCGTAGGACCATACGTGGCATTGTCTAAAATAACAAGCTCTTACTTGTTATGCTGAACTCGTTGTGTGCTGCAAACCAAACAAATATGGCAAGCCACACCTGTTGTTTTAAGTAATCATCGCGAGACATCTCACAGAAAACAGCGGGCATGCTCGAGAAGAGAGATCCACTGCTATGGAATTTCTTGTATTCCACCTTTTTTTTTTTTACCATCAATTTACAATGTCTAAATAAACGAGAAAAATACATATTTTAATCCACCCTCAACCTTTTAGCTAGGGTAGAATCAACTTCATCTGCTATATTTTCTACACTCTACTTTGTCCTTGTAACGTTGATCGCTTCCACTCAACCAAACGCCGTAGAAAGTCTTTAACCTGTTGAAGACATGATTCATCAGTCCAACTTTGTCCTTGTAAGATTGAAAATCAACCAGAAATTAAACATAACCCCTTTGCTTGTTAGATTAAAGAACTTGCCTCCGTTGGCTCTTGTAGAGAATAAGAGGCATTTGTTTCCTTGGGAACTTTGGAAACAAGAATCCCAAGCCCTTGTCCCCTGTTTCTTAGAACCTGTTTAGTATGCATATAACCAATTGTTCAGAAGAAGAAAAGAGATTTGGAGATAAGATACGGCTAATAGTAAAAGAAAAGGTAGGGATCAATGGATATAATAAGATATATACCTTGAATGCATCCTCATCAGTTCGATCATCTCCGATATAAACTGGTAAAACATCAGTAGAATTGGCATATCCTGAGAAAGAAACAATCAACTATTGTTAATCTACCATTATATGAGAGATTAACTAGAGTATTAACACAAGCATATCCTGAGAAAGAAACAATCAACTATTGTTAATCTACCATTATATGAGAGATTAACTAGAGTATTCACCTAATGATTCCAACAAGAACTCAAGAGCTTTGCCCTTGTCCCATTTAATGGTGGGTCGGATCTCTAAAACCTGTTTCAATTAATAAAAGATTGTTGGGCAAATTAATCACATAGTATGATCGAAAGTAATCAAGCAGGTTCTTGTAGAGAAAAGGAGTTCTTGTAAAAATACCTTCCTCCCTTGAGTTAACCTAAGTTTTGGATACCCATTGAGAACTGATCTTACTTGCTCTACTAATGCAGCCCACATCTGTCGTGGGGAAGTCAAGAAAGCTATTAGAAATCATTCGCATTATCCATTGAAGTAAATGAAGGTGAAAGGAAAAATACGAGAACGTACCTTTTCCTCAACACAACGAAAGTGCACGGATAGGCAAAATTTGTTGTCTTCTACTCTAGCCCCTGGGATATACTTTATTCTCTCCAGCAAAACCTTGTACACCTGAAAAAAAAAATTAAAAAAAAGGGTACAAATTTAGATTATTTTCATAAATCAATTACTTACTTATTTTTAAGAGAAGGTTAAGGGAAGGAAACAAACCTCATCAATCATGGGTAAAAACTCACTGGCAGGTTGAAAAAGTACACCTTGATAATCCTGAATAATACGAAATTATTATTTGGTGAATAAATACGATTAAAACAAATAGTAATAGAAAGCCCCAAGTTGAAAGACATCAGTGCTCACTTTTTTGTTTCTGCAACCATTCTTGGACGGCCCCTTGATGTCCATGCCATGGCTACCAGCGTAATAAAGCCCTGCCAATCTTACGAAGCTGTGCACCTGCAAGATTTTTAAAAGGTGTAGAAAACAAACATTATTGATTACAATACAGTAAAAACCTCCATTAACACCAATTTCTTTCGAATAGAATAATAATAATAATACTAACAACAGAAGGATACCTTATCCCTACACCTCCCCGTCACTATAGCTGTGGGAAAGTATCTAGCGACGTCCCTAACAGCTTCTCTCATCTAAAATTTTGGAGGAAAACAAAAGTTACTATATAAAAATATAAAATTTCCATAAAACTAAGGGATTATACAGTACGTATATGAAGGCTACACTAACCTCGTTGGTCATGAATGCCCTGTCAGGATCTTCAACAATGGGTGACAGTGTACCATCATAATCTAAAAACATTACAATCTGTTTTCCCTTTGAGACATTCACTATTTGCTCAAACATGTTCAAAGCAGAAGGATGATTTACCTGTTTGATATTTAATTAAATTCACAAAGGAAAAAAAAAAAACTATCAACGAGGTTGAAGGAAGAAAAATAAAGAACTAGTTAGCAGAATGATAGTACAAGAGTACTACTAGCGTTTGCTCTTTGAAGACTTACAATCCAATTATTTTTCTCCTCGATTTCTGATGAAGACATAGTGGATTTGACACGGGTAGGTGAAGAATCTCTCATAGAATCAGCCCAGAAATTGGTTTTGCCTCCAGTTTCAGTCTTCTTTGCGAACATCTTCCGGGATATTGTGAAATACCCACCAGGAGCAGCTGGCAATGGCTTCGGCACAACAGGTGAAAACAGAGACTTGGACAGGGCCATTGCGATGGTGATATCAACACGTTTTCTGGCATTAGGCACAACCACATTCTGGTTTGTCATCTCTGTCTGTATAAACTAAAATCTGCTCGCGCGCGCACACACACACATTAACATAAAATCAATTTAGAAAGAAAAGAAGAGGCAAGAAACATAGAAAGAAACTACGAAGAAGTTGATTAATGTAAAGAGTACCTGAAAGGTTTGAGAAGATTGTGGAATAACCAGAGGAAGAGGCAGAGAATATAGAAAGACGAGAAAACAAAGACAGGTAATGAAAGTTATTTTGGTCTTAGGATACAATGGAAAGAGATTCAAAAGAAGAGCAGGATAATAAAGGCCTCAAAAAGGCGAAAATTATACCCGCACTACACACTCGCAAACAAACGCAAACACAAACACAACTCCTTATGCGTTGTCAATTTATAAACTTGGCTTTCCCTGCACTAACTGACTAAACAAACAAAACCCACACTCCCTCACTAGCCCGTTCTGTCGCTTTTTTTTCCCCACAAATATACTTTTTCTTTTTGCTACAAAGAAGTTTATTTTAAAAAGTAGTTTTGTTAATTTCTTATTAATGTTTAGTAGGGTTAAAAAATAATTTTAAAATCTGAACCGATTGATTTAGAGTTGGAATCAAGTTGAATTGAAAAAAAATAAAAACAAACCTAACGAGTTGACCTAATTATCCGACAAAATCCGGTTAAAAATTTGGTTGCAACTTGTTAATTTTTTTATTTTTATTAAAATAACTTTGTTTCAATTTAAAAAAATTGACCCAAGCAACCTAGTGAACCTTGTAACTCTGACAAAACTCGAAACCCGAGCTTTGGATCTGGCTGGGTTTAAAAACTCTGTGTTATAGAAAATAAAATATATATTTTTTACAATATTTAGATGTTTTATAAAAAATAAAATATATTTTTTTACAATATTTCGATATGCTATAAAAAATAAGTTAGAAAATAATTTATTAATAATTTAATTTGTTTTCAAGTTTTTTTAAAATGATGAGAATTAAATCTAACATATGAAGAAATATGAAATAATTTTTTTTAATTTTATAAATTATTTCAAATAAAATATATAATAATATGAAGAATGAAAATTAAATCTTACAGAACAATAAATTGAAAAATGATAAAATTAAAATATAAAATTTTAATTTCATACATTATTTAAAATAAAATAAATAGTAATTAAAAGAATGATGACTAAATATACTTGATAAATAAATTTCAATTAAGAAAAAAACAACAGAAAAGAAAATAATAATTAAAATAATAAGCACTAAAGTTAATATAAAAATTAAATTATATTAAATTTTAAGATATAAAATTAAAAAAAATAATGATTCAAAAAACAACATATAGCAATAAAAAAATTGAAAATAAAAATTGATATAATCAATAAATAATGGAATACTTTTGATTTTTTTATAATTTTTTTATAATCAATAAATTGAACAGGATAGATGTGATTATCAGTTATGATGCAATTATAAAATACAACGGTTGTCTTGTTCGATCTAGATTTTATTTTTAAACCAGTTGTCGGGGCTCAAGCCTTTTCTTCTTCTTCTTCTTTTTATGATCCCACCATTTTTGTAATTCAAATACCCTTTCATTTTTGTATTTTATCGACAAAATAGTTTGTCAGAATTTAAATAATAATTATGTAAGCATTACTTTTATTGATGAGAATATGAACAATTATTGTTTATTGAAAAATTTATCATTGATAATTTTTGTTTTAATAGTTATTTTATTGATAATATAATCATTGATAAATTTATAGAAAGAAAAAAATATACCAAGTAAAAACAAACATTAATGACATCATTTCGTCAATGAAAATAGCATATCATTGATAAAAAAAAAACAATAGCTTATAATTCCATTGGTGATACATTTTTATATTATTAATGGAATTAACCTATCAAGGATTAAATGGTGTTAGTAACATTTCTTGTAATTCTTTTCTGACTTTTAAATTTTTTGATAAACTTGTTCCCTCGACAAACTTGTTAGTAAGTTGTTTAAATATTTTATTTTTTTAAAATCTAATAAACAAAGTATAAAAAATAAAAAGAAATTAAAATTAATTAAAAAATCAAATATTTATTATAAATTTAAAAAATTATTAGTTTAAATACAATTCATCTAGAAACAAGATGTTAAATGAGTAGAAGACAAATCTTTGTCATGACTAGGGGTGATAAGATGAACCACATGTACCACTCATGTATGATTTCATTTCAATGTACAATTGCTAGATTTTGGGCATCTCAACAACAAGATTGGTCATCCAAAGATTGAGTGCTTGGAATCAATTATGAACATCCAACAGTTGAAACACTTCGAGTCATCCACAACTCCTGAGTTGGAGTGTTTCAAAAATCATAAACTTGATTTCTATTAGGTCCACCAGAGGATCCTACCTCTAATGATAAATTTAGATTGAGTTTCGAATGAGTTAAAGGATCGTCCATGTATCTCTTCTATAATTGGATGTGTATATATTTCCAAAAAAAAAAACAAAAGTTAGCTATTTTAAAAAAAACAATAACTTAAGAAAAGAAATGATTGAAATCCAATATACCATAAACTTCTAAGCTCGATTATCCACGAGTTGTTGCATCCCTTGTTGACAATTATCATTTTTCATGTGAATTTTAACAAAAAGTTTTATCTATTTTGCTTCGCATCTAAGAACCATAGGCTAAAAAAAAAACTTGATGTTATTTAAACATTTTCATATAAAACAATATTTTTTTTAAATCAATATAATTAAAAGAATCTTAGCATTTGCTTCGCATGTGAAACGAACAAAATGAAATGTCAATATACGTGGTAATAAAACCATTAATCTTCTTGTTTAGGTTTTCCACATTGAACTACGATTACTACACAAAATGCTCGAATGTCACATGCTAAATATATTCTGTATCTGAGATGTACAGAGGTTTGAAATTCCTCTAAACTAACATGTCTCTCTATCTTGAAAGACCTCTTTCTTTAGCATATTTTTTTGTTTTTTTTTCATACCAAAAATTACACAACCTATATGGTAGAAATGAATTGTTGGTTAATAATTGAAAAATAAAATCTTAACATTTAAATAAAAACTATAGCCTTTTGAGTTCAATCTTACCTCATTGTGATGTGATTCATTCAAACCCTCATAACAACATCATTATTGGCTCTATCCTAGTGAAATTTTTCCTTCCACATCAAATTTATAAAAAAATTAGTTCATTAAAATTAATAAATTAGGAGGATTAACATAATAAAAAAATATATTTAAGTATACACTAAAACTTGAACTTTCTCAACCATTCGTCAATCATGGGTTTCCATTTAAGATTTTTGAAAACCTAATTCTATTGAAACAATGACACTTCCATCAATGATTTCATCATTGATATTATCATATGGTAACCTCAACATTTGTAAACCTGAAATCCTGTTCATTAACTAAAATTAGTTTTTTAAAAGTTATTAGTTGTTTTTTATTTTTTAATAGTGCATGAAAGGTAGACATATATTAAGTGGTCAAGCTTTTAATGGGACCTTGGTATAGCAATATCATACTCGACGAACCTGTATCGATAGAGGCTGTCTATGCCTCAATTCCCTGTTCATTATCGGCATCTAAAAGCTTATGGTCATCAAAAACGCTACTAGAAAAACTACCGATAAACTTGTTTCTACAATACGCTATTGACTTTCTCCCAACAATCTACACAAATTAAAGGATTATAAAAGGAAATAACATTACTATTTTTTAAAAATTCTGTAACACTTCTCCTAAACGTGAGACTACCCATAATTTAACTAATTACAAATACATGTTAATAATATGTAGCCACAAACCAATTGATTTTATTTATAATATGTCCTTATTCCTATCAATTTTTAAATAAAAAACCTTAAAAAATATGAGGAATCAATGATTCCATTGCTTTTTTTTCTTCTTCCAAAATTCACTATTTCCAACACTTTTTAGTTTAAAATTCTCATTAGCTCCCTTCTTTACACACTAAAAAACCTAACATTTACATATACTCAATAGAAATTATAGTAAATAGTGGTATTACTACTACTACTATAACTAATAATAATAATAATAATAATGTAACATTTTATCATTCCATATTTCAACATATAATATTGACATAGCAAAAAAATTAATATCTTCTTCTAAGTGCAGGAGTGTTGAAGTAATAAATAACCCTGCAAGACCGGGATCGAACCATAGGGAGGTTACTTATATAAATAAATAGTGGTATTACTACTACTACTATCACTAATAATAATAATAATAATAATAATAATGCAACATTTTATCATTCCATATTTCAACATATAATATTGACATAGCCAAAAAATTAATATCTTCTTTTAAGTGCAGGAGTGTTGAAATAATAAATAACCCGCAATATTGTGATCGAACTATAGGGAGGTTACTTATATAAATTATAAACAACAATAAGAGTAATAATAAAATAATAAGTTAAAGAGGATTTTGAGATTGTAAGATTAATATGAAGATTAAACAATGATAAAAACAAATATCAATGTTAGATGAACCACTAATAATATTTCAAACAAGTATAATATAATTTTTTTTTGTTACTTAATTAAAAACCACATACAAAGGAGGTTCCAATCATATTATAAATATTATAAATTGTTAACATGATTATATTAGTTATCTTATTCGAATAATGTTGATACTTATAAATATTGTTAGGTTTTCATGATTATAACTTATGTTAACAATAAATCAAATTTCTTTCATAGCACATATGTAGGTTATACTATATGGTTAGGCTATGAAAGTGCGAAGTATTTGTTATACCACATGTTATACAACATAAATTTAGATTAACTATTTAACAAACAAAATATTAAAAGTGAACAAGATAACAAATATGAAACATGTTATACATTAAAACCCATGTTAAGTCTATACTATACTTATTCTTACACCATTAATGTAACCTTTTCACCTTAACATAATAAACTTAACTAAACATAATGAAGGAAAGAAACATAAATAAACAAGATAAAAATATAAATAAGATATAAATTAACTATGTAAAAGAAAAGAAATGAAAAACATAAACAAGGGTTTAATAAAAGCAATACTTAAAAATTACAAAAATATAAAGAAAGAGAGCAAGAGTATGATCTTGATATAAAAACCAAAATGTCTAAATGCATGGTAAATGTCTCCTTTTATAGGCTAAAATTGAGAAGTATTGATTTGTTGTTTAATTATTGAGTGGGTGGCCACATTTTAACTTGTTAACAATTCTTATCTTCTTGTCTGAACAAAACATCATTGCTAACATCATAGTTTAAACTTAATATAGATTTTAACGTTTGATAGTAATATGTTTTATGTTTGTTATCTTGTTCACTCTTAATATTTACTTGTTAAATAGTTAGTCTAGATTTGTGTTGTATAAGATATGGTACAACAAATACTTGACACTTTCATAGCTCAACCATAAATTATAATCGACACTTGTGCTATAAAAGAAACTTGATTTGTTGTTAATATAAGTTATAATCATTTATACTTGGCAATATTTATAAATATTACCATTATTCGAATAAGATAACTAATGTAATCATATTAACAACTTATAATCCAATTAGAACCTATTTTGCGTGTGGTTTTCAATTGAGTAATAAAATAAGTTTATACTATACTTTTATGAAATACCACTAGTGGATCCTTTAACCTTAACATTTATTTTTATCATTGTTTGATCCTCACATTGATCTTCCATCTCAAAGTTCTCATCAACTTCTTTTTCTTCTTTATTATTATTATTATTACTACTAATACTATGACCACCACCACCACCATTATTATTATTAGTACTGCTACTAGTGTTATTGTTGTTAATGGTGGTTTATTATTGTTTATAATTTATATAATTAACCTCCCTGTAGTTGAACCACGATCTTACTAGGTCATTTATTACTTCAGCACTTAGGAGAAGATATTAATCATTTGGTCATGTCAATATGTGTTAAGAGTCAATAGAAGATTATCTAAAGATCTCTTACTCAAGTCATCCTTAATGAATTGTATTTTATGTTTACGGTTTATAGATATCATTCTTAAAGAATGAAATGTTGCATTAAAAGTCTATTTGACACATCCGTGACAGACTTTAAATCACATGATGTTTTTTTGCAAAAGTACTTTTACCTATTTTAGGCATTTGTGAAATAAAAGAATTGAAAGACTCACTTGATAATCAGACCTTTGCTTCAATCAGCCAACAAATATTTTAGGAATTCCATGATTGATTAGCAACCTCAATCTTACACGTCTAGCATGGTAAATTTTTGTAATCGCATTCTAAGACAGAACGGGAAAATATTTTTTAAATTTTTCAAGAGTAGTATCCATTTTCAAATGAGAATTGGAGAAGAGATTCAAAAAAATAAGAAAAAAAAAGAATTGCACAAACATATGGACCACTCCATCTTAATCTTAGTTTTCTAGGAAATAAATGGAGTTGAGAATTATAAAATAAGACTTTTTAACCATCATTGAATGTTTTTCTCAATATTTTCATATCATGAAACTCTTTTATTCTTATTTTATGAATTCTTGAATTTTCATATGCATCATTTATTATTTCCTCAAGGTCATTTGTTTTTGTAATTTTCGCTACTAACTAGCATCATCAAGATTTGAATTGAAAGATTTAATAATCCAATAAGCTTTATGTTAAAGTTTTACAAGCAAGTGATAAGGTTTTTCATAGACTAGTTTATAAGGTGACATACCTAATGATGTCTTATAAGCAGTTCGATAAGCCCAAAGTGCATCATTAAGTCTTAAAGACTAGTCTTTCCTATTAGGATTCACTATCTTCTCGAAGATTTGTTTGACATCCCTACTAGCAAGCTCTACTTGTCCACTTATTTGAGGGTGATAAGGGGTGACAACTTTTTATGTGATTCTATATTTCTTGATTAAAGATTTGAATGACTTGTTGTAGAAATGTGTTCCACCATCACCTATCATGACTTGAGGGATTCCAAATCAACTCAAAATATTTTCTTTCAAAAGCTTGATCACTATTTTGTGATCATTGTTTTGACTTGAAATTGCCTCTATCCAATTTGAAACATAATCTAATACGACTAATATATATAAAAAACCAAATGATGAAAGAAATGGACCCATGAAATCTATATCCTATCAGAAAAAGATCTCAATGACAAGAATAGGATTTAAAAGTATCCTGTGATGTTTTGAAATAGATTCCAACTTTTGATAATTTTCACAAGTCTTATAGAATGCATCTGAGTCTTTGAACATGGTGGACCAGTGAAATTCACTTTGTAGGATTTTTATAGTTGTCTTTTTTAATGAGAAATGACCCCCCACATGCCTCAAAATGATAAAATTTAATGACATTACTTGTCTTATTTTCAGGAATGCATATTCAAAATATTTGATCTAGATAATATTTGAATAAATAAGGGTTATTCCAATAAATGTTCTCCACTTCATTTAAGAACTTTCTTTCATCTTAGGTACTCTAATGAGTTGGCATCCCGAAACAAGAAAATTAACAATATTAGAAAACTAAAGCGTAAGGACAAAAAGTAAAGATTCATTAGGAAACTAATCGATTGGTATGAGTTAGATTTCAAATCTGTTGTCAATCTTGACAAATGATCTGTTACAACATTTTCGGTGCATTTCTTATCTTTAATTGTGATATTAAATTCTTGAAGTAACAAAACCCACCACATCAATCTAGTCTTAAAATCTTTCTTAAAAAGAAGATATTTCAATGCTGCATGATAGCTTAAAACAACAATAAGTGACTAACAAGATAAGACCTGGATTTTTCATATGCAAATACTACTGAAAGTAATTCCTTTTTAGTGGTGGTATAATTTAGTTGAGTACTATTTAAATTTTACTTGCATAGTGAATCACATAAGGTTTCTCATCTTTTCTTGAACTCAAAACAACACCTACGACATAATCACTAGTGTCACACATTATTTCAAAAGGTAATGACCAATTAGGAGGTTCAATGACAAGATCAGAAGTAAACAAGTTTTTAAGTTTAATAAAGACCTTTTCATAATATTTAGTCCATTAAAGAATATTATCCTTTGTTGGAAGGTTACTTAATAGCTTAAATATTGCACTATATTTTTTGATGAAACTTCTGTGAAAACTAGCATGTCTAAAGAATGATCTAACATCTTTAATAGATTTTTATTTTAGCAAGTTAGCAATTAACTTGATTTTAAATTTGTTAACCTCAATTCCTTTCAATGAAATAATGTGACCAAGCACAATGTTGTTTGTTACCATAAAGTGATATTTTTTTTAATTTAGTACAAGATTCTTCTCTTAACACCGGCTCAAAACATTTTTTAAGTTAATCAAACAATCATCAAATGAATCATCAAAAATAGAAAAATTATCCATAAAAAGTTGAAGAAAACATTCAATCATATAACTAAATATATGGAGCAGGTATTTTGAAATGTGGCTGGAGCATTACATAATCTAAAAGCTATCCTTCAATATGTAAAAGTATCAAATAGACATGTTGACATGATCAAAAAATTAATGTCTTTTCTCAAGTGCAATAGTGTCAAAGTAATAAATAATTCGGTAAGACCGAAGCCGAACCACAAGGAGGTTAATTGTACAAATTAAAAACAACAATAATAGTAACAACAACAACAATAACAATAATAGTAGCAATAGTAGTAGTAGTAGTAAAGAAAGAGAAGAAGAAGAAGATGAGATATTAAAGTAAGGATTAACAATGATAATAACAAATATCAAGGTTTGAGGATCCACTAATAGTATGTCAAACAAGTATAGCATAAACTCTTATTATTTAATTAGAAACCACACATAAAGAAAGTTCCAATCAGATTATAAATTGTTAAATGATTACATTAGTTATCTTATTCTATTAATGCTAATACTTGTAAATATTATCAGGCATCCATACTTATAACTTATATTCACAACAAATCAAGTTCCTTTCATAGCTCAACTGTCAGTTATACCATATAGTATAAGCTATGAAAATGCCAAGCATTTGTTATACCAAGTGTTATATAACATAAATCTAGAGTAGTCATTTAACAAGCAAAGCATTAAAGAGTGAACAAGATAATAAATACAAAACATGTTAGTATCAAATATTAATGTTCATATTAAGTTTACACTATACTTATTCTTACACCATTAGTGTAACCTTTTCACCTCAACATAATAAACTTAGCTAAATATAATGAAAGAAAGAAAAATAAATAAACAAAATGAGAAAATAAATAAGATAAAAGTTAACTAAGTAAAGAAAAGGAAAGGAAATGAAAGGCATACACTTGATATTAATGAATGCAAAACATAAGGAACATAAAAAATATAAAGAGAGAAAACAAGAGCATGATCTTCATCTAGAAACTAAAATGCCTAAATGCATGAAAAATGCCTCCTTTTATAGGCCAACATTGGAAACTATTGATTTGATGACTAATTGATAAGCGGGTGGCCAACTCTTGACTTGGTGACAATCCTTATCTTCTTTTTTCTACCCAAAATATCATTGATAATGTTATAATTAGAACTATTTGAAAACATGAAAATTGTAGGAAATTGTCTTAGCTTTTCAGGAAAAAAATGAAGGTTATTTGGACTTATAGAACTCTAGATATGGGCCAAACACTGAACAGTGTGTGGGCTGTAGGACAAATTCAGACTTCTTTGTTGTTGCTATAATTTAGGCTTGAAAATAACCTTTTAAAATCTTGGGTTCTATATGAAAGGTGTAAGCCTATGTCTTACTTTTCCATCCATATAAAATATACCTAAATATAAGATCTACAGCTCTAAAAATGACATAATTACTAAATAGTATTCCAGTTTGGATTGCACCAACATTTCTTTTTTAAGTTTGGCCATCTCTTTGTCCTTTTAATTTCAGTTTTATTCATCAATTAATCCTTTTATTTATATGATAGACCTGTATTTAAAATAAATATTTACCATAAATTAAAGGTATCTTATATTATTAGATATGTTATTATAAAATATGTTTTAGGTAAGGAGTTATTAATACTTCAAGTGCAAAATAATGATATAAAACCTTGATTAAAATACACTTTTAGATACTAATCACATATGAAAGTAGTCTTATCTTGATCTAGCAATGCAATTTCAATTTGGTTGTAACTTGAATAACCATCTAGGAAACAATAAAATTCATAACTTACAACTTTTTTCTAAGATTTGATCCATGAACAGTAAAAGAAAATGATCTTTTCTAGTCATTGAATTAAGTTTCCTATAGTCAATGCATATATACCAACCATTAATTGTCCTAGTTGGAATTAACTTATTGTTCTCATTTATTATCATAGTAACTCTAGACTTCTTGGGTACAACTTGAATAGAACTTACTCATTTGCTGTCAAAAGTAGGGTAAATAATTCTATTATCTAGAAGTTTAATGGCTTCATTTTTTACTACTTTTATATTAGGATTAAACCTTCATTGCACTTCTCAGAGGGTTTAGCATTTTCCTCCAAATAAATTATGTGTATGCAAATCAAAGGACTAATTCCTTTTATGTCAGTTATAGTCCATCCTAATATATTTTTATGCATTTTAAAAGTTTATAATAATTTATCTTTTTGATGTGCATTAAGTTTGGAAGAGATTATTACTATAAAAGTTTTATTTTCTCCTCAAAATGAGTATTTGAGATTGAATGGTAATGACTTCAAATCAGGTATGAGTGGTTGAACACTTGAAGGTATGGATTTAATTGATTATGGTGGCAATTTCTCAATTTATGGTCTCCAATTACTTTCCTTTGATTCTTTCTAAAAATAAAACATTTACAAATCATCAGATTCTTCAATCTTAGTTCAGTGTGTAAGTGGTTTGAAGTTGATCATGAATTAATTTTTCAGAAAAGTCCACTTCTTGTAAATCATTATCATCTCCAGGTTGCTTGCAAATATTAATAATATTCATCTTTAATGTTATGTTTTTAGAAGATAACTTTATTAGTCCATTCCTACAATTAATCAATGCATTAGAAATTGCAAGAAACAAACATCCTAAAATAACAACAAATAAATTACATGCTTCAACAGGTTGTGTATCCAAGATAATAAAATCCACAAGTTAAATGAATTTATAAAATTGCACTAATATATCCTCAATTATTCCTTTAGGCACTTTTACAAATCTACTAACAAGTAAAAGAGTTATAGAAATTTGTTTTAAATCATCTAGATTGAGACTTTAAGAAATTGAATATATTAATAAATACACACTAGCTTTAAAATCAAGTATATTTTTTAAAATTTTATATTCTCTAATAAAGCAAGAAACTGTAGGACAACCAGGGTCTTTATATTTCACAATATTATTATTCTGAGGAATGACACCTACTTGTTCGGCTAAAAAGGCTTTCTTTATCACATTTATTTTTCTCTTCATAATGCACAAATTTTTTAAAAATTTAGCAGAAGAAAAAAATTGTTTAATAGCATTCAGTATAGATTTATTGATCCTTACCTGTTTGAAAGTTTCAAAGATTTTAGAGTTGTGATTGATTTTTCTTTGTTTGGTCATAACATGAGGAAATGAAAGTGTTGGTAGGGAATCAGTCTTTTCTTTACAATGTTCAAATTCAACCCCTTCCTTACCCTTAGAGATTGACTCATTATCTTTCTTACAAGGTTTAAGAGTGAGTTTTTCAGTAACCTTATCACTTCAAAAAGTGATGACTAATTTGACTTGATCTATGTGTTGGCTTCTAGAATTACTTATATTTGCATTATATTGCCTTTAGATTTTGTTGTGGATTAAATGGAAACTTACCTTTCTCTTGAAAACTGAGAGTAGATATGAACAATGCAAGAGTATCTTTAAAATTTATTATGCTTTGAGCAAGTTGAGTATTGATTGTCTCTTGCTTTTCAATAAATGCATGTAATGTTTTCTTAAGAATTTGTTTTAGGAGGTGGAGCATTAGAAAGTGCATATACATGAGAATTATGGATATGTTTAAATTATAGGCTTATTCATAAAGACATTCCCTAAAAGAAGACAAAGTTAGTTAGTTATTGGTTGAGTGTTTATTGATTTTGACATATTTAACACACAATGTCTTGAATATAGCTTAATTGATAACTCTTTTTTTTTTAATTCTAGTGCCTTAATGTTTTTAGCTAAATATGCAAACTTGGCTTAAAGGTTATGATCTTTTCTAAAGTTGTACATATCTCCACTAGATGTATTAGGTTGAGTTTTACCTAGTGCTTCAAAATACCTATGATGTCCTAATTTTGAGCATTTTCAACTAACAAGTCTACGTACTCCATTGCTTTATTACTGTCTTTATATTTAAAAGTTCCATTGTACATCTATTCCATCATTTGCTTATTTTTAAGTGTTAATCCTTGATAAAAATATAAAACCAATCTCCATGTTTCAAAACCATGATGAGGGTAAGTATTAAGCAAGTTTCGATACCTACCCAATATTGGTAAAATGTTTCTCCTAGTTCTTGAGTGAATGTTGTTATTTGTGACACGACAAAAAGATTAATGTCTTTTTCCAAGTCTAAGTACTCCATTACTTCATCAAGATTTTTATCTGTGAAAGTTTCATTGCACATTAATTCCACCATTTGCCTATTTGTAAGTGTTAACTATAAAAAAGTGAAACCAATCTCCAAGTTTCAAAACCATAATAAGGGTAACTATTAAGCAAGTCTCGATATTTATCTTAACATTAGTAAAATATTTCTCTTGATTTTTTAGTGAAAGTGGTGATTTGTCTTTTAAAAAAGTTTGTTCTATGAGATAGAAAAAACTTTAAAAGTTGTTTTTGCATTTCATCCTAAGCATGAATAGATCCTGATCTTAAATTTTATAGTCATGTTTTAGCTTTAGCTTTAGCTTTATCTTTTAATGAAAAAGAAAAAAGCTTTAATCTGATGGTGTTTATGTTACAATTTGAGTCATTACAGGTGTTACAGACCTCCTCAAATTCCTTTAAATACAAGTATGAATTTTCTAAATCTAAACCATGAAAAGAAGGTAAAAGTTGAATAATATCTAGCTTAAAATTAAAATGAGATGCATTAAGGGAAAACACTATACATGATGGTGCACTTGTTTTTGTAGGAATTATGTGGTCTTTAAGTGTTTAAACACGGTTATTCTCATTATAAAGTGACTGGTTATTTTCTTCGATCATATTTTTTCAAAATGATAAGGATACCCTATAAAGTCCATCACTTAATGCACATGACCAAACTCTCATGCACATGTAGGAAAAGAATAAAATGAAGAAGAAAGAAGAAGAAATAGAACAGAAGAAACAAAGTTAGATACAAAAAAAGTGAAAGAAGAAAATAAAATAAATATTATAATTTATACAAGAATTTACCTCCCCAATAATGGTACCAAAATCTTGACACCACTAAAAGATTGATGTCTTCTTCTAAGTGTAGGAGTATCTAAGTAATAAATAACCTAGTAAGAAATCCAAGACTTATAGCTTTAGATATAATCTAATAACTGAATAGTGTTCCAGTTTGAACTGAACTAGTATTTTTTTGTCTTCTTAATTTTAGTAGTTGAACTCATCAATCAATTCTTTAATTTATATGATAGGCTTGTATTTAAGATGAATATTTACCATAAATTAAAGGTATATTATAATATCACACTTATTATTATAAAACATGCTTTAGTTAAAGAGTTATTGATACTTTAAGTGTAAAATACTGATATAAAACCTTGATAAAAATATATTTTTAAGTATTAATCACACCCTTTAACCAGCTTATTACTAGTCCTTAGTAATCAATGTGTTAAAATACAAAAACCAATTTGCAAGTTCCATAAAGTAAGGCATTCATCATTCAACTTTCATTAATCTATTCATATAAACAAACTCATTAAATTTATATATGCTCAATACCTCTTTACCAAGAAATTAATAAACATTTCTTTTGTGCTCAATATATCAACACATGGTTATGAGGCTTTAAGTTGGTGAAAACATAATTTTATTCTAATGTTTAAGGTTACTTTCTTGGGCTGAGATTATTATCTTTTTTTTTCTTTTCTTTGAATATATATATATATATATAACACAATACATCTTTAATCTATGTAATAAGATTTCAGCTAATGACTCCCAGATTAATTGGTCTTTGCACTTTAGGTGTTGAGACACCTTTTTGAACTTAATAACTCGAGTTGCAAATACTAATATATAGATAGTGCAATGTTGGATTCCCTTAAGCTTTTCTCCTGATATCATGTAACAAACATTGGGTTCATAGCTCACAAGTCAATAGACTTTGGGGTATTAAGTGTTAAAACACGTCTTTAAATTTAATTGTTTGGGTTAGGGAGGTTATGAAACCAAACTTATTTACATTTTTATTATCCTTAATTTTTTTTTGTTTTGTTTTTTAGTTTTTTTCATTTTTTTTTCAAATTAGATACTATCCATTTTCCTTAGTTTTTACCTTTAACAAAAGAACATAAAATAATCTAATAATCCATTCTACAACTCACAATCATATGTTAAAGTGTGTATGTGTGAAAATGAAGGTTTAAAAATATTTAAATAAGTATATTAACAGAATTAAGTGATAAAAATACGAGAGTTTGTAAACTTGAATATTTCAAGAAGTATTCTGATAAACCTTGTTAAGAATATTTACTAAAATATGTCTCAAGAGTTACTTTAACAAAAGAACCCATCTACTCTATCATTCTAATAACAATAGTTTTGCATTTGATTTATGAAATAAAAAACACAGTTATATATATATATATATATATGACTACCGTTTTGTTAAATGAGTATTTAATCAGATGATTTGTCATTAATAGCTCATTATAAATTATTAACATGATTATATTAATTATCTTATTAAAGTAACACTAAACTTTTAAATATTATCAGGAATTCAAGATGCTAACAACAAATCAAGTTCCTTTCATAACATAGATGTAGGTTATATACTATATAGTTGGGTTATGAAAGTGTCAAATATTTATTGTACCAAGTATTATGCAACACAAATCTAAATTAATCATTTAAAAAGCAATGTATTAAGAATTAATAAGATAAAAATGATAAGCCATGTTAATAGTAAGTTGTTTAGGATATAAACATTGAAGTCTATATTGAGTTTATATTATACTCATTCTTATATTATTAGTGTAACCTTTTCACCCTTACATAATAAAATTAGCTAAACCTAATAAAAAAGGGAAACATAAATATTGTCAAGTAATTCCACATATCATTGTTTATACACAACTCAATGCATTTCAAAACATTATTTAGAACATCAAAACCAACCCAATTTAGCATATAAATCAAAATTCTTACAAGCCCTTAATTTACCAAAAAAAAAGAATTATATCAATTGACTTTTAACTCATAACAACTCAAAATTAAAACCACAACTTATGCAAACCTAAAATTAATCACTAAACTAAAGAATATATTAAACTAATATAACCCTAATTTATTAATTTTTTCCATTAAACTCATAAACTTAAATATAACATCAAAATTATTAATTAAACTTATGTCAAAATGTTCTACCTATAATATATATAAAACTATTCATTTTCACAAATTAATTCTCACAACCATAATATTAAAAAAAGACTCTAAAATCCCAAATCTGAAACAATGAAATTAAATTAAAAAAATACATTTCTCATTAAACAATCTTGACTTGCTAGAGGCTTTTTAGTTGGTAAAAGAAAAAAGAGAGAAGAAGAAGAAATAGTGGAAAGAGAGAAAAGAAGCTCCAAGAAGAAGAGGAAGAGAGAAGAACAAGAGAATAGGTGTGAAGAAGAAGAAAACATTGAGAAAAAAAATAAAAGTTGTAAAGAAGAAAAAGAAACAAGAGTGAAGAAAGTTAGGTATCTGGTCTTTTAATTAGACTTTTTTTTTTCTAATAGAATGACCAATGACAAATAAAAAAATTATTTATGCTTTAATTTTGTTGGTAATTTTCTATGTGCTAAAATTGAAATTTTAATTTAACCTTAAATCTTCTAAAAACCCTTTAAATATTACTGATAACATTTCATTTCATTGGTGAATCCTATTGTAATAATTAGTGGTACGAGAGTGTAATTTATTTTCAACTCTGGAGAATATCTCGATGGACTTAGTCTATTAGTAATTCTATTTGTACTACCTAATGGCATGGGAGTGTAATTTTTTTCAACTCTTTAGAATATACCAATGAGCTTCATATATCAGTGACTCAATCTATAAGACTCAATCTATAATGACCAATGACATTGGAGTGTATTTTTTTTCCAATTCTCTAGAATATACTGTTGAACATAGGCTGTCAGTGATTCCATCCATATGTTTTTGGTCCGTCGGAGATTTCATCTGTAACACTCAATGGCAATGCATGTAATTTTTTTCAAACTCTTTGAAATTTCTCGACAGACTTAGTCCATTAGTATATATGTTGGTATTTTACGTTTCGTTAGTAATTTCATAGGTATAAAATAATTTTTATGTCCACAATGAAACTACATTTATATTCCTTATCTATACATCCTCCAAATACATTACAATTGTAGCACAATAACACTAGTTCTATGTATAATAATAAAAGTACAAAAAATAAATGTTTTCTTCTCATGTAATAATAAATTCACTTCACTATAAAGGAACATCCATAAATATTATATTAAAGTTAATTTCATTAAACATTCATAGTTTACAAATTAATTAGAATTGCTTTCTTCTTCTTCAATTTTGTCATCTTGATCATAATCTTTTATAATGAATTTATCGATATCATTATCTTCATCGACTTCTATATGTTCATTAGTTCTTAAAACATCATTTAATTCCTTAATGTCCACATTAACAAAATTAATCTTGATATGAATAAACTAACTTATTAAGTTGAAAAACACCATCGTTTGTAGTACTTTATTATTACTATCTTGAATAACTTGACCTAACCCCTATTTGGTTTTAACTACAGACAACCAATTAATCCTAGAACAATCCTTTCTAAAGAAAAGGGCTTGTTGACATTGTTTGATGAAAACAAAGACATTGTTAACGTTATAAAATCTAGCCCTTAAATTAATTTTGACCAAACCATGATAAAGATATACTCTAATTTCTCTATTGGTGGTATCATACCAATAACATTTGAATAAGAAAACTCTATTTTGCTCGCTATGATATTACAATTCCATGACCTCTTTTGACTTCCCATTAGTATGAAAGGTATGTCTATTAATGAAAAACTTGTTATAGCACTTAATCTTTCAATCAGGAACCTAGATATAGGAAATTCAAAGTAACGCTAGCATTCCCTCATAATTGATAAACTTGGTACAAGATTATAGCCATTAATAATTAATAAAAAATATGTAATGAAATTAAATATTATAAGAGATAAAATAATTAAGTGGTCCTTGTGTTTTAAAACACATGGAAACTACTCATTTTGTAATAAAAAAATTTAAGTTTTAAATAGTTATGGATTTTAGGATTGTAAAAATTAACAATGTTATCTATAAAGAATTATTCAATCTATCAGCTTATGATAGCATAAGAGAAAAATTATTAAAATTAATGACATATTAATTATTATACTTATTGAATAAATTTTTTTAGTTCATTACACTTAAATATCATATAATTATGCGTATGTCTAAATTTGATTTTTTTCAAGCATTTTCCCCTCAATATTTTTTGGTACTAGTTGTCTAGGATGAGAAAATATTGATAAGTGTTCACTTGAAAACACTTCCTAACACGATTAAAAGATTAATGTCTTCTTCCAAGTATAAGAACTTCGAAGTAATAAATAACTCGATAAGACTGGGGTCGAACAATTGAGAGGTTAATTATATAAATTATAGTTAACAATAACACAACAACAACAACAACAACAACAATAGTAGTAGCAGTAGTAGTAATAATAACAATAATAAAAAAAAGTTGATGAGAACTTTGAAATGGAAGATTAACGTAAGGATTAAACAATAATAACAACAAATGTCAAGGTTAGAAGATCCACTAATGGTATGTCAAATAAGTATAGTATAAACTCTTATTATTCAATTAAAAACCACACAGAAAGGAGATTTCAATGAGGTTATAATTATTAACATGATTACATTAGTTATCTTATTCGAATAATATTAATACTTGTAAATGTTGTCAGACATTCATGATGATAACTTATGTTAACAACAAATTAAGTTCCTTTCATAGCTTATGTGTCGATTATAACATATAGTATAGACTATGAAAGTGCCTAGTATTTGTTGTACCAAGTGTTATAGAATATAAATCTAGATTAATCATTTAACAAGTAAAGTATTAAAAGTGAACAAGATAAGAAATACAAAACATATTAGTATCAAACATTAAGGTCCTTATTAAGTTTACACTATACTTATTCTTACACCATTAGTGTAACCTTTTCACCTTGACATAATAAACTTAGCTGTACATAATGAAAGAAATAAACATAAATAAAAAAAAATAAGAACATAAATAAAATAAAAGTTGACTAAGTAAAGGAAAGGAAATGAAAGGCATAACTTAATATTAATGAAAGCAAAACATAAGCAATACAAAAAGAGAAAGCAAGAACTTGATCTTGATCTAAAAACTAAGATGTTTCAATGCATGGTAAATGCCTCTAATTGATGACTAATTGATGAGTGGGTGGCCAACTCTTGACTTAGTGACAATCTTTATTTTCTTTTGTCTGCCCAAAACATCATTGATAACATTAAAATTGGAACCACTTGAAAACATAAAAGTTCTAAGTGATTGGCTCAGCTTTCCAGAAAAAAAATTAAGGTCGTTTGGACTTTTAGAACTCTAGATATAGGCCAAACACTGAACAATTGTCTGGCTATAGGATTGATTCAAACTTCTTCATTGTTGCTATAATTTATACATGAAAATGACCTTTTTAAATTTATAGCTCCTATAAAATTTGTAAACCTATGTCTTACCTTTCTATCCATATAAAGTAGATCTAAATCCGAGATCTACAGCTCCAGATATGACCCAATTACAGAATAGTATTCCAATTTGAACTACACTAGCATCTTTTTTCTAAGTTTGACCATCTCTTTATCCTTTCAATTTCAGTTCTCAAACTCATCAATCAATCCTTTCATTTATATGATAAGCCTATATTTAAAATAAACATTTACTATAAATTAAAGATATTTTATATTATTAGATATGTTATTATAAAACATGTTTTAGTTAAGAAGTTATTGATACTTCAAGTGCAAAATAATGATATAAAACTTTGATAAAAATGCACTTTTAAGTACTAATCACTTCCCAACTATCATCATGCATTGAAATGCGATTGATGTTTGTCTTTAATTAAGGCTTCAAATAGGACAAGATGAATGTTGAGATCTCTTTAACAATATAAACCTTGCATATCGAAGTCTCAACACACGCGTTGTTTTTTACTTTTCTCTTAAGGTTTAACATGTTTTTGCATGGAATTAAATGAATGCTTTGAATTAAAAAAAAGTTAGAAGAATTTTAATTATGATACATGTGTAATCCTTAACCTCTCAAATGGATACATTCATTCATATTAAATAAGGCCTCTAACTTTTGCCTTAAACAGTAAATGTATATATAGGTTCTCCATTGAGTGAAAAAATAGAGAAAAATATCATCTCGAGTTTGTAGATTTTATTAAAGATATTTGTTTCAAGCCTCTTCTTGTGTTGAATATGCAACTTATTAAAATATATATTTATAAAGAAGTGATTGATCTTTATGAATGCATCTTATATCCATTTTGTTAATAAATCTCAATAAGCAAGTTGCATGAGTGTTTGCAAAACATACTGTAGTTATAACTCTTCATTCCATATAATCTGTAACTCTCTAAATTCACCAATCTAAATATGTTTATATCATGTCCATTAGGATAACATAGACTTTTAAGCCATGGTAAAAAAGTAGCTATGTATTCTTGTCTAAGGTGAAGTTGCCTTTTAGTTTTGTGAATTGTTACTCATCATAATCAATTTTATATTTTTATAATAATAAAACAAAGATATATCTATTCTAGCCTTCATTTTATCCCTTTTATTTCCTTTCATATCCATAATCGTTTTAAAATATTTTCAAAACATTTTTTTCAATATGCTTGACATCAAGATTATAGTGGAGAGATTAGTCTTCCATTAAAGAAGCTCCTAGAAAATACTTTGCTTTACTCAATTATAAGTCACATAAAAACCAGGATACTTCTGCTTATCGAATTTAAAATTAAACACAATATCATCATATTGTGATACCATGTTATATAATTTTTCACCTGATTGCACTGGTATTGCAACATCCTTTTCATCTTTACCAATACAGAACTTTTTATTCCTTTTGTACTTGTGATCAGTTGATAAGAATTGTCAATGGCAATAAAAAAATATACTTTACTATCATATGTTAAAGTGAAGGCCTTGTTATTTTCCATACAATATGGATATGCTAATTTTTCATGTGTGTTCCTACTAAAAACCATTCCATATACAAAAAAATCATTGATAATTTACAATAAAGCTTCCATTATCTAAAAATTTTATTTTCTTTAAAACATCAGAAGTTAAAGTCTTGGATGACCACAACTGCTTCAACTCATCAATCGATGGTTTAAAGATGTATATCTATATTCTGACCTGGACTATTAGGACCATGTATAAACATAGATAAAAACATGAACTCTGACCCTATATACATCCTTAGTAGCAAGTTATAAACTGTGAATATCACTGACCAATAAAAATAAGAAGCAATAAATGACCTGAATCAATTCATTTATACATGATCTAAGATGTACATTCCTTAATTCCATTGAAAATTAAGGATGAACCCTATTAAAATGTTTCTAGACTTTATCATTAGATGACTGCATCATAACTTCATCCACTGCATAATGTGAATGATGCCCTTTTATGTGCTTATTAGTTTTTAAAGACTTGAATAGCCTTTACAATCTATGAGTGAATGATTAGGAAGTATCTAAGTTTTTTATATGTGAAAGATTCCTTCCCTTGCGAGTTATGAGTTTGTAACAAGCATTCCCATATGTTTTGCACTTGGTCAAATCAGTATTTTCAAGGCAATAAAACATGTAGAAATTTGGATATATATTAATTTTTTGATATACAATATGTAGCATAAAAGTTCTCTTTCATCAAATTCTTTTAAGGTAAAATGCTTCTCATCTTTTTAACAATTCTAGTATAACCGATCTCACTCAATCGATGATTTGATTATATGGTGAACATATGTGCAACTAAAAATTAACTATGATTTGTGCACTCATCCTATAATGGTTCATCATAATCTTTCAAAAGATCAAAAAACCTGAATGCATTTGTATTTGGTTCTTCATCTACAATTGAATATTTACTTGCACAACTCTGATTCATAGAAGTCTAAATGACCTTAATTGTTTTTTGGTGGAAAGTTGAGACAATTTCATAGACCTCAATTGTTTTTTGGTGGAAAGTTAAGACAATTTCATAGAACTTTTATGATTCAAGTCTATTTGAATTCTAACATTAACAATGATGTTTTGTTCAAATAAAAAGATAAGGATTGTCACCAAGTCAAGAAGCGGCCACTCACTCAACAATTAGTCATGAAATTAGTAGTTTCAAATTTTAGCATATAAAAGGAGGTATTTGTCATGTATTTAGGCATCTTGGTTTACATATCAATATCATGTTCTTACTCTTTCTTTATTGTAATGGTTAAGTTTTGCTTATATTAATCTCTTATTTGTGCTTCTCATTTTATTTCTTTTACTTAATTAACTCATATCTTATTTATGTTCTTTTCTTGTTTATTTATGTTTTTCTTTTTCATTATGTTTAGTTATGTTTATCATGTCAAGGTGAAAATGTAACACTAGTGGTTTAAGAATAAGTTTAATATAAAATAAACATGGACTTTAATATTTAATAATAACATGTTTTGTATTTATTATCTTATTTAGTCTTAATATTTTGCTTGTTAAATAGTTAATCTAGATTTATGTTGTATAAACTTGGTACAACAAATACTTAATACTTTCATAGCACAAACGGTATGGCATAACTAACACCTATTTTATGAAAGAAACTTGATTTGTTGTTAATATAAGTTATAATCATAAATACTTGACAACATTTACAAGTATTAGTATTATTCAAATACGATAACTAATGCAATCATGTTAACAATTTACAATCTGATTGAAACCTCCTTTGTGTGTGGTTTTCATTTGAGTAATAAGAGTTTATACTATACAATGTTTGAAATAACATTGTTTAATCCTTATATCAATTTCACTTCTCAAAGCTCTCTTTGCTACTACTACTAGTATTGTTGCTGTTATTTATAATTTATATAGTTAATCTCCTTATGGCTCGACCCTGGTTTTGCCGGGTTATTTATTACTTGACACTCTTGCACTTAGGAGAAGACATCAATCTTTTGGTTGTGTCAAGTTTTTAGTGTCATTGCTGGGGAGGTAAATTCTTGTATAAATTATATTATTTATTTTATTTTCTCCTTTTACTTTTCTTGTATTTAACTTTGTTTCTTTTATTGTCTTCTTTATGTTATTCTTTTTCTACATGTGCATGAGAGTTTAGTCACGTACATTAAATGATGAACTTTGTAGGGATCCTCATCATTTTTAGAAAGTATGGCCGAAGAAGATAACTAGTCACTTTATAATGAGAATAATGAGAATGACCGTGTTAGAACACTTAGAGACCACATAAATCCTACAAGAACAAGTGCACAATCATGTATAGTTTTCCACCCAGATGCATCTCATTTTAATTTATACCAGGAATTATTAAAATTTTACCTTATTTTCATGGCTTAGATTTCAAAAATCCATATTTATATTTAAGGGAATTTGAGGAGGTCTGTAACACCTATGATGACTCAAATTATATCATAAACACCATCAAATTAATTTTTTTTTGTTTTTTTATTAAAAGATAAACCTAAAACATAACTATAAAATTTGAGACTAGGATCCATTTGTTTTTGTGATAAAATGCAATAATAATGTTTTTTTTTTAAATTTCTATCTCAAAGAACAAACTCTTTCAAAAGATAAAACACCACTTTCACTAAAAAACCAAAGGAAACATTTCACTAATATTGGGATAGGTATCGAGACTTGGTTAATACTTGCCCTTATCATGGTTTTGAAATATAAAGATTGGTTTCATATTTTTATAAAAGGTTAATACCTAAAGATAGGCAAATGATTGAATTAATGTGCAATGAAATTTTTGAAGATAAAGACCCTTATAAAACAATAGAGTGCTTTGACTTGTTAGCTAAAAATGCTCAAAATTGAGACACCGTAGGTACTTATAAGGCATAGGGTAAAACTCAACCTCATACTTCAAGTAAACATATGTACAATATTAGGGAAGATTATGACATTTAAGCCAAGTTTGCATCTTTAGCTAAAAAAGTCAACGCACTTGAATTAAAAAAAAAGTGGTCAATTAAAATATGTTTAAGACATTGTATGTCAAATCTATGAAACTAATGAATACTTAACCAAAGACTGTCTAACCTTGCCTTCTTTTAGGGAATGCATTCATGAATAAGCTTATGCTTTAAACAATTTACAAAGGCTCAATCATAACCCATACTCACAAACATACAACTCTAGTTGGAGAAATTACCTAAATTTTAGTTAGAGGAGTGATAATAATAATAATGCACAAACTTCACAACCACCGTATGCACCTTTTTATGCTCCAATTCCTAGAAGAAATTTTAAGAAAACATGGCATACATTCATTGAAAAGTAAGAAACAATTAATACTTAACTTGCTTAAAGCATAACAGATTTTAAAAATACTTTTGCAAAGTTCACATTTACTCTCAATTTCTAATAGAAAGATAAGTTTCCATCTCTACTACAACAAAATCCCAACAGGCAATACAATGCAAACACAAGTAGTTTTTGAAGTCAACACATGAATCAAGTCAAATCAGTCATCACTCTTCATAGTCATAAGGTTATTGATAAACCTACTCTTGAATCTTGTGAAAAAGATGATGAGTCAATCTCTAAAGGTAAAGAAGGGGTTAAATCTGAATATTACAAAAAAAAAAAAGATTGATTCTCCATCAACACTTCCATTTCTTCATACCATAACCAAATAAAGAAAAGTCAATCACAACTCTGAAATCTTTGAAACTTTTAAATAGCTAATAATCAATATACCTTTACTAGATGTTATTAAATATGTTCCTTCTTATGCTACATTTTTGAAAGATCTATGCATTGTGAAGAGAAAACTAAACGTGAAAAAGAAAGCCTTTTTAGCTGAACAAGTAATGTCATTCTTCATAACAATAATGCTATGATATATAAAGACCCTGATTATCTTACAATTTCTTGTATTATTGGAGAACATAAAATTAAAAAAGCTTTACTTGATCTTGGAGCTAATGTGAATTTACTTCTATATTTAGTGTTTCAAAGTCTCAATCTAGGTGATTTCAAACCAATTTCTATAACTCTTTTGCTTGTTGATAGATCTGTAAAAGTACCTAGAGGAATAATTGAAGAGGTGTTAGTACAAGTTGACAAATTAATTTATCCTATGAATTTTATTGTCTTCGACACACAATTTATTAAAGAATGTAATTCATTTCCTATTAGTTTAGGACGTCTGTTACATATAACTTCTAATACATTGATCAATTACAAAAATGGATTGATAAAGATATCATTTGAAAACATGACATTGAAGATGAATATTTTTAACATTTACAAGAAACCTGGAGATGATAATGATTTATAGGAAGTGGACTTTACTGAAAAATTAGTTCATGATCAATTTTCAACCACTTCCAATGAAATTAAGATTGATGAATATGATGATTTGCAAATGGTTTATTTTCAGAAAGAATCAAAGGTAAGTAATTGGAGACTATAATTTATGGAATTGCTACCATAATCAATTAAGTTCATACCTTCAAGTGGTTAACCACCATAATCTGATTTGTAGCCCTTACAATTCAATCTCAAATACTCATTTTTAGGAGAAAATAAAATATTTTTGATAATAATCTCTTCTAAACTTAAGACACATCAAAAGGTAAGTTATTATAAACTCTGAAAATGCACAAAAATGCATTAGGATGGACTATAGATGACATAAAAGGAATTAATCCTTTGATTTGCACACATAAAATATATTTAGAGGAAAATGTTAAACCCTCTAGAGAACTTCAACGAAGGCTTAATCTTGATATAAAAGAAGTAGGGAAAAATAAAGTCATTAAGCTTTTTAAATAATAGAATCATTTATCATATTTCTGACAGCAAATAGGTAAATCATATCCAAATTATATCCAAGAAGTCTAAAATTACTGTAATAACAAATGAGAATAATGAGTTAATTCTAACTAGGACTATTAATGGTTGGCGCATATGCATTGACTATAGGAAACTTAATTCAATGACTAAAAAGAAGATCATTTTTCTTTATCTTTTATGGATCAAATCCTAGAAAGAGTTACAGGTCATGAGTTTTATTATTTTCTAGATAGTTATTAAGGTTACATCAAGATTAAAATTGCAATGAAAGATCAAGACAAGAATACTTTCACATGTTCATTTGGAACTTTTGTATATCGAAGGATGCCTTTTAGATTATTTAATGTACCAGTCTTGTTTCAAAGATGCATGCTTAATATATTTAGTGATATGGTTAAATATTTTTTTTAATATTTTTTTGATAATTTTTCTATTTTTAGCAATTCATTTGATGATTACTTGACTAACTTATGAAAGGTTTTAAGCAGGTGTAAAGAGAAGAATCTTGTACTGAATTGGAAACAATATTACTTTATGGTAACAAATGGCATTATACTTGTTCATATTGTTTAATCAAAATGGATTGAGGTTGACGAATATAAAATCAACTTAATTACTATATTGCCAACACCAAAATCTGTTAAAGATGTTAGATGATTTTTAGGACATGCAGGTTTTTATAGAAGTTTATCAAAGATTTTAATGTAATAACTAAACCCTTAAATAACCTTCTAACAAATAATAATATTTTTGAATGACTGAACATTGTGAAAAAGTCTTTATTAAACTTAAAAACTTGTGTACTTCTGCTCCTATCATTCAATCTCCTCATTGGTCATTACCTTTTGAAATAATGTGTGATTCTAGTGATTATGTCATGGGTGCTATTTGGAATAAATAAAAGATAAGAAACCTTATGTAATTTACTATGCAAGTAAAACTTTAAATAGTGCTTAAATGAATTACACCATCACTGAAAAAAATTACTTGTAGTAGTATTTACATGTAAACAATTCAGGTCTTATCTTGTTGGCTCACCTGTTGTTATTTTTACTGATCATGCAGTGTTGAAATATCTTATTTCTAAGAAAGATTCAAAGGCTAGATCGGTGCGGTGGATTTTATCACTTCAAGAATTTAATATCACAATCACAGGCAAGAAAGACATTAAAAATATTATCGCAAATCATTTGTTAATATTGACAATAGATTCAAAATTTGACATCACACCAATCAATGTCTACTTTATCGATGAATCTTTACTTTATATCTTTACATTGCCTTGGTTTGCTAATATTGTTAATTTTCTTATTTTAAGACAATTGCCAACTCATTAGAGTACCCAAAACAAAAGAAAGTTCTTGAACAAAGTGAGGAACTTTTATAGGGATGACCCTAATTTATTTAAATATTATCCTGATCAAATATTTTGAAGATGCATTCCTGATAATGAGGTAAATAGTGTCATTAAATTTTATCATTCTAAGACATATAGGGGTCATTTCTCATCAAGAAAGAGAACTTCAAAAACCTTACAAAATGGATTTTATTAGCTCACTATGTTTAAGGACTTATATGTATCCTACAAGACTTGTGAAAATTGTCAAAAATGGAGATCTATTTCAAAATATAATATAATACCTTTAAATCCTATTCTTGTCATTAAGATCTTTGACTATTGGGGTATAGATTTTAAGGGTGCATTTCCTTCATTATTTGGTTTCTTATACACATTAATCGTAGTAAATTATGTTTTAAAATGGATAAAGACAATTTCAAGTCGAAACAATGATTATAAAATAGTGATAAAGTTTTTGAAAGAAAATATTTTGAGTTGATTTGGAATCACTTGAGTCATGATAAGTGACGGTAAAATACATTTCTACAACAAGTCATTTAAGTATTTAATAAAGAAATATAAAATTACATATAAAGTTGTCACCCCTTATCACCCTCAGACAAATGGTCAAATAAAGTTTGCTAATAAGGAGATCAAGCAGATCTCAAATAAAATAGTGAATCCTAATAGAAAAGACTAGTCTTTAAGAGTTAATGATGCACTTTGGGTTTATTAAATTGCATATAAAACATCATTAGGTATGTCATCTTATAGACTAGTCTATGAAAAACCTTGTCACTTGGTAGTAAACTTAAACATAAAGCTTATTAGGCTATTGAAGCTTTCAATTCAAACCTTGATGATAATATTCAGCTGTAAAAATTATACATAAATGAGCTTGAGGAAATAAAAAATGATGCATATGAGAATTTAAGAATTCATAAAGTAAGAATAAAAGAGTTTCGTGATAAGAAAATATTGAGAAAACATTCAATGTTGGTCAAAACATTTTACTTTATAATTCTCAACTCTATATATTTTCTAAAAAACTAAGATTAAAATAGAGTGGTCCTTTTATTGTGAAACAGGTGTATTTATATGGGGCTTATGATATCAAGAATCTAAAGGACGACAATGTTTTCAAGGTAAATGGACATCGTTTAAAAGTTTACTTTGACAATTTTCAGTTGAAAATAACTAATGAATTGAGTGATCATGTATATAAAGATTGATTTTTCTTTTTCTCATATTATTTTATGTTTTTTTTAGTGTAACTTTTGTTTTGCTAGTCTCTCTCACCCTAGTCAAATGGTGAATAACAGTACTCTGTGACTTAAGTTGGTTCTTTCAGTTTCTTATAATAACTGATATCTGTGTATATATTTATGCAATTCTTTACCCTTTTTCACTTCTTTAAATCTCTTCTCCAATTCTCATTTAAAAATGGACACTATTCTTGAAAAATTAAAAAAGTATTTTTCCGCTCTACCTTAGAATGTTATTATAAGAATTTATTATACTAAACGTTTAAGATTGAAGTTATTAATGAATTATGAAATTCCTGAAGATATTTGTTCGCTGATTGAAGCAAAGGTCTGATTATCAGGTGAGTCCTCAAATTCTTTCATTTCACACATGCTTAGGAAAGGTAAAAGCACTTTTGCAAAGAAAAGTCATCCAAAACTACTAAAAGTCTATCATAGATGTGCCAAATGGACTTGAAATACAACATGTCGTTCTTTATGAATGGTATCCGTAAACCATGCAGATAAAATACTATTCCTTTAGAATGACCTGAATAAGGGGTGATTAATATTTAAAAGAGTATTTTTATCAAGGTTTTATATCATCACTTTGCACTTGAAGTATCAATAACTCATTAACTAAAGCATGTTTTATAATAACATATCAAATAATATAAGATACCTTTAATTTGTGGTGAATATTCATTTTAAATTTAGGCCTATCACATAAATAAAATGATTGATTGATGAGTTTAAGTATGAAAATTCAAAGGATAAAAAGATGGCCAAAAATAGAAAATAGATGCTGGTGTAGTCCAAACTAAAATACTGTTCGGTATTTGGGTCATATCTAGAGTTATAGATCTTGAATTTAGGTCTACTTTATATGAATGGAAAGGTAAGACATAGACCTACAACTTTTATATGGAGGTTTGGTTTAAAAAAGACTGCTTTTAAGTCCAAATGATAGCAATAATAAAGAAGTCTAAACCTGTCCTGCAGCCAGATACTGTTTAGTATTCAGCCCATATCTCAAGTTATAAAAGTCCAAATGACCTTAATTTTTTTTCTTAGAAAGAGAACATAATTTTCCAAAACTTTCATGTGTACAGTTGGTTCCAATTCTAATGTTAGCAATGATGTTTTGTTTAGACAAGAAGATAAGGATTTTTATTAAGTCAAAAGTTGTCCACCCATTCATCAATTAGTTATCAAATCAATAGTTTCTAATTTTGACCTATAAAAGGAGGCATTTACCATACAGTTAGGCATCTTGATTTCTAGATCAAGATCATGCTCTTGCTTTCTCTCTTTGTATTTTTTGTAATGTTTATATGCTTTACTTTCATTAATATCAAGTTTATGCCTTTCATTTACTTAGTTAACTTTTATCTTATTTATGTTTTTATTTTGTTTATTTATTTTTCTTTCTTTCATTGTATTTAGTTAAGTTCATTATGTCAAGGTGAAAAGGTTACACTAATGGTCTAAGAATAAATATAGTGTAAACTTAACATGAACTTTAATGTTTGATGCTAACATGTTTTGTATTTGTTATCTTGTTTACTCTTTAATACTTTGCTTGTTAAATGACTAATATAGATTTATGTTGTATAACATTTGGTATAACAAATGCTTGGCATATGCATAGCATAAATCGTATGGTATAATTGACACCTGTGCTGTGAAAATAACTTTATTTGTTGTTAACATAAGTTATGATCATTAATACTTGACAATATTTATAAGTATTAGTATTATTCAAGTAAGATAACTAATGTAATGATGTTAACAATATTTTTAGGAGGTAATCAAGTTTTAGGAGTTGCCCCTAAAGCTTTAACAAATGGAGACATTATTGGAAAAATAATTAAAGAGGAAGTATCGGTCTTCACAATGTTTAATCAAATGAATACAATGTTTAAACACACTGATACCTTCATTGCCTTACTAGGTGGTCTTGGCACATTGGAAGAGATCATTTATATTTCCTCTTGGACCCAACTACACATTCACCATAAACACATATGTCTATTAAATGCTAATGGTTTTTATGATAAATTGTTATCTTTTCTTGATCGTACTATGGAATAGGAGTTTCTAACATTTTTAACATGAAAAATCATAATCTTTATTACTACTGCTGAACAATTGATTGATCAACTACAATATTTCATTCATCTAATTAAGTCCTCCATAAGTCATATAAATTGGTCACTTAAGAAAAGCTATAAAAAGTTTAGATTGGATTTAAGCCTTCATTTATGAATCCTTGTGTCCTTTGGTTTTATTGATACTTCATTTATGAATCCTTGTGTCATTTTGTTTTTATTGATAACATATCATATATTTTTTGTTATTTTTTATATTTGTTTAAGTGTGTTTCAGGTTGGTCAATGTTCGGTATTTCAGGTGATGTCTTCTATACTCTATCTTTCTACCTAGAACATTGAGGATAATGTCTCATTTTGGTTGGGGGGAAAGAGTAGTATTTGATTTTTTTTTTAAAAAAACTAACTGTGTTTTCTATTTCATAAACCATTTACAAAACTATTGTTACTAGAATGACAGAGTAAAGGAGTTATTTTGTTAAAATGACTCTTGCAACGCATCTTAGTAAACATTCTTAACAAGGTTTATTAGAATACATCTTAAAATATTTAGATTTATAAACTCTCGCATTGTTACCACTTAATTTTGCAGATATACTGATTTAACAAGTATTCTTAAACCTTCATTTTCACACACATACTTTAACATATAATTATAGGTTGCACATTGGATTATTATATTATTATTTTTTTGTTAAAGGTAAGAACTATGAAAAAGGGATAGTATATAAATTGTAAAACAAAATGAGAATAAAAATATAGATAAGTTTGGTTTTGTAGCAATAATTCCTTAATAAAAGCATGTTTTATAATAACAAGTCTGATACCATAAGATACCTTTAATTTATGGAAAATATTCATCTCAAATGTAGGCCTATCATATAAATGAAAGGATTGTATAATGAGTTTAAGTACTGAAATTGAAAGACAAAGAGCGGGTTAAACTTTGAAAAGACATACTAGTTCAACCTAAACTAGAACACTATCCAATCATTGGGTCATATCTGGAGCTATAGATCTTGGATTTAAGTCTACTTTATATAGATGGAAAGCTAAGACATAGGCCTAAAATATTTATAGGGAAGACACACTCAATTCTTCTATCTAAAAGTCCAAATCTTAGCAACAATGAAAAAGTTTGAATCTATCCTACAACTTAGATACAATTCAGTGTTTAGCCCATATCTCGAGTTCTAGGAGTCCAAATGACCTTTATTTTTTTTCCTGGAAAGCTGAGACAATTTTCTAGAATTTTCATGGTTTAAATCTGTTCAAATTTTGATGTTATCAATGACGGATTCATTTAAATAAGAAGATAAGAATTGTCGCCAAGTTAAGATGTGGCCATCCACTAAACAATTAGTCAACAATTTAATAATTTCTAATTTTGGCTATAAAAAGAGGCATTTGACATACATTTTGGTATTTTGGTTTGCAAATCAAGATCATGTTCTTGCTCTTTCTTTATTGTATTGCTTAAGTTTTAATTATAGTAATCACTTGTTTATGCTTTTCGTTTCCTTTCCTTTACTTAGTTAACTTATATCTTATTTATGTTCTTTTCTTGTTTATTTATGTTTTTCTTTTTCATTATGTTTATCATGTCAAGGTGAAAAGGTTACACTAGTGGTTTAATAATAAGTTTAATATAAAATAAACATGGACTTTAATATTTTATAATAACATGTTTTGTATTTATTATCTTATTTAGTCTTGATACTTTGCTTGTTAAATGGTTAATCTAGATTTATGTTGTATAACCTTAGTACAACAAATACTTGACACTTTCATAGCACAAACTATATGGTATAAGCAACACATATGTTATGAAAAGAACTTGATTTGTTGTTAACATAATTTATAATCATGAATACTTGACAACATTTACAAATATTGGCATTATTCAAATAAGATAACTAATGTAATCATGTTAACAATTTATAATCTGATTGGAACCTTCTTTATATGTGGTTTTCATTCGAGTAATAAGAGTTTATACTATACTATTTTTGAAATACCATTAGTGGATCCTCTAACCTTGATGATTGTTTTTATCTTTGTTTAATCCTTATATCAATTTCACATTTCAAAGCTCTCTATATTACTACTACTATTGCTACTGCTGCTATTATTATTGTTATTACTAATATTACTATTATTGTTATTGTTGTTGTTGTTATTGTTCTTATTTACAATTTATATAGTTAACCTCCCTACAATTTGACCCCAGTCTTGTTAGATTGATTATTACTTCAACACTCTTACCCTTGGAAGAAGAAATCAATCTTTTAGCTGTGTTAAAAAGCTAAGATCAAGATGGAGTGGTCCATTTATTGAGAAACATATGTATCCTTTAAAGCCTTTAATATTAAGAATCCAAAGAATAACAATGTTTTTAAGATAAATGGAAATCATTTGAAGCTTGCTTTAATAATTTTCCTAGTAAAAAGGAATTCATTGCTTTGAATGATCCTATAGATAAAGGTTGATTATTTTGTTTTTCTCATATTGTTTTTGTGTTTCTTTGTTTTTTTTTATGACTCTTGTTTGCTAATCTATCTTATCCTGGTTAAATGGCAGATAATGATACTCTATGACTCTTAAGTTGGTTCTTTCAATTTCCTATGATAATTGATATCTATGTATATATTTATACAATTCTTTGCTCTTTCTCCCTTCTTTAAATCTCTTCTTCAATTCTCATTTGAAAATGGATACCACTCTTGTAAAAATGAAAAATTATTTTCCTACTTTACCTCAAAATGCGATTATAAAAATTTACTGAGCTAGGTGTGCAAGATTGAGGTTGTTAATGAATCATAAAATTCCTGAAGATATTCGCTGGATGATTAAAGTAATTGTCTGATTATCAAGTGATTCTTTTAATTATTTTATTTCACACATGCTTGGAATATGTAAAATCACTTTTGCAAAGAAATGTCATTCAAAAATGACTAAACGTTTGTCATCGATGTGCTAGATGGACTTGTAATGCACAATTATTTAGGAATGATATCTATAAATCATTAAGATAAAGTATAATTTATAAAGAATGCTTTAAGTAAGGAGTCTTTAGATAATTCTCTATTAACTCTAGAGACTCATCCTAATAGAGATGTGCATCATGCAATTCATGATTTATGGCTCCATTTTCATAGAGAACATGATCGACTTAGTCTTAAGAATCTGACAATAAAAGACCTTGTTTTTCAAATTTTAGAAAAATTGGATGGGAAGTCTATCTTCGACCCATAAAGGGTGTTTACATAGTTGGACATAAAACCAAGGGGAGATGTGAGTCACAATCAAAACTATGATTTAAGTCTTGGTTTGTAAAAATTTATGTCTTTTGGTTTTATTAAAAGCATATTATTTTGTTTTGTTATTTCTTATATTTGTTTAAGTGTGTTTCAGGTTTGTTAGTGTTCACTACTTCAGGTGATGTCTTCTATACTCTATCTTTCTGCCTTAAAACATTGAGGACAATGTCTCATTTTAGTTGGGGGAGAGGATAGTAGTTGACAATGAAATAAAAAACTAACCAACTAACTGCTTTTGTTTTTAATAAAACCATTAGACAAAATTGTTATTACGATGACAAAGTAACGAGGAATTTTATTGACTTTTAAGATGTCTCTTAGTAAACATTTTTTAATGGATATTTGTGATATTCATAACAAGGTCTATCAAAATACTTTTTGAAATATATTTAGGTTTATAAGTTGTCGCATTGTTATCACTTGATTCTGCTCCTATACTCATTTAACAAATATTCTTGAACCTTTATTTTCAAAGACACACTTTAACATATGATTACGGGTTGTACATTGGATTATTAAATTATTTATATTTTTTTTTGTTAAAAATAACAACTAAGAAAAATGAATAGTATAAAAAAATCATAATAAATGTAATTAATTAAATAAAAACATGGATAGGTTTAGTTTTATAGCCTCCCTAACCTAAACAATTAAGCCCAAATGGGTTTTTTAACACCTAATACCTTAAAGTCAACTGACTTGGAAGTTAGTGGCTCAATACTTGTTACATGGTTGAGGAAAAAAGTTTAAGGAAATTAAACTTTGCACTATCTACTTATTAGTATCTGGAATCCGAGTTAGTAAGCTTAAATGGGTGTCTCAACACCTAACACTCTAAGACCATTTCGTTTAGGAGTTATTAGTTAAAATCTCGTTACATGGGTTAAAGATGCATTGTAATTTAAGTTATATATATACATATTTAAAAAGAAAAAAAGAAAAAGAAAAAATAGATAATAATCCCAATCCAAGGAAATTAACCTTAAATATTAGAACAAAAATTTTGTTTTTATACAAGTAAAGCCCTATAACTATATGTTAATATATTCAGCACAAAAGAAAGGTCTATTAATATCTTGATATAGGGACATTGAGCAAATATATAAATTTAAAGATAATTTGTTTACTTGAATAGATTAATGGAAGTTCAATGATGAATGTCTTACTTTGTGAAACTTGTAATTTGTTTTTCTATTTTAATGCTTTAAGTACTATGGACTAATAATAAGTTGGTTGGGGAGTGTGATTAGTATTTAAAAGTGTATTTTTATCAAGGATTTATATAAGCATTTTACACTTGAAGTATTCATAAATCTTTAACTAAAACATGTTTTATAATAACAAGTTTGATACTATAAGATGCCTTTAATTTATAGAAACTATTCATCTTGAATACAAGCCTATTATATAAATCAAAGGATTAATTGATAAGTTCAACTACTGAAATTGAGAAGACAAAGAAAGGATGAAGCTTAGAAAAGTGATGCTTGTTTAGTCCAATCTAGAACACTATTCAATCATTGGGTTATATTTGTAGCTGTAGATCTTAGATTTCAATTTGGTTTATATGGCTAGAAAGTTAACATATAGGCCTAAAACATTCATGATAATACAAGACTTAATTATGCTATTTGGAAGTCCAAATCTTAGTAACAATGGAGAAGTTCGAATCTGTCTTATAGCCTAAATATTGTTTAATGCTCAGCCTATATCTTAAGTTCTAGAAATTCAAATGACCTTAATTTTTGTTGTTGGGAAGTTGAGATAATTTTCTAAAACTTTCATATTCAAGTTTATTCGAATTCGGACATTAGCAATGACATGTTATTCAAATAAGAAGATAAGCATTGTTATCAAGTCAGAAATTGGTCACCTACTTAATAATTAGTCATCAAATCAATAGTTTCAAATTTTGGCCAACAAAAGAAAGCATTTGTCAAACATTTAGGCATCTTAATTTTCATATCAAGATTATGTTCTTGCTCTTTCTCTTTATATTTTTGTAATGTTTAAGTTTTGCTTTCATTAATCTCTTGTTTATGATTTTCCTTTCCTTTCCTTTCCTTTACTTAGTTAACTTTCATCCTATTTATGTTCTTATCTTATTTATTTATGTTTCTATCTTTTATTATGTTTAGTTAAGTTTATTAAGTCGAGGTGAAAAGGTTATAGTAATGGTGTAATAAAAAGTATAGTATAAGTCAACATGGACCTTAATGTTTGATACTACCATATTTTATATTTGTTATCTTGTTCACTTATAATACTTTTCTTGTTAAATGGTTACTCTAGATTTATGTTGTATAACACTTGGTATAACAAATATTTAGCACTTTCATAGCCCAATTATATGGTATAACCTACAAAGGGAACTTGATTTGTTATTAACATAAGTTATAATCATGAATACCTAACAACATTTACAAGTACTAGCATTATTCGAATAAGATAACTAATGTAATCATCTTAATAATTTATAATCAAATTGGAACCTTTTTTGTTTGTAGTTTTGATTAGTAGTTAAAAATGCATTTTTATCAAGGTTTTATATATCATCATTTTGCACTTGAAATATCAATAACTCCTTAACTAAAGCATGTTTTATTTTATATATCATCATTTTGCACTTGAAGTATCGATAACTCTTTAACTAAAGCATGTTTTATAATAACAAGTCTGATACCATAAGATATCTTTAATTTATGGTAATTATTCATCCTAGATGTAGACTTGTCACATAAATGAAAGGATTGATTAATGAGTTGAAGTATTGAAATTGAAAGGATAAATAGAGGGCCAAACTTAGAAAAGAGATGTTGGTGCAGTCCAAACTAGAACACTATACAATAATTGGGTCACATCTGGAGTTGTTGATCTTGGATTTAAGTTTGCTTTATATGGATGAAATGTTAAGATATAGGCCTAAAACTTTCATAGAAAGGCAAGATTTAATTCTGCTGTTTGAAAGTTCAAATCTTAGTAACAATGTAAAAGTTTGAAATTGTCTTGTAGTCTAGACATTATTCAGTGTTCAGCCTATATCTCGAGTTATAAAAGTCCAAATAACTTCAATTATTTTTTCCTAGAAAGCAAAGAAAATTTCGTAGGACTTTTGTGAGCAATGTTGGTTCAAATTCTGAAATTATCAATGACATTTTGTTTAGGTAAAAAGATAAGGATTGATATCAAGTCAAGATATGGCCACCCACTCAATAGTTAATCATCAAATCAATAGTTTCAAATTTTCACCTATAAAAGGAGGCATTTTTCATGCATTTAAACATCTTGGTTTTCATATTAAGATCATGCTCTTTGACACGACTAAAAGATTGATGTCTTCTTTCAAGTGCAGGAGTGTCGAAGTAATAAATAACCCAGCAAGACTGGGGTCGAACCACAACGAGGTTAATTGTACAAATTATAAACAACAATAATAGTAACAATAATAACAACAATAATAATAGTAGCTATAATAATATTAATAATACTAGTAGTAGTAGTAGTAGTAGTAGTAGTAGTAATAACAATAACAATAATAAAGAAGAAGAAGAAGAAAAATTAATGAGAACTTTGAGATGGAAAGTTAAAGTAACAATTAAACAATGACAACAAACAATGTCAAGGTTAGAAGATCCACTAATGGTATGTCAAACAAGTATAGTATAAACTCTTATTATTCAATTAGAAACCACACACAAAGGAGATTCCAATCATATTATAGATTGTTAACATAATTAGATTAGTCATCTTATTCAATTAATGCTAATACTTGTAAATTTTATCAAGCATTCATGATTATAACTTATATTAACAACAAATTAAGTTCCTTTCATAGCTCAGGCGTTGGTTATACCATACAGTATGGGCTATGAAAGTGTCAAGCATTTGTTGTATCAAGTGTTATACAACATAAATCAAGATTAGTCATTTAACAAGCAAAGTATTAAAGAGTGAACAAGATAACAAATATAAAACATGTTAGTATCAAACATTAAAGTCTATATTAAGTTTATACTATACTTATTTTTACACCATTAGTGTAACCTTTTCACCTTGACATAATAAACTTAGCTAGACATAATGAAAGAAAAAAAATAGATAAACAAAATAAGAACATAAATAAGATAGGAGTTGCCAAAGCAAAGCAAAGGAAATAAAAGGCATAAACTTGATATTAATGAAAGCAAAGCATAAGTAATACAAAAAATACAAAGAGAGAAAACAAGAGCATGATCTTGATTTGGACACCAAGATGTCTAAATGCATGGCAAATGCCTCCTTTTATAGGCTAAAATTGGGAACTATTGATTTGATGACTAATTGATGAGTGGGTGACCAACTCTTGACTTGGTGACAATCCTTATCTTCTCTTGTCTGCCCAAAACGTCATTGATAAAGTCAAAATTGAAGCCACTTGAAAACATGAAAGTTGTAGGAAATTATCTCAGCTTTCTTGTGTAAACATTTCATCTATTGCGACTTCTAGAACTCCAAATATGGCTAAAATGTTGAACAGTGCTTGGGCTAGAGGACAGATTTGAGCTTTTTTGTTGTTGCAATAATTTGGGCTAGAAAATGACCTTTTTAAATCTTGGGCTCCTTATGAAATTTGCAGGCTATGTCTTACCTTTCCATCCATATAAAGTAGACCTAAATCGAAGATTTATAGCTCTAGATATGACCCAATTATCGAATAGTGTTTCGGTTTGGATTGCACCGACATCTCTTTCCCCTTGCAATTTAAGTTCTTAAAGTTATCAATCAATCCTTTCATTTATATGAAAGGCCTGCATTTAAAATGAATATTTACCATAAATTAAAGGTATCTTATGTTGTTAGATATATTATTATAAAACATGCTTTAGTTAAGGAGTTATTGATACTTCAAAGACAAAATGATGACATAAAACATGATAAAAATACACTTTTAAGTACTAATCACACCCCCCAACTAGCTTATTACTAGTTTCTAGTAATTAAAGCATTAAAATAGAAAAACAGTTTGCAAATTCCACAAAGCAAGGTATTTATCATTTAACTTCCATTAATCAATTTAGAGAAACAAACTCTCGTTAAATTTATGTACCTACTCAATACCTCTTAACAATATATTCATAAACCTTTCTTTTGTGCTTAATTTTTCAACACATAATTATGGGGTTTTTCTTGGAAGAAAACAAAATTTTTGTTAATGTTTAAGGTTAATGGAAGAAATATTTAGATTTTTGTTATAATTTTTCAACACATTGTTATCACTTAATCTATCATAACAAAGAATGACATTGTGCATTACAAGTCCATCTAGCACATCGATGACAGATTTTCAGTCATTTTGCAGGACGTTTCTTTGCAAAAGTTCTTTTACTTGTTCCAGGCATGTGTGAAATGAAGGAAGTAAAGGACTCACCTAATAATCGGACCTTTACTTCAATCAACTAGCGAATATCTTCAGGAAGCTCATCATTCATTAACAATCTCAATCTTGCACATCTAGCATGGTAAATTTTTGTAATCACATTCTCATTGTTGAGAATGAATCTTTGAAATATTTGATCAAGACAATATGTGAATAAGTTAAGGTCATCACAATAAAAGTTCTTCACTTCATTTAAAAACTTTTTTTTTATCTTGGGTACTCCAATCAGCTGGCAAATCTTCTAAAGTAAGAAAATTGATATTTTTATCATACCAAGGCATTGGACTAAGTGAAAGTAGGGACTTGTCAGGAAAGTAATCATTGATCAGTGTTATATTAGATGTCGAATTTGTTGTCACTATTGATAAAAGATTCACATCAACATTTTCGGTGTGTTTTTCATCTGTGATTTCTTCCTTAGAATAAATCATTTGCAAATCTTCAGATTTCTCCAACTCATTTTTACTTAATGTAGATTCAAGTTGATCATAAACTAATTCATCAATATGATCTATTTCTTGTAAATCATTATCATCTCCAGGTTGCTTTCAGATGTTGAAAATATTCATCTCCAATGTCATGTTTTCAAATGATAGCTTCATCAATCCATTCCTATAATTAATCAATGCGTTAGAAGTTGCGAGAAATGGATGTCCTAGAATAACAGAAAATGAATTACATGCTTCAACAGGTTGTGTGTCCAAGACAACAAAATTCATAGCATAAATGAATTTATCAACTTGTACTAACACATCTTCAATTATTCCTTTAGGCACTTTTACAAATCTATCAACAAGTAAAAGAGATATAGAAGTTGGTTTTAACTCACTTAGATTAAGACTCTAAAAAACTGAATATGGAAGCAAATTTACACTAGCACCAAGATCAAGTAAGGCTTTTTCAATTTTATGCTCTTAAATAAAGCAAGAAATTGTAGGACAACCAAGGTCTTTATATTTCAAAGCATTATTGTTCTGAAGAATAGCACTTACTTGTTCGGCTAGAAAGGCTTTTTTTTCACATTCAGTTTCCCCTTCACAGTGCATAGATCTTTCAAAAATTTAGTATAGGAAGGAACCTGTTTAATAGCATTCAACAAAGGTATATTAATTCTTACCTGTTTGAAAATTTCAAAGATTTCAGAGTTGTGATTGACTTTTCTTTGTTTGATCATGGCTTGAGGAAATGGAAGTAATAGCGAAGAATCAGTCTTTTCTTTGCAATTTTCAAATTCAACCCCTTCCTTACCCTTAAAGATTGACTCATCATCTTTCTTGTAAGGTTCAAGAGAGGGTTTTTCAATAACCTTACCACTATGAAAAGTAGTGACTGATTTGACTTGATCCATGTGTTGGCTTCCAAAACTACTTGCATTTGCATTGTATTACCCCTTGGGATTTTGTTGTGGTTGAGATGGAAACTTACCTTTCTCTTGTAAACTGAGAGCAGATGTTAATTTTGCAAGATTATCTTTAAAATTTGTCATGTTTTGATCAAGTTGAGTATTGATTGTCTCTTGCTTTTCAATGAATACATGGAATGTTTCCTCAAGATTTCTTCTAGGAGGTGGAGCATAAGAAGGTGCATATCCATGAGAATTTTGGAAATTATGGTGCGCTTGAAATGGTGGTTGTGAAGTTTGTGCATTGTTGTTCTCACTCTTCCAACTAAAATTTAGGTGATTTTTCCAACCAGAGTTGTATGTTTGTGTGTATGGGTTATGATTGGCCCTTTAGAAACTGTTTAAATCATGGGCTTGTGTATGGAGACATTCCTTAAAAGAAAGCAAGGTTTGACAGTTATTGGTTGAGTGTTCATTTGTTTCACATATTTGACACGCAATGGTTTCAATAGATTTTAATTGACCACTCGTTTTCAATTCTAGTGCCTTGACTTTTATAGCTAAAGATGCAAACTTGGCTTGAAGGTCATGATCTTCCATAAGGTTGTACATACCTCCACTAGATGTATGAGGTTGAGTTTTACTCGGTGCCTGATAAGTACCCACAGTGTCCTAATTTTGAGCATTTTCAGTTAATAAGTCTAAGTACTCTATTGCTTCATTAGGATCTTTATCTTTAAAAGTTCCATTGCACATTAATTCAACTATTTGCCTATCTCTAGGTGTTAACCCTTCATAGAAATGTGAAACCAATCTCTATATTTCAAAACCATGATAAGGGCAAGTATTAAGCAAGTCTCGATACCTATCCCAACATTGGTAAATCGTTTCTCCTTGTATTTGAGTGAAAGTGGTGATTTGTCTTTTGAAAGAATTTGTTCTATGAGATGGGAAAAGTTTCTTTAAAAACTGTTGTTGCATTTCATCCCAAGCACAAATGGATCCTGGTCTTAAATTTTATAGCCATGTTTTAGCTTTATCTTTTAATAAAAAAGGAAAAAGCTTTAATTTAATGGTGTTTATGCTACAATTTAAATTATTATATCTGTTGTAGACCTCATTAAATTCCCTTAAATACAAGTATGAATTTTCCAATTCTAAACCATGAAAATAAGGTAAAAGTTGAATAATGTCTGGTTTAAAATTAAAATGAGATGTATCAGGAGGAAAAACTATGCATGATGGTACACTTGTTCTTGTAGGATTCATATGGTCTCTAAGTGTTCTAGCACGATTATTCTTATTATTCTCATTATGAAGTGATTGATTATCTTCTTCGGCTATATTTTCTGAAAATGATGAGGATACCCTACAAAGTCTACCACTTGATGTACATGACAACACTCTCATGCATGTGTAGGAATAGAATAAAAGGAAAACAAAAACAAAAGAAGAAGAAACAAAGTTATATACCAGAAAAGCTAAAAGAGAAAATAAAGTAAATATTATAATTTATAAAAAACTTACCTCCCTGGCAACGGCGCCAAAAACTTGACACGACTAAAAGATTGATGTCTTCTCCCAAGTGCAGAAGTGTCGAAGTAATAAATAACCCGACAAGACCGGAGTCGAACCACAAGGAGATTAATTGTACAAATTATAAATAACAATAATAGTAATAACAACAACAACAATAGTAGTAGTAGTTATAATAATACTAATAATACTAGTATTAATTGTAGTAGTAATAATAATAATACTAATGACAATAATAACAATAATAAAAAAGAAGAAGAAGAAAAATTGATGAGAACTTTGAGATGGAAAGTTTAAGTAACGATTAAACAATGATAACAAACAATGTCAAGGTAAGAGGATCCACTAATTGTATGTCAAACAAGTATAGCATAAACTCTAATTATTCAATTGGAAACCACACACAAAGGAGGTTCCAATCATATTATAGATTGTTAACATAATTAGATTAGTCATCTTATTCAATTAGTGCTAATACTTGTAAATTTCATCAAGCATTCATGATTATAACTTATCTTAATAACAAATCAAGTTCCTTTCATAGCTCAGGTATTGGTTATACCATACAGTATGGGCTATGAAAGTGTCAAGCATTTGTTGTACCAAGTGTTATACAACATAAATCAAGATTAGTCATTTAACAAGCAAAGTATTAAAGAGTGAATAAGATAACAAATATAAAATATGTTAGTATCAAACATTAAAGTCCATATTACATTTATACAATACTTATTCTTACACCATTAGTGTAACCTTTTCACCTTGACATAATAAACTTAGCTAGACATAATGAAAGAAAGAAAAATAGATAAACAAAAAAAGAACATAAATAAGATAAGAGTTACCAAAGCAAAGGAAAGGAAATGAAAGGCATAAACTTGATATTAATGAAAGCAATACAAAAAATATAAAGAGAGAAAAAAAGAGCATGATCTTGATCTAACACCAAGATGCCTAAATGCATCGCAAATACCTCTTTTTATAGGCCAAAATTAGGAACTATTGATATCATGACTAATTGATGAATGAGTGACTAACTCTTGACTTGGTGACAATCATTATCTTCTCTTGTTTACCCAAAACATCATTGCTAACGTTAAAATTGGAGCCATTTGAAAACATGAAAGTTATAAGAAATTATCTTAGCTTTCTTTTGTAAACAATTCAACTCATTTCAACTTTTAGAACTCCAAATATGGCCACAATACTGAACAGTGCTCGGGTTGGAGGACAGATTCGGGCTTCTTTGTTGTTGCAATAATTTGGGCTAGAAAATGGCCTTTTTAGATCTTGGGCTCCATATGAAATTTGTAGGCCTATGTCTTACCTTTCCATCCATATAAAGTAGATCTAAATCTGAGATCTATAGCTCCAGATATAACCTAATTACCAAACAGTGTTTTGGTTTAGATTGCACCAACATCTCTTTTCTAAGTTTGGTCATCTCTTTCCCCTTGCAATTTAAGTTCTTAAAATCATCAATCAATCCTTTTATTTATATGAAAGACCTGTATTTAAAATGAATATTTACCACAAATTAAAAATATCTTATATTATTAGATATATTATTATAAAACGTGCTTTAGTTAAGAAATTATTGATACTTCAAGTGCAAAATATGATATAAAACATGATAAAAATGCATTTTTAAGTACTAATCACTCTTGCTTTCTCTCTTTGTATTTTTGTAATGCTTAAGTTTTGTTTTCAATAATATTTTGTTTATGGCTTTCATTTCTTTTCCTTAACTTTTATTTTATTTATGTTCTTATCTTTTTTTATTTATGTTTCTCTCTTTCATTATGTTTAGCTAAGTTTATTATGTCAAGGTGAAAATGTTATACTAGTGGTGTAAGAATAAGTATAGTGTAAACTTAATATAGACTTTAATGTTTGATGCTAACATGTTTTATATTTGTTATCTTGCTCATAACACTTTGCTTGTTAAATGATTATTCTAGATTTATATAATATAACACTTGACACAACAAATACTTGGTACTTTTATAGCCCAACCATATAGTATAACCGATACTTGTGCTATAAAAAGAATTTGATTTATTGTTAACATAAGTTATAATTATGAATGCCTAACAACATATACAAGTATTAGCATTATTCAAATAAGATAATTAATACAATCATGTTAACCATTTATAATCCAACTAGAACATTCTTTATATGTGGTTTCCAATTGAGTAATAAAAAGAGTTTATATTATACTTGTTTAAAATACCATTAGAGGATGCTCTAACCTTGATATTTATTTTTATCATTGTTTAATCCTCACATTAATTTTACCATCTCAAAGTTCTCATGAACTTTTTTTTCTTTATTGTTGTTGTTGCTGTTGTTGTTTATAATTTATACAATTAACCTACCTATGGTTCAACCTCGGTATTGATAGATTATTCATTACTTCGACACTCCTACTTTTGGAAGAAGACATTAACCTTTTGGTTGTGTCAAGTTTTTGGCATTGCTGCCTAGGATAAAAAATTCTTGTATAAATTATAATATTTATTTTATTTTATTTTATTTTCACTTTTCATGCATCTAACTTTGTTTCTTTTATTTTGTTTCCTTTTATTTTGTTTTCTTCTTTTTTATTTTATTTTATTCCTACATGTGCATGTAAGTTTGGTAATGTACATTAAGTGGTAGACTTTGTAGGGTATCCTTATTATTTTTAGAAAATATGGTTGAAGAAAATAATTAGTCGTTTCATAATGAGAATAATAAAAAAAACCATATTAAAACATTTAGAGACCACATGAATCCCATAAAAACAAGTACACCATCATACATGATTTTCCTCCCTGATACATCTCATTTTAATTTTAAACTAGTGATTAGTACTCAAAAGTGCATTTTTATCATGGTTTTAT